>JARHVA010000135.1:6342500-6825000 GCA_037957365.1 Torreya grandis
ATAATATGATCTTACATTCTCTTGCCTCCTTTATTTTATTGATTAAATGCAATATCCAGGTGTTGACATAAAAGATAAAATCAAGTGGAAGTTATGACACTAATTTAAGTGAAAACTATTCAAAATAAATAATATAAATAAATTATATTCCATAGATTATTTATAGCATGAAAAATATGATACCAAATCAAAATTTAGGAAAATAGAGAAAATACAATGGCCTAATAAACAAAGATAAGTTCATCAAGTTAGTAATTTAATGATAAAAACAAGTTCAATATCATCTATAGACTATATGTGTAACATTTTTAATATAATCTATTGAGCATTGTTCTTTGTAAACTATAACCCTTTTGAAGTGTATTGCAAGTACACTTAAAATTTTAATTCTAGATCAAATTACATGAACATCAAACATATTACCATTTTGTTCTGGTAAATTTCTAGCATAGAACTTGAAGTAACCTATATAAAAAATTAAATAATGAAAAGTGAAGAAAAAATACATTCCATAATAATTTCCACAATCTAATACCCAATTTACAAATTTTACTAAATCAAAATTGATGGACACTTTAAAAATCATATTTTCCATAAAATTTTGCACTAATTAAACTCAAGGATATTCCAAAAATAATAATACATAGTTTATAATAATGACATAGCTACATCTTTGTCAAGTTTTTGACACACTATAGACATGTCACAGATAGATTTGGATCATACTCAACATGCATAACTCCAATTACAAATATATATTAGATGGAAATGCATTTGAAATAAAATATAAGCCAATCCATCTACCAATCTAATTTGACCCATAATTTTATTCAATATCATTTTTAGGCTACTTAAAACAAATGTGATTCATAAAAGACATTAGATGGAAATCATTTTAAATAGAATACAATTCAATCTAACACCCTGTGTAATTTAACACCTATTTCAATGCAATGTCATTTGTAAATAAAGAACGTGTGTTTCATAAAAGGCATCATATATTACATAAAAACTTCACTAATACATATATAATTATCAATTTGAGATATTTCAAGGCTCTAAATATAACTTATTATCGATGTTGCTGCATATCTATTAAGAAATCCCTATGAACTATGTGACCACAAGGCAACATACTAATATCCTTTCTAGACTCAAACAAAAACTACATAGAATTTGACCATTGATCATTTATCTAAAAAGAAAAAACTTCATCAATGAAAAGTAAAATAAAATTATAGTATCTATGCTACCTATATCATATTTTTAACAATTTTAATACATCATGTCACCTATCTCAAAACACATAGGGAAGTTGTGGTGAATTTATTTTTCCAAACAAGGGTGGTGATCATTCAACAAGATAGAGTGACAACACCCTAAAGTAATGTGCATAAAGTAAATATATTATCATTACACTATACTTAGGATAATTTGTATCATTGATTAGAATCAAACAATTTAAATCAATAATAGAGAAATATTGATATGTATAGCAGAGTTAAAGGGAAACCTAGAACATTTATAGCAGTAAAAAAATTCATAAATTGATCCAATTGCAAGAAATATAATAGGTAAATAAAATTAGTGGTGAGAAATCCATCTATATTTAGTTTCAAAATTAATTGAATTGAAAATAATATTGATAAATGCCACTAGAACCAAACACAATTATGCTTTTTTAACCTTCAATTTAGATGATTCATTTCCTTGATGCATTATCTATTTATCGATAAAATATTGATAAATGCCACTAGCACCATAAACATTTACGTTTTTATTTTAACTTTTTATTTAGATGATTTATTACCTTGATGCATGATCTATTAGGAAATATTGTATGAAAACTATTACTTGAACATCATGTACCTCTTTCTCAATACAATTTGACACATTATACTTTATCCAAGTAATAATAATTAAAAAAAATAAATAGGGATTTAGATCATACATCATCATTAGAGATTTTGCATTTCTCACAAACTTGACTTCTACCTGCACAAGGAAAAAATGTATAAATAAGTACTAGATAAATAGAATTACATAGGTCTATTTATGTGTGTGTATATGTATGATTCTTTACAAATTCATATTGTTGAGACACATAATTCATAAAATTGAATGCTAGTATGAAAATAATCTTTGGAAAAGACATTATAAACTATTTCAAGTTATTATTTCTTGATGCTAACTCAAAAAACAAAAGCTTGAAATTTGATTAAATAAATTTCTCAAGGAGGGATTGTAGACAGAGATATATCAAGCTTCTACAAGCATCTAGATATTTATAATCTCATGCCATGTTCCTTAATGAAGCAACATGGAATTCAATGCAAAATCTACAAATCACAAATCCCACATTGACCAAACAAATGCAGGAATAAATAGACCCCTATACAAACCCATCCTCCATCTACTATGTGATTAATACCCAGTCTTGATCCAAGTAAATAAGTCTATAACATAAAAAAATTAAGCCAATCATATTCCTCCAAATATTATTATTTTATCTAACCTATTATAAAAATTTATATTTCACTTTGTAAAGGGCATATTATTTTTATTTCATAGCGATCAATGAAATCTGATTGGCCAACAAATTAAAAAAAAAAAACAAAGATAAATCAAAATAATTTCAAAAGTATTTATTTGGGTCTGCATGGCTAGGTTGGAGTGTGAGAAAATGTAATATTCTCCTAATTGGTTATCTTAGTAATTTCAAATATGAATTTGCAAACAAATTATTCAATCACAATAGTTTATTGGCTATGCAAGTTTATTTGTCCAATACTAATCCCAAAGTGAGGTAGGATGTTCAATATCTTATATACCTTACCTTTAGAATTAAATCTGTGATCATGGATGTAGTAAGATAATTTGTAATATTAGCCCTCTCATAGTAACCCTAATCATTATGATCATGTAATGATTAGCGGTGGTAGTGATTGAGGATTTGAGCTTGTCTAAGGTAGATTCAATAATGTTGGAGGACACAAAGGTGGATAGTGATGGAAATGCAGTAGGTATATGTGAGAATGGAGTTGATGGAGCTCAGAATGGAAGTGTTTTGATGGATAGTGGGATAAAACCCCTATTGGAAGGTAGTATGGTTGTAGGGTACAGTGTAGGGTCCAA
Source organism: Torreya grandis (assembly GCA_037957365.1). NCBI lineage: Eukaryota > Viridiplantae > Streptophyta > Pinopsida > Cupressales > Taxaceae > Torreya > Torreya grandis. Next base: position 6,345,636 of record JARHVA010000135.1, read on the forward strand.
GGGATAAACCCTTGCATGCTCTAGTTAGAGGGTTCAGATAAAGAGATTAGGGGATAATGTTGGCCCTATTTTCGGAGCCAATGTAAATGGCAAGGGAAAAGAGGTTGATGATCATTTCATCTTGAATGATGATAAATCTGATACACATGGTCAGACCCCAAGTCGAATGAGATTTAATACATGGAAGTTTTGGGGTTTGGTGGAATTAGCAGATTCAATAGGAGGATGTAAATAAGGGAACACATATCTAATGTTAATAGAGGTAAAGACACAGTCAAAACTTTGAAATATAAAAACAAAAATTGGATTATCTTTTGTTTAGGCTATGGGAAGATGTAAAAGCTCTCTCATGATTCTAATGAAAGATATACCTATTGTCTACTTTGACAAACTAGAGATGGAAGTTATTTTTTCAAGGGAAGAATGGTTGTTTACATAGGGACTGATTGTTAAGTTTGAAGCGTTATGGCTAACACCGTCAATGTTACATGAATGGATCTCATCCTGATATAAATATAGGGTGGAAGGTTATATATATATATATATATATATATATATATATATATATATATATATATATATATATATATATATATATATATATGACCCTATTCTAAAGGTTTTTATAATTTGATTTTTAATTTTCTAGTAGACAAAGAGGCTATTTTGAATGACATTGTTTGGAGCTAGGACAACCACACTTTGCTGGTAAAACCTTGACATTTAGATTTTAATGCCTAGACTAAAATTTTTAACTTCAAACTAGTTTGGGTTAGGCTTCCTAATATTCCTTTTTAGTTTCGAGATGATTTGGCATTTCTAGCCATTAGAAATACAATAGGAAATTATTGGACTATTGACAAAGTGACTGTTGTTAAGGAACATTCCACATATGCTTATATTTTGGTTTATGTTGATTTATCTAAAGATTTACCTTCTCAATTAGAAATGCAAAATGGGGGAGAAGAAATGGATGCAACCACTTTATTTTCAAGGTATTCCTTTCAGGTGTAGAAGATGTCTTAAAATAAGGCATATTGTGAATGATTGCCCAAGTTTCAAATTCAAGAAGATAATTTCATGGTGGAGAAATGTATAAATTGAACATAATGCAATGCCAATTGTAGAGGATAGTGGAAGTGATAATGAGGGATCAGATTCAGAGGTCCACATGGAAGAAGATGGACAGAATCATCAAAATGAAATCATTTGTAATGAGATAAGGACCAAGGAGGGGGGCTGAGGTGTTACGTAAGAAGACTAATGCAAATGTAGAGCTTAGATCAAGTTCAAGGTACTTATCACAAAGGATTTAAGTGATTCCAAATGAATCACACCCATAAAAAACTCATGTCTAATTAAAAACAATAATTTTAGAATTATTAAAGACATAAATGGGATTGTAGAGCTAAATAAATCAAAATATAAAATACTCTATTTATTAAAGCAAAGGAAGCAAAATACGGTCGTATGCTTTGACTTAGCAGAGCTACAACATATAATAATTTTTCTATGAGATCCTAAAAAAATTATTAAATATAAAAATAATTGCTTTCTCCTCCTCGCTCACCATGTAAGGGTAAGATATTTATTAAATAAACACAAATAAAATAGAAGAACTAAAACAAGGAACACATGCAAAATTGTTGTTAGGAGATTATTTGAAGATGAATAATAAATTTATAGGAGATGATCAACAAATTAAATCCATCTTAGAGCATGCCAAAAAATTAGGCATCATTAGTGTTCTCATTCTTCCCCATGATGTTAAGTTTTTAAACTCCAAACATCGATCTAAAATTCTCTAATTTGTCTTTTTGAAGAGCTTTAGTAAAAATGTTGGCAAGCTAATCTTCAGAGCGACAAAATTCAAAAGAGATAAGTTATTGTTGTACAATATCTTGAATGAAATGATGTCAAATATCAATATGTTTTCTCTTTTTATAGAATATTAGATTTTTTGTCATGGATGTTATGCTTTGATTATCATAGTAAACTTTTATGGGCTTACAAACTTCCATTCCCAACTCTTTAAATAGTCTTACCATCCAAATGACTTGTGTACTTGTTGATGATTCTTCAACATATTTTTATTTAGCTATAGATAGAGAAATAAGGGGTTCCTTTTTGCTTCTCCAATAAATAAGATTTACTCCAAAGAGAAAATAATATCCAGATGTACTCTTATGATCATCCAAGCCACCTGCCCAATCTACATATGTGTATGCTACAACATTGGAATCATTATTAGCATTATAAAACAATCCAATTTATTTTTACAACTAACATATCTGATAATTATTTTGGATTCCTACCAATGACACTCATGAGGTTAATGCATGAACCTAACAACCAAAATTATAGAAAACATAATGTCTAGTCTAGTGGCTGTCAGATACATAAGGCTACCAATTAGAGATCTATAAAGAGTGGCATTACAAAGTGGAGTTTCATCTTCCTTCATCAATTTACTACCAACAACTATGGGATTTCCTATAGGTTTACAACCTTACATGTTAAACCACTTCAAAAAGTCTTCAACATATTTGGATTGGCAAATGGATATACCAACAAATATTTGATGGATTTGCATACCCCAAAAATATTGCTTTTCTCCCAAATCAGACATCTCAAATTCAAATTTCATTGCCTCTTTTAACTCCTTCACAAGTGAGAATGAGGTTCCCATGAATATTAAATCATCTACATATAATTAAATAATGATGAAATCTGATCCAATATTCTTTTTGTACACAACACTCTCAGAAGAACATTTAACAAATCCATGATAATGAAGATAGTTATCTATTCTAGAGTACCATGCTTTAGGGTCTTGTTTAAGACCATAAAGGGCCTTTTTGAGTCTATAAAAATTATCTTATTTACCTTTATAAATGAAGCCTTGTGGATTTTCAACATAAACTTCTTCCTTCAAATATCCATTTATGAAAGTAGACTTGACATGCATCTGATAAATTGTTAACTTTAATTGAGATGCAATGGAAAGAGAAGTTCTTACAGTTTCAATTCTTGATACAAGAGAAAATGTCTCCTCATATTCAATGCCTTCTTGATGGACATATCCTTTTTCAACTAAACATGCCTTATACTTTGAAATACTTCCATCCACATTAAATTTTAGCTTGTAAATCCACTTTACTCTAATAGGGGGTTTTCCATAAGGGAGGTCAACTAACTCCCATGATCATTCTTCTCAATATGCAACATCTCATCCTCCATGGATTGAACCCATGGATCATAAGTGAAAGATTATCTAAAATTAAAAGGTTCAACATGTGTAGAAGAAATAAGAGAAAAACTATTATCAACATACCTAGATGTCTCATATATCTCCTTTAAACTTCTTGACTTTTTAGGAGGACTAGATGGAGGTATTACTTGGGTATCATCATGAGATCTTGTTTATGGAGAAGATGAAGATGCCTTTGATTGATAACTCCTTGAAGGTGAATTTGTATTTTTTACTATAGATGGCTACATTAATTGATCAGTATTATCAAAGATTGAATTTCCAACAAGTGGAGTAATCACTTTATCTTCATTCTTGTGATAAACTCCCTCTTCATCAAAGATCACATATCTAATAAAATAAAGCTTATTAGTAAGAAGATCATAAAAATTATAAGCCTTAATTTATTTTTAATATCTAATGAAAATACATCTCAAAGATTTTCCGTCTAATTTCTATTTTTGTTTGCAAGAATATGAACAAAACATGTAGACCCAAAAATTTTCAAATGAGAAACACTTGGCTTCCTAAAGAACCAAGATTCATAAGGAGTATAATTTTTTACCATATTTGTAGGATTTCTATTGAGGATATATATAGCTGAATGCACTGCATCTACCCAATACATGTTTGGTAAACATATTTCTTTCAACATACATCTGGCCATCTGTATAATCATTCTATTTTCCCTCTCTACTACCCCATTTTGTTGTGGAGTATAAGCTATAGTTAAATCCTTTCTGATGCCATGTGATCTACAAAATTCCATAAATTAATTAGAGATAAATTTTCCACCTCGATCAATTCTCAAAATTTTTAAATAGTACACTAATTTCTTCTCAACAAGTGTTTTACATTTTTGAAAGAAACTAAAAGCTTGAGACTTATCACTTAAGAAATAGACCCAAGGCATTCTTGAAAAATCATCTACAAAGAGAATAAAGTACTTATTCTTTCCAAGAGACAAAATTTGTATGGGGCCACAAATATATGCATGTACTAAGGCTAAAGGTTTATGTGCTCAAAAAATTTGATGTTGAAAGCTATCTATTTGTTTCTTTCCTATTGTATAACCTTCACATATCTTATTATTTGGCTCTATGAATGAGGGAAAACCTCTTACCAAATTATTATTTTGCATGAAAGAGAGAGATCTAAAATTAAGGTGTCCACACCTCTTGTGCCAAATCCAAGACTCATCAACTGAGGCCTTCAAACAAGCTTCATTTGGTTCCATTATTAATAAAAACATCCTATTATCAGTCATATGAAATTTAGCCATTAGCCCATTATTGTTAAAAACTTACAAAACTTTCCTTCAAAAATAGTCATGTAGTTTTTAAGATTTAGCTTCCCTATGCTAATCAAATTATGATTAAAATTTGGAAAAAATAAGGTGTCATGTGCATACATAATACTTCCATTTTTGGATTTTATGGCAAGAGTACCTTTTCCCATTAGTTCTGCCTGATTATCATTACCAAAATTGACTTTTTCTTTTTCACTTTCATCTAACTTTGAAAACAAAATTTTATTTCCAGTCATGTGATTTGAGTAGCCACTATCTAAATGCCAAACAAAATAATCTTTGGATGCAAAGGTATTACATGTGAGATTTTTTTTTTTGGAGTTCTCACCTTCATCTTTACTAAAATTTGATTGAGATATGTCTCTTTTCCTTTTAAAATAATATTGTTCAAGGAAACCACTTTTATTACAATAGCTATAATGAAAGAGGCCTCTCCCAGCTACTGCTTCTTCCTCTACCATGGCCTCCTCTTCCTCTAGCTCTTTCATGACCTCTACCTATTCTATATGATGATGAAGAAAAAGTAGAAGCATCAGTCATGGTAGTGGAAGACTAATTTTTCTTGTCATCAACCTTTAAATTTATTTGAAAGGCTTGATCCAAAGGTTCCTCATTCATTTTTAACAAGTATTCATGTACTTGAAGGATTCCAAACAAATTAGTAAGGGTTAACTATGATAAATATTTTGACTCTTTTATAGCAATGGTGACGGGATCAATTTTTTTTGAAATACTTCTTAACACTTTTTCAACAATCTACCTCTCTTCAAGAGATTCACCATGAGCATGAATAAAATTCATAATATTTTGTACTCTAGTAATAAAATCTTCAACACTTTCATTTAATTTCACAGTAAGAGACTGAAAATCTCTTCTAAGCATTTGGATTTTGATAATTTTTACCTTTAGAGATCCTTTGTAGGCCTTTTCCAAGGTTTCCCAAGCATCTTGGGACTTTCTACATTCCACAATTTTTGAAAAGATTGAGATGTCAACTCTTATTTGGAGGATTAATAATGATTTAACATCTTTTTTATGTTCTCCTTCAACTCTTTTTTTTTATCAGTAGAGATAACATTTTAGGCAGTCTAATCAGCTGACTCCGTGTAGCCTACAGAAGCAAGTGTCTATAAATCTTATGAGATAAGAAAAGTTCTCATCTTCAAACTCTAGTACTCATAGTTTTCCTCATTGAAAAGATGAATTTTATGTTGCATAGAATTTTTATTTTGGGCCATTACCTCCTCCTTGAAATGATTAAAATGCTACAATCAACCACAAACCAAATCTCTGATACCATATGAAGGTACTATGAAAAAAGGATTTAAGTGATTCTAAATGAACCCCACCCACATAAAACTCACATCTAATTAAAACCAATAATTTTATAATTATTAAAGACACAAATGGGATTACATAGTTAACTGAATCAAAATAGTAAATACTCTATTTATTAAAGTAGAGGAAGCAAAATACAGTCATATTCTATGATTTAGTAGAGCTAAAAAATATAGCAATTGATCTATGAGAACGTATAAAATTTATTTAATATTAAACTAATTGATTTCTCCTCTTCCCTCACTGTTGAAGGGTAAGAGACTTATTAAATAGACATAGAATGAATCGAATCACTAAAAGAAGGAACTCATGTAAAATTGATGTTAGGAGATGATATGGAGATGAACAACAAGTTTGTAGGAGATGATTAGTGAATTAACTATAGCTCAGAGCATGCCAAAAAAATTAGGCATCATCAACATTTTCACAAGTTCAGTAGCTTAGTCTCCTTTAAAAATAAAATGAGTGTTTGACTCAGTGCAAACATAGAATCAATTAGATTTTTTGTATATCTCCATTCTTATATTGCCAAATACTGAGGAGGAAAGATAATGGAAAATAGTTAGTCATAAAAATAAAGGCAAAGGTAAGTAAGGTTTGAAATGCTTGACTATGTCTCGTAGATCTAACAAAGAGAATCTCATGCGAGATTCCTGGACTATCAATTTTTCTCTTTTTTGTTGCTTTAGGTAGCAACTTATGTTGTAAATCTTGGCATTTGAAGCCAATTTTCTTGCTTCTCTTTTTCTATTTTTTGGCTATCTTTTCAACCTTTTTTTGTCAATCTTATTATTATATTTGGATGGTGTGGCCTTGACTTTGTTTTTAGATTCTCTTCTAGGGTATCGGGTCCCTAGTTAAAAAAAACATGCCCTTTAACCTTAATAAAAAAACATAATTTATAATTGATGAAACTTTCATGTTAACAATAGATTAATCAATGCTCGATAAACATAAATGTAGAAAAAAAATTGTGATATACTTGTTTAACAAGAAGTGCGAAAGATAAAAAATGAATCTAAACAAGAACCATGACATTCACATTAGTCATCTCTATTTTCACAAAAAATGGAAAATACACAACAAAATAAGAAAGAAGATACCAACAAGTCAAAGTCTTGTTCTTTAGGTGATTTATCATCTATAATAGGGACTTGTTCTTAGTCAATAAGGTGATCTTATTTTTATATATCTTGATATATTGAAAACATAAGAATTAAATAGCTATTCTATGATAAAACTATGGTCAACAAAAAATAAATATAAAAAATGTAATAAAAGATATTCATATGTAACTATTACGAAGTGTGTGCAAATACTTCACCAGTTGGTTTGCACTTGTTCTTTGTTTAATCATGTGGTAACTCAATGGTCACAAGAGTTCTATTTGTGTAACTTTGAAAGAAACAACCAATGAAAAAATATCCAAAATTAAGATTCAAAATAATTTGACACGTAATATTTCATGCTATAACTTATAATAACAAATAAAATAACATAGAAGGGATGAAGGAGAGTCCTCTCCATATATAATTAGCATCCATTTATTAAAACATTAGAGCATACCCAGTCTTCAACTTGATTTTCTAAGGATAAAAAATATGAATGAATGTAAATTCGATGTATGATCTAAAATAAGAGATTGACTAGGAGAAAAAGAATAAGGAAGTAACATTATAAATTTTCTAGTGCCAAGTTTCTTCACTTCTTTTCTAAAATAGCAGGTTATCAATTAAAATGACACTTAGAAATGAAAAAGCTAGACGACAATAAATTTATATCAAATCTTTGAAGCTTTGATGCTACTCATACAATCCAAACTATTTATCAAACATATGTTCTAAATAGTCTAAAACATTTTGGTCCATAAAAGGATTTCAAAGTTATGACTTTACTAACGAATAATATAAATCATAAATACTAATAGAAGACAAATCATATTTCACTTATAAATCTTAATATTTTAATAATATAATTATGTTTGATTAACCTAGGATATAATACAACAATCCTTTGGGATATAACCTAGAATAGAATAAAATATACCTTTGGGATAAGAATATATCATTTACCCTTGAAGCAATTGGTGCTTGTTGATAAAAATAAGGTGGTCCTACCTTCAACAGTTATGGTTCAATAACACCAAGAAGGGTCTCCATGTGCAGTTCTTGAATGCATTATAGATATAAAATTCACATACATACATACATACATACATACATACATACATATACACACACACACACACACACACACACACACACACACACACACACACACACACACACACACACACATATGTATGTATGTATGTATGTATGTATGTATGTATGTGAATTTTATATATGCAGGGTCTCCATGTGCAATTCGTGAATGCATTATAGATATAAAATTCACATACATACATACATACATACATACATACATATATATGTATGTATGTATGTATGTATGTGAATTTTATATCTATAATGCATTCAAGAATTGCACATGGAGACCCTGCATATATAAAATTCACATACATACACACATACATACATGCATGCATGCATACATACATACATACATACATACATATATATATATATATATATATATATATATATATATGTATGCATGCATGGATGTATGTATGTATGTATGTATAAAATTCACATACATACATACATACATACATACATACATACATACATACATATATATATATATATATATATATATATATATATATATATATATATGTATGTATGTATGAAATTCACATACATACATACATACATACATATATATATATATATATATATATATATATATATGTAGGTATGTATGTATGTATGTATAAAATTCACATACATACATACATACATACATACATACATACATACATACATACATACATACATACATATATATATATATATATATATGTATATATATATGTATGTATGTATGTATGTATGTGAATTTTATATCTATAATGCATTCAAGAACTTCACATGGAGACCCTTCTTGGTGTTATTGAACCATAACTGTTGAAGGTAGGATATATATATATATATATATATATATATATATATATATATATATATATATATATATATATATATATATATATATATATATAAATCCTTTTATGGTTACACATTCTTAGAATAAAAACTATATTTTAGACTATAATTCAAACTAAATTATTATGTCTACAAATCTGAACTATGAGTTCCTAACTAAAGATAAAAAATATGACCTATTCATAGAAATACAAGTAATATTAGTCCTGGAAAAATTTATGAATCTCATTGGAATCTATTGTTGGCTTTTGTAAATTTTCATCAAGAATTCTTAGAAAAATACATTACATATAATGATTAATATGCAAGTTGTAAATAAATATAACAAATAATGAAAAGATGCATCAATATGATTAAAAATGAGACAACAATGAATATAATGAACTCACAACAAATGTAATTATACTTATATCCCTAGAATTCCTAGATCTGAGTATGTAATACAATGTCTTATAAAAACTAATTTAGATATGCTAAAATAATTCATGATTCCACATATTTATGAAGATTACTTGTGTGATGCACAAAACGAACATATGTCTTTATATCAAAATTGCATTAGTGAATCATATGGTTACTTAATGAATGATTTTTTTAGTCTCGTTGCCAATACTAGAACATATGGACTTAGAGTATTTTCTTTGAATTGTTAATGTGACACTCTTTTGAGGACTATCATTAAGAATGTGATATTTTTCTCTTGATTATGACTATTGCACAGAGCTAGGTGTAAGTTGTGTGAAAATAAGAAGTAAGAGTCAGCTATGGGAAAATACAAAGGTAAATGACTAAAAAATAATAGGAAAAAAAAGAATAGGATTTATATGCAAAATCATTTATCATTTTTTCTTGCACATTGATAAAGACGTATCCAGGACAACATACAAAGATTTAGAAGTAACATTTTTTTATATTCTTTGGTCAAGATTTAGAATAATGAATCTCCAACCTAGATGAAATGAGGAAAAATAATATTTTGTTGTTGATCTATAGATCCTTATCAAACCAAATTCATAAAATATTAGGAAAGTAGCTACTAAACCATATAACATGCATTCAATGAATGGCATTGTAAATGGTTTTGATAAGGAATCAAAATGCAGTGGAACAAAATCTACTTCTTCTCAAAAATAATTTTTTTTCCCAACCCATTTACATTAAACTTGAATCAAGAAAAAGACATGTTAATTGATTTGATTTCAAAACTCCAAAAATTTGTAATAAAGCATATTCATATTTTTATTAATTACAAAAAATGTGTGCATAGTTGTTGCTTGGATTATATTCAACCCTTATCATTTTGAAAATCATATCTAATCATGGAAATATTTTACATGCATCTAGTTTTATATTAGCTGTTACCATGTTTTTCAATGAATTAATATAGTATTCTATGAAAAATTGTCAAAGTCGGCAACCTACATGACATGGACTAATATAATAACATGATAGAAAAAATAATGTTGTTTACTAAAAGTTGATTGGTTGGATTTTTTTATGTTATTCATTGATTTAATTGGATCAAGCCTTTGGATTAACCATGTGGTAGACAGTGGGTGGTTTTGTACAAGGAAAATATGATGTGGCATTAAATTTTGAATTTGTTTACATGATGTGCACTAACTAGTTTGATGTCTTTGCATTGAATGCTAGATTAATGTATCAAAGAACATGGTGGATGGTTATAAAGACATAAATGTTTATATAATATTTATATGGTCTGCCAAGTTACTTTTCAATTACTAATGAAATTTTAAATGACATTGACATATATGATTTCCCAACTTTTTTTTGAAGCCAAAAAAATAAGTAGATACATGATAAAAAACCACATATTTTTACCCTATCAAATCTTTATATGATCAAATAATTGCCTAGAACAAAACCCTCAAAACATTAAAGGGTTGTCTAACTATAACTAAATCAAAACAAATCACTAAATTTTGATTGTGAAGACTGAAACCAAGTAAACAAAGCATTAATCATAATGTTTTTTATATTGTTAAACATGTGAACCAATTTACTGTCCAAAACAATTATGCAATGAAGTAAAAAAAATAGTAGAAATATTTTAAAATAAATAAGATCAAATTTACATATGTAGGCCAAATATCTAAATTAAAACTCAACCTGGATGATGGACTTTTATCACCACATTGAATAGTCAAAAATCAAAACTTAAACAAACCTTCTTTGCCAAAAATTAAAACTAAACCATGTCTTATGATGAAGAATAAGATGCATATAGTAACTATAACCTATTCAAAGTATTTTTATGGCAACATTGAATGAGTATAAAATAGAAATAATTATAGCCAACTGCCAAAGACTATAATGTTTTACACATTAGTTACAAAAATTGCATCATTTGTAGTGCCAATCATAACATGTCTAGTAATATTAATATCCAACATTGTTCCATCTATGTGAAACACATCATTTTATTTTTACATGAAAACTACTTCATTATTTTTGGTTTTTAAATATTTAAACAACATTAAATTATTTTACAAAAATATTCTTCTCCGCTTCATACTCATTAAAAAACACAAGTTTAAAATATGAAAGTCATATCAACAAACATACATCATCCCTGAAAATTCAACTCAATAACAAAAAATAGGAAATTAGAAAAAATTCAATGAAAAATGAGAAAACTATATAAAAAAGAGGAAATTGATAAAATTTAATGAAATTAGATATCATTTGATTCCATAAGTAATGAAAAATATACTAAACAATTAAAAAACAAGTTTTTTTTAAAAAAAAAGAGAATAAACTTGACAAATAATAGATTTTTTTGATATTGGTAAACTAAAGGGTTTTTTTGAAGTAGTGTCCCCACCGTCTATAATAAACTAACATAGAAAAAAGGGCCTAGAGACCTAGATGTAACACATGATTACATAGAGAAGGCTTGAAGGCCACAAAGGCTAAAACATAAGAAAAACAATAAAAACATAACACAATGACCACTAATCTTTTTTGACTCCGTATATCTCATCCCAATTAGTGACCATACTTTTCATGTTTTTGTAAAATTTTTGTATCATTATGGATGCCTAACCCATATCCTTCTTGCATTTCTTTTTGGGTGATGCCATTTGTTTTGTCCAATATAATGTCAACTAAATCTTTTAGTGATTGATACCAGTGAATCTATTCTTAATTAATGCCTTACTAATAAACACTAAGAACTTAATGTTCTTTCTCTATTATAAATTTTCACACTCTAGGAGATTAATATTATCTTTGAGATATGTAATAAGCATATGAAACTCATAAATCTCATTCTTTTTCTTGAGTTAATTAACGTCCTATTGAATATGTTCTACAAGGTCCTTTAGATCTGAGTGATCCTTAAATATCAATATTACGAAGGCTTTTTGTAAATTGATATCCTCACCTAGATTTTATTCCTTACTTTGATTTTTGAGGAATTCCCTAAGCATGTCAAATTTATAATTCTTATTATATGTAATTTGTTAATCGATATCAATTTCAACGTTTTCAAAAAATTATTTTCTTTTACAAAGGGAAAATCTTCCTCTATGATCCTATGTTGTAGGGTAAAATATATTAGTGTCCTCTTTAAGAGATATGTCCCCTCAATAATTTCCTCTATACCGTTATCCTTCATCCCCCTAGAGTTCTTGATAGAATTATCTTCACTAGTTGTGTGGTTATTACCATCGTAACCAAAAAATTATGGGCCCTCCACAATTTCCCTTGTGCCATCCATCTACATTTCCATGGAGTTATCCAGGGGTGAATATTCAAATATTATGGGATAATTATCATCTAGAAATACATACATAGGTTTAGAATTAATCCTTAAAGTTCTTTTTGCTTGAGATTTCAGAGAGTTGTATTGTTTCTTGGAGGTTTACACTTTTTTAACAATATTTTTAGTTTAGATTTTATTTGTTCCCTTCAAATCCATATTCTTCCCCTTGAATTTAGGAGTCTTAATTTTTTATTTCTTAAATTTTTTATTATTAACTCCCCTCAAGGAACATTATAGACTTTTAATTCATTTCATTGAAGAACTTATAAATGATAAAGATAATGGCCTGGTGAAGGGGTTGAGTTTTATTACCCCTTTTAACGTCTAAAATGGAAATTTTAAGGGGATACATTATATAAAAAGGGGTGTTTATAGGAATGTCATGCCTAAAATATTTTAATAAGATAAAATGGGAAAGATGAACTACCTTATGTTTGCCTTATAACATGTTGTATAGCATTATTTATTTAGTTGCTTCTCCATATGGCTATGGAAGGCTCATTCAGTCAAACTCATTATGCAGAGTGGTGAGTTCATCACCTTCAAGAAGAAATTTATTATTATCTTCTTAATAATTTCTCCCACTTTCGTATAATTTTTTATCCTCCATATCTAAACCTATGACAAGAGATGTAAGGTCCTATATGACCTTAATTTCCACCCCATCTATCTCTAGAGTCCTAAAATTCCAACCTTTGATAAATAGATCAGATACATGTTCATCATACCCTTATTTGAGTTGTATGAAGATTTCCATACCTCCTTACTTAAGGATTCTCCAAACCTCTTCATTTTCCTTGACACTTTATGAAAGTAAGGGCTTGATTATACATAACTGACCTCCCATTTTAAACTTGATTATGGTAATATTATAATAGGGGAAGTGGTAAACTATATTGATAATTATAGATATATTAATTTTAAACTCTTGTCTATGTTCTCAGGAATTTTACATGTATTCTTTCCATAATTAAACATAGTGTGGTATGGGATTATGATCTCCTTTGCATGATTGGGACTCTACCAACTCATACTATTCGTATGCATCATTTTGAGGATATAGGAGTTGATAATAAAATAAATGACTCTTCTCATGTTTTAAATAATTATCTAGCATGATAATTTTCTACCTTAATCCTTAAGTGGAAATATAAGGGTAGTTCATTTATGGTGGCCAATTTGTTAAATCTTGTAGATTTCACCCCTTCATTAGCAAACTGATTAGCAAATTACTTTCCTTCCCTATATGTATGTTGTAGGGTAATTTCTTGAAATGAATATAATAGGATAAAAGTTTCATCAGTTATTCTTTTAATACTCCACCCTATAAGATTCCTCTTTGATAATATATTGATGATATTTAATGAATTACCTTCCACTATTAGGTTATTAACCCCAATTGCTTTGGCCAAAAATAAGTCCCCAAAGTGCTTTGAGAGATTATTCTTTATGAATAAATTTAATACCAATCCATTCCAAAGAAAAAATAATGAAACCAACTCTTTCATCCCTTAGAATGACACCTCCTCCTAAATTTCCTTGGTTCTTCTTAGAGGCTCCATCAAAGTTAAGTTTAACCCAACCAGGCAAAGGGGATATCCATTTATTATTTCTCATAGAATTTTATCTATGGTATAATCCCACTATAATTTATATCTCTAAATTCCAATTAATCACTATTTTATACTCCTCTTCTATCATTCAACTTGATTTAGTAGGAGGTTTGTGTTTCTCTCTATTTCTTCTACTTTTTCTTAGTTTTGGAAGAAAGAAACTAGTGATAAGGGGTGTGTAGAAAAACCTATTAAAAGTTCATGAATTGAATCTAGATTATTATGGAGAACTATTCTTTGGCTAGGGAATAATACCTATAAATAATAATAAAAACTACCTCACACTTGTTTGTTAGACAAGGAGATGGGTGAATTGCCTAACGTAAGCTTTCTAGGAGGCTGTCAATCCACCTACATTAAAACAAGTTAATTTTGATAAAAATAATGAGGGGTAGAATAAAATAACATCAAAATGAGACTAAAAACATCAAATTAATTAATAAACCAAAATACTTTGCTGATATTATTAAACTTAAACAAGTAATTTGAATAATGCTAATGCTAAAAATTAGCCAAGTTAAGGGTTATGATTTGGTTTGGTAACTTGGTAAGGGTTAAAAGGATGGTTTATTTTAGATTGGTAAGTGATTGAAATGGTAAAATGGTAAGGTTTTAAAATAGGTAAATGGTCAAGAGAACAAATATGGTAAAAGGGGAAAATGGGTAAAGGGACAAAAGGATAAATGGGATGAAGGTGAAAATGAATTAAATGAGATATATAGGATAAAGGGATAAAAATAAGAGGTAAAGGGGTTGTAGTTTGGGAGTCAAGAAATAATAGTCTAAGGATTGGGTTTATAAGTCAAGAGAAAAGAGGCTAAAGGAGATAATACCTTAAAATGAAATAAACAAACAAGGTTACCTTTGAGATGGTTGTCGATGATGGTGTTATTGATGATATTATTGATGAAATATTGAAGTGATTCTGGTAGAGATTCGATGATTTGAATATTTTCTCCTCCAAGATGAGGATGACCTCATTCTCAAGTGGATAACCTCCTCCAAAAAACTTGCAACAAAATGTTAATAACAAAAAATACTAATTTACCACTTTCCAACTTAACCCTAGGTGAAGGAAAGTGGGGGATTTATAGAATATGTTTTGAAGAGTCATGCAAAAAGAGGAATAATATAGGTATGGTGTCATTTTATATGTGGTGGATGAATTAGTCAAAATGAGGTGGGTGGGGATTCCCATTTGGGTTGGTGAGTGTCCCATTTGGGTTAAAAAGTCAAAAATGGGTGCTCTTTGTCTTAAAGAGGTAGGTATCTTATTTTGGAGGTTAATTTCATGTAAAATACATGTTGACTAATGGTCCCTTAAGGTTAAATTAATAATATTTCAAGGGGGGACCTTGTGATCCTTAAATGAGGTCATCAAATACTTTGGGAAAGATTCCAGGTGGGGTATGATGTCCCACATCAAGTCACATCACCTCTAAGCCATGTCACTTGCCATATCACCTCCTAAATCACCTTCCATGTAACTTGACATGTCACTTTCCATGTCACTTGTCATGTCATCATGAATAGTGATAGTGGGTCCCATAATGAATAGTGAATAGTGAATAGTACTTTTGATTAGTGATTTCAATTAGTATTTTTGAATAGTATTATGTGACTAGGAAACTAGTGATTTAGCTGGGTTAAGATGGGTTAGTTAAGGGTTAATAAGGTTTATGGGGGTCTCAGGGTATTTAGTCATTGAAAACTACAAGTGCACAATTTCTTAATGTCTATATTTTGCCCTTTTTATTATGTCTATATTTTAAAAGGGTGGAAAATATGGGTATCAAATAGTTTTTTGATTGGTTTGGTAAAAATGGTGGATGAGATTACCTAGGATGTAATTATATGATTGCATCAACTATGTAAAAAGAATCTGTAGCCATGGATGAATAGGTTTAAGTATGAAATTTTGGTCACCATTTAAAAAAATGAGAAACATACTTTACCAAGCTTTAGAAAATCTAACACTACTCGAATTATCATGGTGATTCGATGGGTTCTTTTATCACCATATAAATAATCTAATATTGTACACACTTCACAAAAATGTCATTAACATGCTATGGAAGGGTATGATTCAATAATTTAGGGAAGCAAAGTAGCAGAGTGGGTAAATGAGAAGTGGCAAAGATTCAAACCCTTGAATCTTGAGTCATTGGAGCCCCAAAATAAGTAAGCATTGAGTTTTGAGGGAATTCAAAGAAAGAAGCTGAGGGGTTTTGGAAAATGGAGTGAGGTGAATAATAATATTATTATTAATTAAATGAAGGAGCAAGTTATGGATTGTGATTAAAAAGTAGGGCTATTTCAAGGTGTAAGAAGATGTAGTCTAAGAAGGGAGAATCAAGGTAAATTATTGGTTGGAAGGTTAGGGCATGTGAGAGGGTGTAGCTATCATCCCCACATGGGTATCCCAAATATTCCATTTGAAGGTGGTTTTAGTTTTGATTCTAACATCTTGGAAGGTCAAAGTAAAAGGGGTTTAAAATAAGCAAGACTAGAGGGGGCAGGGAAGGAATATTCCTCTCGATGGCTTAGTGATGCTCAAGATTACTAGTTGGTCATATGAGCCCATGGTATTCGCTAATTATGTCATAAATC
This sequence comes from Torreya grandis, assembly GCA_037957365.1. Classification (NCBI taxonomy): domain Eukaryota; kingdom Viridiplantae; phylum Streptophyta; class Pinopsida; order Cupressales; family Taxaceae; genus Torreya; species Torreya grandis. The sequence goes on from JARHVA010000135.1 coordinate 6,362,611, forward strand.
CATAGGATTGGTATATATCTCGTAGTAAACCAAAATTGAGTGAAAGAATTTTGAGGCTATAACATGATCAAAATGGGTAGAGGGTTTAAAAGGGAGAAAGGTGATAAGTAGGGTGAATGGAGTAATTGGAGAGGTATAAAAAAGAGGGTCTGAGTGTAACACATAGAAGCATTAAAGGAAGAAAAGATGGATGAATAAAAGATGAAGGTGGAGAAGGATATAAGGATCCAAGCATGGTCATATAAAAGGAAAAAGAAGGTCCAGAAGAACAAGGAATGTCCTCAACATGAGAAAAATGAAAGGAAATGGAGAAAAGGGAGAGGATAGTGGAAAATAATGAAAGGAAATGAGATGAAGATCAAGGATGATAATAAGAAAAAGGAAAAATTGAAGTAGGGATACAAAGCAAGGATACTCACACATATACAAAAGACAAGTGAGTACTGAGATGAAAAGAGGAAAAGGGGAATGCAAAAGGTAAAAGAAAAGAATGGAGAAGATGAAAAGAGGCAATTATGGAAGGTTTCTCAAAGGATAAATCCCCAGGGAGAAACTAGTTGTGGAGGAAAAAAAGAATACAAAAAGGATGAAAAAAATCAAACAAAAAGAATGGAAAATGGGTATGATGGGAAAAATGGTGAAATGACAGAGAGTGGTGGCACACGTAAAGAAAGAGTATAATAACAAAGGAAATATATAGCTTACAAGATGAATAGTATGATGTGGAATTGGTGAGGAAAAGATAGTGATAAAGAGGGTAAGACAAATAGCCAAGGGCGAGGGGAGATGATGAGGATGGTGAAATAATTTGAAGGGGATAAAGGACATGGTTGGTAATAAGTGGAGAGAGAGAGACCAAAAACATGAAAAGTGGGTGACGGAGTGACTTGTAAAGTATGCACAAGGAAAGGTGATGGGGAGGCTAGCAAGGCAAAGTAGGTGCTAGTTTTATGGGAGATAATAGGGGCCAATGAGGAAGGATTTCAACACTTGTGTTAAAAGACATTGGCAAGCTAAAGGGAGGGAGGTGGTGGGGGAATAGGTAGAGAAGTGGAGGAAGATATTTTAGGTGAGAAGGGAAAATAAAATAAAGGATGTAGTTGAGCTGACCTCAGTAACTGAGTACTACCTACATAGTCTAAAAATACCTTAGGCTAATGTATTTCTCCTAGTAATGAGGGAAAAACTTAAGAGGAAGTATTAAATGGTCTTAAAACATAAGGACATTGAAGAAAGAATTCAATGCTTCCTTGATGTAGGATGCCCTAAGCAAGATTACACTGTTAGCGATGGAAATGAGTGAGAAGAAATAGGGGATGGTAATTATTTATTAATGATCGAGCTACCCTTAAAAGTAAAGCAATGCCTACATAGTCCATGGACATCAGGCCAATGTAGTTCAACAAGGTTTGGGTGAGTGGTGTTCAAATTGGCTACCCAAATTTGATAGACCACATGGGTTGGTTTAGACTGAGGGAAAAGGATTTATAAAATAATAGTTTTGGGTTTTGGTGAAGGTGTCAGTGAAAGTGAATGGTTCAGAATGGTAAATAGTTAACATAATGATTCCACATTTAGTAGGATGAGATATATGAATAGGAAAGGTAGGATAAATTAGAAGGGAACATAATGCTAAGTACCAAAAATGATCTTCAATGGAGCTAATGTAAAGAAGAGGTGAATTTGATAAGAGGTTACACCTTCTAAAATTGTGCAAGGGTAGGAGTTTGGAGATAGTGTTAACCACTATGAGATACGTTTTATGAGGTGGGAATCTATCCAGATCTATAAAGTCACTTTAGCCAGGGTTTATCACCACTATGAGCCAAGTTTTAAGGGTAGTAGTGAAGTGATGACCTATAAATAATTTCTTTGATGGTCAAGTAGATTCTATAAGGAAGTTATCAGCATGATGAGTGATAGAAGATGGACCTTGCCTCAACCAAGAGATGCATGGGTAGGATAGACAAATGGTGGTCATGTCTGCATCTTCTAACCTAGCTCTGTAGAACCAATGACTTATTTGTTCTACTAGATTGGGCCTAACCAACAAGAAGTTGCATGGTCAAGAAAAGATGGTGGTTCCTTTACTACAGATGAATGTTTAGTTGGTACAAAATAAAAGACTACCATGTTGGAGTAGGTACTGCTAATGGTTGTGGTCTAATGTTTAGAGCCTATGGCAATGGGTTGGTAGTAAGGGGAGGGTAGAGGGAACAAGAAGGTGAATGTATTGGTGTGGATTCATGCCAGCCTACCTTTAATGGAATATTTTCTACAATAGTAAGGATTTGAGAGTTACTACCACCAGTAATAGTGGTAATTTTAAAGGCATGATCATTATAACAACCCATGGTTGGAAGCCAATTTATGTCAACCAGACCAAAGGTGATAATGATGCAAATGACCACTAGGCCTACAAGGGTCAAAAGATGACAAAGCAAGGAAAGACATCAGATGTAAATTAGATGATAAGGGTAATAAAAAGATATTATTATGGTGCATAATGGTTTTATTGAGATGACAATCATATTGAGGGTGATGTGTCCATGTGAAAAAGTAGGTAGACATGATTGTTTCCAGTGGGAAGACTGTTCAATGGAATCAATGACATCATATGACCTTATCAATTGATAAAATGGAAAACTAGGTTAGTAAGGAAGAATGGGAAGGTATTATATTTAAAGAATCATGATAAGTACTAGTACCAAGATCAGATCATGTCCTTTATATGAGCACATCTACCTTCACACAATTGTCATTTGACTTTCCATTGAAAATTATGGTGTATATCCCTCCATGCACTAATATTACCATATTTGACCACATTCATCATCAATAACAATAAAAACAATGAATATGAGTGTCATTCCCTCATCTTGTACTAATGCTACCATCTAGTTCATGAGGCAAACTTGCTTAAATAAATTATGCCTTCTTCATAAGGTATGTCAATGTATGCATGTCAACATAATTCCTGAGAGTAATCAAGTAGAAGGATGGTTGAACACAAATCTAGAGTCACTAGATAATTGGTTTAATGCTTAGGTAGGAAAATAATATATGCATGTGCTTTAGGCCATGTGTAATCTACTAAATATGTATGTGTCTACAATTCCTCAAACCCTAAATAAAATATTACATAATTTGTTATTACAAAATGTGTTGGATGTCACTAGTCGAATGGTATCATGATTAAGGTTGTGTGGATACTTATGAATGTTATGGTTATGTTTATGATTGGTATGGTTGTGGTTATTATAATCTTGTTGAATGTAAAAAGAATGATTATTGTTGTTTAAACATTGGATTGTAAAATTCATGAGGAAAACACCAACCAAGCACATTAAAAATAGGGCACAATGCTTTTTTTTGACAAGGACTAAAAATATACCTGAAGTGGGATTGACTTAATGAATATAATCGACTAAAATTTTATGCATGATCATTCATTAATTGATAAAAAATATTTCTTGATCATGAGGTGTCTAGTAAGCTCTAGATCCCTTAATTTATAGATAGTCTAAAGGGAATATGGGTGATGGGTGGTGTGAAGGGTAATGGGTGATATGCATGATAACCTCATGTGAATTAATTTTCCCCTTCTATAGGTGACCTAAGAATGGTAATAGACAAGTCCATGCCATATTATAGATGTAGACTAATCAATGTAGGTTTTCTACATGTGGAATCCGATTATGGTTTCTAACTTATTATGTTACTAGATATTCGATTGTAGCTTTAGAATTTGTTGTGATAGTGGGTCTTTAGATTTATTTCTATATATGGGAAGCTAATCGATGTGGGAAGCTTCCAAGAAATTACTCTACTTTTGACAAAGTGAACTTAGCCATCCTTCAAGAGAGTGGTCTAAGATTATTGGCTTTGGTTAATGATCTTGATAGTTATCTTTCAAGGGAGTAGTCTACCTTACATTTGGTAGTTTTTTTCTTTTTTTGGTAGCTATCCTTCTAAGGAGCACTTTGAAATGCTTAAGATATTGACCCAAGTAATTATTTCAAGATGAAATGTGTTTATACAAAAACCAATCTAATTAGGTTTAGAGGTTTACCTTTATGAGGGCAAAACTTTACATAAGAAGGTTAGTGATGGTTTTGAAGGACAATGACCATGGGATTCCATCTTATTAGAGATGAAAACTATCCATGAGAACCATGTTATGGGTAGAGCCATGGTACCCATATTTAAGATTATGCCATGACTATGATGGTTAATCACATGGTTTTATGTTATAATCAATTGTCCTCAAAAGGGGAGGAGGAAGGTGGGTGAAGGTTAAAATCTCATAATCAAGGGATGAGCTTAAGTTAGACAAAAATGTGAGCTTGATCCTTCTTTAATAGAAAAATGGATGTAGATGTGAAGCATTGAGAGGCTCAATTTTTGGTTCGCCTTCAAGAGAGGATAAATGATAAGATCCTAATCTATACTTATGGGTAATGATGTAGGGTCCAAGCCAATTGAAAGCAAAATTCTCTCTTTTACTCTTTTCTATGTTGGTCATGTGTTGGTTTCCTTTTAGGATGAGATCTCTAATATTGAATTCCCTTTGTTTGAGGTTCTTGTTATAAACATGGGTAATATGCTCTTGATAGATGTGAAGATGGTCAAGGGTAGGAAGGTAATGTTCATCAAGTAATTCAAGTTTTGAGAGGCATTCTTGATAATAATCCTCTTTAGAAATGATGTCGTGTAAGGAAATATGAAGAGAGGGAATCTAGACTTCAAGATGTAGAACAACCTTTGTGCCAAAGACTAGGGAAAAAGGTGTATCACCTACTATAGTTTGGATACTAGTGCAATACACCCATAAAATAAATAAGATATGTATGTGAAAATCTTGACCTAAAGCATTTATAACTTTGGTCAGCATTTTGATGAGAGTTTTGTTGGAGGCTTCTGCTTGTCCATTTTCCTATGGATGGTAAGGTGAGGAATGGTTGAGTTTGATGCCAAAATCATTGTAGAGGGATTAAACTTTTTGGTTTTTGAATGATTTTCCATTATCTATTATGATTTTGTGAGGGACCCCAAAATCATAGATAATGTGATGACTGATAAAATCTATATTTTTTTTGCCTTTGATAGAGATAATGGGGATGACCTCCACCTATTTAGTGAAATATTCTATAGTAGTGATGATATATTGATGTCATTGAGTAGAGGGATAATTGATTTCTCTAATGAGATCCAACTTGCACTGTGAGAAGGGCCAATAAGCCATGGATACCTAAAGGCCGTGAGTAGGCACCTGATGCAAGTTAGCATGTTGTTGTCATTTAACACACTTATTTACATAGTCATAATAATCTTGATTGAGGGTAGGCCAATAGTAACCTAGGCATAGGAATATTTTGGTGACAGTGAGGCCACTAAAATGTCCCCCACAAACTCCATCATGGGTTTCTTTGATGGCATGAGGAATCTCATGACTACTTAAACAATGGAGGAGAAGACCATCAAATCTAAGTTTATATAGGATTCCCACTACTATGATATAATGAGAGGTGCCCTGCATAAAGACCTTTCAAGCATTCTTTGAGAGGTTAGGTGGAATGATGCCCAATGTAAGATAATTAAAGGTTTGGTCATACTAGGCATTAGAAGGAGATGGCTCCACACTAAAAATGGTTGGAAGGTCTGAATTGATATATGAAGGCCTAATGAAATGGTGATAAATAAATTGGATTTTGTAGGTTGAAAGGGTATTTGAGATGCAAGAGAGGCCATTGTGTCTATAAATTTGTTAGTAGATCAAAGTACTAATTGGATTTGATAACGATCAAAATATGTTAAGATCTCATCAATGAGGAGCTTATACTTTTTTTAAATCTCATTTTTACACTAATAAGATACATTGACCTGGTTAATCATGAGTTAAGAATCATCAAAGATAGAAATGGTTTTTATTTTTAAGGCGAGAGCAGTTTGAAGACCGATGACCAAAGCTTCATATTCTACCATGTTTTTAGTACATTAAAACTTGAGTTTAAAGGATAGTGGAAGAGGTTCACCATGAAGGGGTATGATAATTATGCCTACACCCCCACCATGTTGGTATTTAGAGCCATTAAAAAACATGGTCATTTGGTAAGAGGGTTCTCCTTGAGAAAGAGTTGTAATAGACTCATCGAGAAATGTTAATAGAATGAGCTAGTTATCTTTGAGAGGGGCTTCAGCTAATTAATCAGTAATGACCTGCCCTTTAATGTATTTTTGGTGAAGAAACTCAAGATCAACCTTATCCAAAATCATGAGACACTTAGCCATACACTGATTTTGGTATGGCTTGGAGTGCATATACTTGAGTGGGTCAGTGTTAGTGATAACATATGTTTTGTGATTAAGAAGGTAGTGATGAAGATTAGAGGCAACAAAAATGAGAGCAAGACAAAGATTTTTAGGATGGGTATATCATGTCTTATACTCTATAAGCATGTGATTGATATAGTAAATGGCTTGCTCCTTGTTATTTTCATCCCAATGAACTACCATGATACCTAAATAGTAATCAGTGGTGGATATGTAAAGGTAGAAAGGCTGATCATCCCTAAATGGGATAAAAATAGGTGGAAAAAGCAAGTAATCTTTGAGTGAATCAAAGTCTTGTTGATAATATTTGGTCTATCTAAATGAGGTGTCTTTCTTCAAGAGGTGGTGAAAGGGTTGGCATCTATCTTATAATTGAGAGATGAAGTGACAGATAGATTGGAGTTTTCCCTCTAGACTATGAAGTTGCTTAAGGTTTGTTAGAGGAGGCATTTCTAGGATGGCCTTGACTTTAGCAGGGTCAATATCAATTCCATAAAGGGAGATGATAAAGCCCATAAGCTTTCTAGATAAAACCCAAAAAATGCATTTTTTAGGATTGACCTAAACACATAATTGGATTAGTGAGTCAAAAATGATAGTAAGAATAGATAAATGGTCCTTAAAGTGTTTAGATTTTACTAGGAAATCATCCACATAATCCTATATAATTGTATGAATAAGATCATGGAAGACATAGGTCATGGACCATTGATATGTTTCTCCTATATTTTTTAAGCCAAAAGGTATGACCCAATAGTAGAAGGTTCCCCAAGGAGTAGTGAAGGTAGTTTTATGTTGGTTTGAGGGGGCGATCAGGATTTGATTGTATCTTGAAAAGCCATCCATGAGGGATAACATCTCATGACCTATAGTAAGTTCAACTAGTTTTTTGATGTTGGGTAAAGGAAAGTCATATTTGGGGCATCAAGGTTAAGGTCTCATAAATTCACACAAAGGTGGAGTCCCCCAATGGGCTTGGTAATGAGAACAATATTAGAGACCCATTGTGGATAGTCAATGGGTTAAATAAAGTTAATAGATAAAAGACATTGAAGTTCTTCTTTGATGAGAAGAGCTATACAAGGGTGCATTTTGAGAAGCTTTTTCCATAACAACTTAGCCTCTAGATGGGTAATGTGGTTATGAAGGGAAATGGAGGGGTCAATCTCAAGCATATCTTGATAATACCAAGCGAATGTGATGTTACAATCTCAAAAGAAGGTGGGATAATCATGTTGCTCATTTGAGTATAAGGATTCACCTAGTTTAATGATACAAGGATTTGATTGGGTTCCTAAGTTAATGCCAATATTTGATTCATTAAGCATGGTCTAGTTTTCCAGATGGAAGGATTTATGGATGGGAAAGTCTCCTACACCAAGGTAGGTGAGGATAAAATTATCGTCTTGGTGTTTCTACCTCAAATTTCGCTTTTCAGACTAAAAAGAAAGAAACTAAAAGAAAGTAATGGACAAGGCTTGGAAGTACCTGGACTAAAGATTGCGCACCGTAAATCCAGACGTTTGTGAGCACTCCTCTTTGGCTGTGGAGGAATGACACCTGCAAGAAAAAAGGAAACTAGGACAAGAAAAATGTTAGACAGATAGGCAGTGGGTTGCCAAGCAAAAGGCTTGTTCCCAGAAGTGTAAAAACTTCCTTAAGGGAGGTCAACCCACTGTTTTGATGAAATAAGTGACTGATAAAAGACAGAATGCCAGAATACATAAATGACAAAGGAAGTAGAAAGGAAAGAAGAAAACAAAATGATTACCTGAAAGAGCTGTTGGGCTGAAGACAGTCGCCGAGGTCGGAAATGTCGCCGGATTCGGTTATCTGATCTGCCGGCGTCGGCTATCCTGCCGACGTCGGTTGGAAGTGACCGGCATCGGTCGGGGTTGTGGCCTGTAGTCGGGTCTGGGTTGCTTGCTGGACTGTGGATGGGTCTGAGACTGAACGGGGACAAGTTTGGATGGATTGGGGAGTGGCCTAGTTCGGGTTGGGTACCTGTTGCAAGGTCTTTTTGGCAGAGGGGTGAGGAAGTTGAAAGAGACACAGAGGACAGGGAAGAGGAGGATTCACAGAGGATGGGGCCTGAGAAGGCTTTGCAGCCTCTCAAGGGGGAAGGACAAAGGGAGCAAAAGACAATAGAATATAGATGAATGAATAAAATGAAATAAAAAACCCAGACTAGCTTACCTTTAGCTTGCTAAATGAAGAGAGAAGAAGATGTTGCTGGAGCCACAGAAGAGTTGCTGCAAGGAGAAGATGCTGATCCAGGGCCTTTTCACCTGTTGCTGCTATTGCACGAGGTCAAGACAGAGGAGAGATCCAAGCCAAAGCGTCAAGAGAATCCGTTTTCGAGCTCAAGAGTCTAGGGGGTGCAACGGATGCAGAAGGGGATAATGAAGGCTGCCGACGCCGACAGTTCTGCCGACGTCGACCGAAGGGTCGCCGACGTCGGCGGTCGCAGGATGGGCACAGAGGCTAAAAATAGCCTCTGCCCACTCTTGCACGCCGCCGAGCGAAGGGTCATGAGCAGAACGGTCATGAGGATGCCAAAATGGACGAGGGGGGATATAATGGTGAGATTTGGCCTAATAAATGCTAGGGGGAAGGTGGAGGGATTCAAGGGAGGATCCAAGGTGGTAAGGGTAGGGTGGAAAGGGGGCCTAATTTAATTAAAAATAGATGTTAATTTCTAATTAATAATCCCTAGGTGGGTTAGGGACCAAGGAGGACTAGGTGGGAGAAAGGGCCAAGGGGGACTAGGTGGGAGAAAGGGCCAAGGGGGAGAACCAAGGTGCAGACACATTTGCGGTGTCTACATTTGCCCCTTTTTGTCTTGTTGGTTGTTCTGAACGAACTGCAAGACAAAAACAGGGAGTGGTTGCCCCAGGTGAAGGATGATGTATTCCCCCTCAAAGCAGGAGTCGAGAGAAGGAACCTGATGTCGGGTGCTGATTTGACAAAAGGTGAATGAGAAAGAGAGAGGTGAGTGAAAACGCTGCAAAAGTCGTGATTGCGTGTATACCACGTCACGGGATGGTCGGGTCAAATTGTCACATGGTCAAGGGTCAAGGAGTGCCAAAATTGAAGTAACCGGGCCCCAGCATTTAGTCGTCTGCTGATCGGGTCACTCAATCTAAGCTGAAGCTCCAAATGGTCGTCGTGTTCCAGGTATCCAGGGCTCAGGAAGTGCTCCCAGAAACACGAAAAAGTCACAAGTAGTGGGGATCAACTGGCTCGCGATCCTATACTTGTGAAGGGTAAAAAAAAGTCTGCGGACAATTCTGCTAACCAGCCGTGGAATAGCATACACGCAAAAACAACCAAGGAAACATTGTCTTGGAAGTGGTCGAGGTCGAAGGAGATAGGCATGATCGCCAATGGTCATTGGTCAAGAGGATGGATAGACGAAAGGATGCGGCCGAGCTAACCCCAGAAGACTCCATGTCAACTGAGTGCTGCCTATATAGCCCTGGTGACAGGGCCTCAGGCCGATGTAGTTCTCCCTAAAAGGGAGGGGGGGTCGGAGGGATTGATAGGTCTTGGTCAAAGTCGATGATTGGTCTTGGTCAAAGGAAATGATTGGTCTTGGTCAAAGGAAATGATTGGTCTTGGTCAAAGTTGATGAAGTTGGGTGTGATAAGAGTCAAAGAAGAGAAGGTTTGTCCATCATAGAGATGAACAAACGGGGGTGGTCGAGATAACCTTAGAAGATGTGTTATCTGAGTGCTGCCTACATAGCCCTGGTCGTAGGGCCTCAGACCAATGTAGTTCGGACAAATTGAGAAGATTGGTCGGTGATGAGATTGGATGTGGTCAAAGTTGTCGATAGACTGGTCGTGGTCAAGGTCAAGGTCGCAAAAGAGAAGGTTTGTCCATCAAAGAGACGAACAAACGGGGGTGGTCGAGCTAACCTCAGAAGATGTGTTATCTGAGTGCTGCCTACATAGCCCTGGTCGTAGGGCCTCAGACCAATGTAGTTCAGACAAATTGAGAAGATTGGTCGGTGATGAGATTGGATGTGGTCAAAGTTGTCGATAGACTGGTCGTGGTCAAGGTCAAGGTCGCAAAAGAGAAGGTTTGTCCATCAAAGAGATGAACAAACGGGGGTGGTCGAGCTAACCTCAGAAGATGTGTTATCTGAGTGCTGCCTACATAGCCCTGGTCGTAGGGCCTCAGACCAATGTAGTTCGGACTGTGAGGGTCAAAATGGTCGATGATTGGATGTGGTCAAGCGTCGAAATGATGAGGATAAAAAGATGAGGATAAAAGGATGCTACAGATGGTGTCTTCTATAGAAGTGGTCGAGAGTCTTTCATCCCTAGCAAGTTTCCATAGTCGTGATGGATGTATGTTAGAAATGAATAGAAGGTCTATTTATGCTTCAGCAAGTATTGGTTTATGCTTAACATAAATTGGGTCTGGTCGGTAGTTTCCATGGGTATTGGTGTCCATAGAAACTATGCGAAAAGGACAAGGATGATGCCTGATGTCATGTTGGAAATGTCGAGGCTGGTTTGAAAAAATGTTGAAGTTGGCTGGGTTTAAGGATGAGTCGATAATTGATGTGGCCAAAGCGTGACCAAAGTGTAGAGAAAAGGTGAAAGGCAAATTGCTCTTTCATTGACAAGGACCAGAAAGGAAGCATAGATAGGGGTTATTAGAACAAAAGCCCCGTTCGTGCATTGCGTCAATGACCAGTGTTGAGTTAGAACGGTAATCGAATCACTTTGACATTAAAGTGAGCTCGAAGTCCCTTGAGCCGGTGATAGAAGGGGGATAGGGTAACCCAGTTTAAGAGCAGGAATAACCTTGCCCCTTTTGTAGGAGACCCTGAGACAACTACAAGCCAATGTCCGTGACTCGTTTCTTTTTTTTTTTTTTGCGCAGACTGATCGATGCGGGAAGCCTGCATAGAGATGTCACTTGATGTAATGGTCATGTTGCGAAGCTGATCGATGCGAGAAGCTTCTAAGAAAAGTGCTGTTTATTGCCAGAGTAGTCATAGCCATCCTTCGAGGGAGTGGTCTATATTTTTGCTTAATAATGTGTGAAAAGTTGGCCTAGCTGTCCTTCGAGGGATCAGTCTAGTAATACAGCAATGATAGTACAGCTGTCCTTCGAGGGAGCAGTCTGTCTTTTTGATTTGACTTGATTTAGTGACCATGGATATGTTTTGACATCTTGATTTGGATTTATTGATAGGAATGAGAGTCACGGACAAGATTGTAGAAGCTCAAGGACGCCCCTTTTTATTAGGACAAAGCATCACTGCATCCTAAAAGGGTTGTAGAGGACTTGTTAAAGGGGAATAGGGTTGAAAGGGATGAGGATTAAGAGGACGAGGATTGCTCAAGGGACGAGCTCAAGTTACGTGTCAAGTAGACGAGTACGCGACTAACAGAAGAAAGGTCGAAGATGCAACGCATTAAGAGGCTCAGTTTCTGGCCGTCTGTCGAGGGAAGACAGACGATAAGTCCCTGACCCATACTTGTGCGTGATGATAAAAGGTCCAAGCCAATTGGGGGCAAATTTACCTCGTTTACTTCGCTCCATATTGGTCACGTGCTGATTCTCTTTGAGGATGAGGTCTCCGATGTTGAAATCTCGTTCTCACAGATTTTTGTCGTGGGCCTGCTTTATGCGACTTTGGTAGACATGGAGATGATTAAGGGCAGAAAGACGACGCTCATCGAGTAACTCAAGTTGAGCTAAGTGATCCTGACGAAAGTCATCGTTGGAGAGAATGTCATGCAGGGAGATGCGGAGAGATGGGATCTGTACCTCGAGAGGTAAGACAGCCTCTGTTCCGTACACGAGAGAAAAGGGGGTAGCACCTGTAGAGGTTCGGATGCTAGTGCGGTAGGCCCACAAAGCGAAGGGGATATGAACGTGCCAATCCCTTCCTGTATCGTCGACCACCTTCATGAGAATTTTGGTGAGAATTTTGTTGGAAGCCTCGGCCTGCCCATTTGCTTGTGGGTAGTAAGGCGAAGAAAAGCTGAGTTTGATGCCAAATGAGTCGCATAGTTTTTGGACAGTCTTGTTTTTGAAGGACTTGTCGTTGTCGGTGATGATTTTGTGAGGGACACCGAAACGACAGATGATGTGGCTACTGATGAAGTCGACAATTTTGTCGGCTTTTGTGGAGACGAGAGGAATGGCTTCCACCCACTTGGTGAAATACTCAGTGGCAGTGATGATGGACTGATGACGAAGAGACGAGTGAGGGTTGATCTCACCGATGAGATCCAAGCCCCACTGAGAGAAAGGCCAAAAATCCTGAGTGACTTGCAAGGCGTGACTGGGGAGATGAAGCAGGTTAGAGTGCTGCTGACACTTGATGCAACGCCGAACATAATTGCTACAGTCTTGATGAAGGGTGGGCCAGTAATAACCCAGGCGAAGGAGGCGCTTGGCAACCGAGTTTCCACTGAAGTGTCCACCACAAATCCCGTCGTGGACTTGCTTTATGGCTTGAGGAGCTTCAGTGGAGGTTAGACAGCGAAGAAGGAGGCCGTCGAAGCCTCGTTTATAGAGAAGGCCCCTAGCATGGTATAGCGAGCTGTGCGCTTGATGAAAGCTCGTCGCGCATTGCTAGAGAGGTTGGGAGGAGTGACAGAAAGAGACAAGTAGTCCACAAGTTGCTTATACCAGTCATCTTGTGGGCTAGAATTGATAGTATTGATATGGTCGATGTGAGGAGAGATGTATGAAGGCAAGGGTATGCGATGCACTGTGACAAAAAGGCGGGATGATGATGATGAAGACGGGATATGCGAAGCAAGAGAAGCCATGGTGTCGGCAAACTTGTTCGTAGAGCGTGGAACAGTCTGTAAGAGGTAATGGTCGAAAGATGCCAAAAGAGTGTCAGCACGATTCTTATACCTCTATAAAACTTCATTTTTACAGAGATATGAACCGTTAACTTGATTAACGACGAGCTGCGAGTCGCCGAAGATGTTGATAGACTTGATGTGGAGAGAAAGGGCAGTCTGAAGTCCCAAAATTAAGGCCTTGTATTCGGCCATATTATTGGTACAATCGAAGTCAAGCTTGAAAGATAGAGGCAAGGGCTCCCCATCGAGTGGGATGAGGATGACCCCCGCACCCCCACCGAGTTGACATTTGGAACCGTCAAAGAACATAGTCATCTGGTAGACGGTGTCATCGGTGGAAAGTGTGGCGATAGACTCGTCAGGGAACTCACAGTGTGAAGGTCGGTTGTCGGGAAGAGGGGCATCTGCCAGTTGGTCAGCAATGGTTTGCCCCTTGATAGATTTCTGTTGGATGAATTCGAAGTCAAACTCAGCAAGCAGCATGAGCCACCGAGCCATACGTTGATTCTGGTATGGCTTGGAGTGCATGTACTTGAGAGGGTCAGTGTGAGTGACGACAAAGGTTTTATGGTTGAGAAGATAGTGGCGGAGCTTGGTAGCGGAAAAGACTAATGCCAAACAGAGTTTATCGGTATGAGTATACCGAGTTTCATAGTCGACCAGTGTTCGGCTGATGTAGTAAACCGCTTGCTCGCGATGATGCTCGTCTCGGTGCGCGATCATGGCACCTAACGAATGGTTGGTAGCAGAGATATAAAGGTAGAAGGGTTGGTCGTCCTTAGGTGGAATGAGGACTGGTGGAGAGACCAGATAGCCTTTGAGGGCCTCAAAAGCCTCTTGACAGTTCTCATCCCACTTAAAGGAGACGTCCTTCTTAAGGAGGTGATGAAAAGGTTGGCAGCGGTCTGAAAGTTGAGAGATGAAACGACGAATGGCCTGGAGCTTCCCTTGTAGACTGCGAAGCTACTTGAGATTGGTCGGGGGCGGCATTTCGAGAATAGCACGGATCTTGGTGGGATCTATCTCGATACCACGGAAAGAAACGATGAAGCCGAGAAGTTTGCCTGAGAGGACCCCAAAGACACACTTCTTGGGGTTGAGGCGGACATTGTATTGAAGGAGATGAGAGAAGATGATTGTGAGAATGGTCAAGTGGTCGCGGCGGAGCTTGGACTTGCCGAGAAGGTCATCCACATAGTCCTCCATGATTTTGTGGAGGAGATCGTGGAAAATGTAAGTCATGGCGCGCTAATAAGTGGCACCAGCATTTTTTAGGCCGAAAGGCATGACTCGATAGCAGAAAGTCCCCCATGGGGTGATAAAGGTAGTCTTGTGCTGGTCTTCCGGTGCGATCAGGATTTGATTGTATCCTGAAAACCCGTCCATGAGAGATAGCATCTCATGGCCGGCTGTGAGATCAACAAGCTGGTCGATGTTAGGAAGAGGAAAGTCATCTTTGGGACAGGCTAGGTTAAGGTCGCGATAGTCCGTGCAGATCCGAATCCCCCCAGTTGCTTTAGTAACTGGGACGATGTTAGAGACCCACTGTGGATAATCGATGGGATGAAGGAGACAGAAAGAAGGTGCTGAAGCTCCTCTTTGACAAGAAGCACAACGCGAGGATGCATCTTTCGAAGCTTCTGCCTAACAGGCTTAGCCTCTGGTTTGGTGACAATGTTATGGGTAGCAATGGTAGGGTCGATGCCAGGCATGTCGCTGTAAGTCCAGGCAAAGGCCTTGCTATGGTTGGAAAGGAACTGGGCATAGTCAAGCTGCTCCTGAGTGTCTAAAGATTGGCCAATCTTTAAGACGTGAGGAACATCGGAAGAAGAAGGGAGGTTGATGTCAATGGTGGATTCATTTAACATAACCTGGGTCTCGGAAGGGAGGAAACACTGGACGAAAGAGTCATCAGCACCCATGTAGGAAAGGATGGCGTCATCGTCAATGCAGTGGACAGTGTGAATGGTTGCCGACTCATCCTCTACCATGCTAGGAAAGATGAGAGGGAGAGACCTGGGTACCCCATTGAGCTGATAGGTCAGGGGTTCCAGGCGGATGGTGTTTATGGAAAAAAAAAACTGGGAGGGATGGAAACCACCGACTCCGTAGGTGACGAAGGAGAAATGGGCGAGTCTGAAAGAGATTGGTCAATGGTTGGTTTGGGACAAAGGTCGGAAGGAGCCTGAGTGGGGTCATGATATCCCAGGCCATACCGTTTCTTGGCATCGTGATCATTGAGCGGCTCGATGGGCTGATGGGAGCCCTGCTCATAACGTCCAAAACCAAAACCCTTCCATGCACACCTGTGAAGGTAAGTGTGTGCAAAGGCGGGGTTGCCAAGAAATGAGAAATCAGATGTGAAAGGTCGAGGTGAAGAAAGAGAAGTGCCATAGGTAGGGGCTTGATTAAGCCCCCCATAGACAAAGTTGGTTTGGAAGTGAGGAGGACCATAAGGTAAGACCGTGCCGATTCGAGGGTCGTAATTAGGACTGAGGTGAAGGCGTCCATACTCTTGTGGAGTTTGGAACATGTCAAGGGTCAACAAGCGGTATTCCCCAAGTGATAGTCGTTGGAAGATGTCTTCCATGGGGTCCTTGGTCGGCGCTTGAAGAGGAGGGGTGAGGGCAACTGCCGATTGCGAACTGGTCGAAGCTTCCGCAGATGGAGGCGGTGCCGGAGTGGACGGCTTGATGGGAATGAGGATGTCGTTAGGACGATAGGTGGTGTTGCAAGTCTTGAAGGGTGAAGGGTCAGCGAGAATGGTGTGGACTTGCCCGTCATGCTCAAACTTCACACAACAGTGCAGGGTGGAGGGGATACAGGCCATGGCACGGATCCAAGGTCGGCCCAGTAAAAGGTTGTATTGAAACTCTCCTTCGATGATATAGAAGAGCTCCGGGACTGTGCGTGGGCCTACGTGAATGTGGAGGATGACTGTGCCAATGGTCGTGGTGGTGGTGTCATTAAAAGAGCGTAAGATCACGTCAGTTTTGGAGACGCAGTTCTTGGGAAGAGCCAGCTGATCAAAGGCGTGGGTAGAGATTATGTTGATGCTAGCGCCGCTGTCGATCATAACGCGTTTGATGCGCGTCCGATTGACATAGGCAGTGATGAAGAGGGCGGCGTCCTGATCTTCCGTGTTAGATGTGGGAATCTCAGAATCGCTGAATGTGATGGAGTTGACAGGAGATAAAGAATGGACGAGGGCAGCGAGTGGTTGGGGGTCCTCGGGTTGGACCTCCGCTGCCTGCAAGGCTTGGATAAGGGCTTGACGGTGCTGAGGTGAAGTTTGGATAAGGTCGTAAAGAGACATCTTCACCGGTGTCTGGTGAAGCTGCTTCAGCATGGAGTTGTGAATTGGTCCAGAAGAGGAAGATGAAGAAGGTTGGGACGCGCCAAGGATAGAAATTTTAGGCTTGGGCGCAAGGGGTGGCTTGACGAAGGGATAGGTCCAAGGAATGGCAGCTTTTGCTTTGGCCTTGTCCTGCTGCGACCTAGTGGTTATACGGATGGCATTGATTTCGAAAATGGGAGGTGAAGAAGGGGTCATGTTTTGCTGGTGAGATGTTGACGTGTTTGAAGAAGTTGGACAGGAAGGAGTCGGGGTCTGGTCAAGAGTGTCCTCAAGGAGAAGAGTGTCCTTCTCCATATGGCGGCGGATGACGGCCTTGAGGGCACAGCAAGTCTCGGTGTCGTGTCCTGGTATACGATGATATAAGCAAATTTTCGTATCGTCGAACCAGGAGGGCTTGGACCCGAGAGGTTGGAAAGGCTTGATGGGCGGAAGGGTTATGTCGGAAGTCTGGAGAAGTCAGCGTAATATTGACGAGTATGAGCCCAATAGAGGGTCCGTGCTATTTGATATGCGCGAGGTTGGTGACTTTTGCTTAGGCGAGGTTAGAAGAGGTTTCCGTACCACCTTATGGGTTGATGGCGCGGTGACAGATGGAGATGGCTCTGGCCTGGTGATTGAGAACGCCTTTTTAGGAGAGGGACGACTGGAGGTAGGCAGAGGAAGCAAAGGAGGCAATGAGTTTTGGTTGAAGGTCAGAGTGGGAAGGATGCCAGCCAAGGTCGAAGGATGGGGGCCCAAAATAGATGGCAACGGTGATGGAGAAGGAGGCGTTCGTTTCTGTGGTCTAGCAGTCTTTTTTGACTTGGTTGGAAGAGTACTGCTGGTCGAGGTCTGGCCTAGGTCCACCTTCACTTGCGGGTGAGTGAGGGTGGAGACAGGATGAACGCCAAATGACTTGATGGGTTTGGACGAGATAGACGCAGGCTTTGGTTTGGACAGGTTTGGTTGAGGTTTGAGGGTCTGGTCTTTGTCAAGAGTCTGACGAGATTCCGCCTTGGGAGGATTAGCGGCATGTGATGAGAGGGCACGGGTATGTTGAAGGGCTTTAAGACGCTCCCACAACACCTGAGGCGTCACTTTCCGCGGAGGGAGAAGTTCAATCTTCTCCACTAACCGGGAAAATGGCTGAGAGGAAAATGTTGATGGTTGCGAGGTTGAAGACGAGACGGGTGTAGTGGTCTTAGACGCAGGGTATGGTGAAGTCATGACAGATTTAGATGAGGACGAAGGAGGGACAGGTTCTTTCCTGGGTGGAGAAGAAACCGGGGAGCGAGGCTCCTCCAGCGGGGAAAGGGCAGGGATGACGGGGCCCTCCACTTGCAGCTGAGGAGTAAGAAGGGTCGGGTCCTCCATAGGCAATAGAACGGGGGATGGCGAGACCGGAGGTGCAGGTAAGGCCGAGGCGTCCTCCAAGATGAGAGAGGTCAATGGAGAACTAGCCGGGGAGAGAGGTTCGTCCACATGTGATGGACTGATTGATGGACTAACCTCAAGAGGTTGATTGGGGACGAAAGGGGAGACCGTATTGACTGTTCGAACGTTGTGCTCATGATTGTCGTCAATTAAGGTCTGGACGCTGTTCTGAGTTGGCAGATGATTGGGGAAAGGTTGTTTGAAGATGTCGATGGCCTGATTAGGGGGTGCATTTGGATTGTCTAAGATGAGATCCCCCTTTTCGAGCATGTCTTGTATTATGTTCTTAAAGGTTTTGCAGTTCTCCGTGTCATGGCCCTTAACACGGTGGAAGCTGCAGAAGTCATGCTCCCTATACCACGCGGGGATGGCGTGTGAGGGATCGAATTGCGGTGGAGGTCAAGCTTGAGGGAGATTGAGGGCCCCCTGCTTAAGAAGCTTTTCCAGCACAGACGCATATGATTCTCTGAGAGGAGTATATCGTCGCTGCATGTATCTTTGCTGGAATTGCCGAGTAGCGCTCTGAGATGTAGAGGGCTCAGGCTGATTGGTCAAAGAAGATGAAGGTCTGACAACCACAGCATTAGCTGAAGCCTTGGATTTAGAATTGGATGATGATGGCTTGGCAGAGGAAGAGTCATTGGCCTTAGAGCTGGGATTCTTATTCTGCAACTTGACTTTGTTCTCCTCGATGGCACGCAACTATCGTTTGCGGGCCATCGTGAAGGCCTCGTCAAAAGTGCGGAAAGTTTGAACCCTCAGGGTGGAAGAGATATGTTGAGCACAGGCTTGAGAAAAGAGTTCAATAAGCTCAGCCTGGGGCAAGGAAAAGGAGAGTTGGTTGATAAGGCCTCTCCATCGAGCAACGAAGTCGGCTATGGACTCATCCTCGAATTGCCGAATAGAATAGAGGTCCGTGATTGAGACTTTCTTGGTTATGTTGATAGAAAAGTGATCGAGGAATAGCTGAGCCAATTGCGTGAATGAGAAGAGAGAATGGCTAGGAAGGGAGCTGTACCAGTCAAGTGCAGCACCCGAGAGAGACATAGGAAAGGTGCATAAGAGTAACACATCGTCATGGCCAATGAGGTAGCAGGCGTGTCTGAATGCCCGCAAGTGTTGTTGGGGGTCTTCCTTGTTTTGAAAGCGAGAAAACTTCAGAAGCTCCCACTGGCTAGGATATGGTCTGATTGGGACGGAAGGATGAATGGGCTCGTTACAGATCTGCTCGTATGAAAGAGTGTTGCGCGAGCCGGAAACAGAGGTCTCAAGACTGGTCATCTTGTCCATCAGCATCTTGATGATGTCTGCCGACGGATTGACGGGTTGCGCGCCCCCTAAGTTGTAGGGCGCTTGGAAGAGGTTAGAGGAGGCGAGCGACATAGTCGGTTGTAGAATGTACGGATGACTAATCGCAGGGGCAGAGGTGGATGCTAAAGGTGGTTGGTTAGAAGACATAGCTGGGCCCGTTGTTGCCACGAGAGGTTGGACTGTGGTAACGGGGGCCAAGGGGTAAGAAGCCACCCTGGTGTTGATAGGGGCCAGGGTAGGCGGGATAGAGACAACAAGGTTTTGAAATGGAGTGGATAGCGGTTGAGCGGGTTGAGGTTGACAAGAGGCCGGAACCCCGGTGGAAGTGGGCCCAATGATAGAGGGGGAGGCCACACCTGGGAGATTGGTCAAAGTCTGGTCAGTGGTCAAAGCGATGGCTTGGGTGTCCGAAGGTTGAACTATGGATGCTGTCGATACAGCCGTAGTCGCGACAAGTGAGGTTGGCATTCCATAGATTGGATTGCCCAAGGAGTCTCGCGTTCGGCTATGTGCGAGATAATGTTTCAAGGCCTTGACGTTGAGGTCCAAGAATCGTTCGAAGTCTTGGTCCCCTTCTTGGACAATGGGAGTCTGCGGCGGGGTTGGATGAATGGGAGTTCTTTCGGTCTCCGAGTTGAAATCCATTGTAGGCTTGGTTACGGATGGGGTGGACGGAAGTGGTTGACGGATAGCGTGGTTGACAAGAGCTTTGGCTTGGCTACGAGTCAAAACCATGCAAGGCAAAGGAGGTTCAGGTCTCAGGGACTATGTTGCTCAGTTCCAGAAAACTAGGATGGAGTCTTTGACAGAGAAAAGACAGGCTTCAGGTTGCTGGTTTTGAAAAAAAAGGACAGTGACAGAGACCGACGTCGGTTGGAAAACTGATGTCGGTAGGAAATGAGGCCGGCGTCGGTCAGATAACCGATGCCGGTAATAGATGAAGCCGACGTCGGTAGCAGAACCGATGCCGGTGACAGGGGAAGCCGACGTCGGTGGCAGAACCGATGTCGGTGACTGTGTTTTCCAGAGAGCCAAAAGGTTCTTGGAAAAACAAAGAAGAAAGCGTCCTCACACACTCAAACAATCAGATGAGAAGAGGAAAACAGAGAAAGACAGACAAGCCTAAGCGATAAATCTAAGGAATTAACCTCGGAAACTTGTGGCTTATGCCTTAGATGAATGTTTGGGGAGATTGGCTGAAAAATGGGTCCTAAAAGAAGGCAGTCTAAAGATGGTTTCAGGTGTTGTTTTAGGTGCTCAAAGATCTGTGTTAGGGTCTGGTACGTGGCCTGGTGCTAAGGAGCAAGCTCCCCTCACTTCACGATTCCAGTGGTTAGCTGGTCTCGCTTAGCCAAGATATACCTCGCCTAGAGTTTATCCTCCGCCAGAGAACGGAGTGGGCTTCCCCCTTGGTGATGAAATCCAAGTAGGGTCACCGGGACGGGTAAGGTATCCGCTGGGTGATGAAATCCCAGTCGGGCCTTGTCTCAGATATGTTTTATGTGTGTTTTAGTGCATGTGATTCGGTAGTGTAACATCAAGTGTCTAGATTCATTCAATATGCGCCTAAGTTACTAGATGTGGACTAATGCAAGCACAAGCAGAAATGAAAGTGCAATATGTTTTAATGCCCAAGTCGAAATGTGATGTTGTTATGAAGACAAGATGGAGAAAGGGACAAGAGTATGATAGACTAGTCTAGAATGCAAGGAAGAAAGGTTCGTTTTAGTCCCGCTTATAGTGTCATTTGGAATAGAAGAAAGAGATAAGAGAGAAGGAGCCTAAATGCACCTAAATGAATGAAAAAGAAAAAGGAACCCAGGAGGAACCTAGGGTCCCACCGGGCGTGCCAGAGATGTTTCTACCTCAAATTTCGCTTTTCAGACTAAAAAGAAAGAAACTAAAAGAAAGTAATGGACAAGGCTTGGAAGTACCTGGACTAAATATTGCGCACCGTAAATCCAGACGTTTGTGAGCACTCCTCTTTGGCTGTGGAGGAATGACACCTGCAAGAAAAAAGGAAACTAGGACAAGAAAAACGTTAGACAGATAGGCAGTGGGTTGCCAAGCAAAAGGCTTGTTCCCAGAAGTGTAAAAACTTCCTTAAGGGAGGTCAACCCACTGTTTTGATGAAATAAGTGACTGATAAAAGACAGAATGCCAGAATACAGAAATGACAAAGGAAGTAGAAAGGAAAGAAGAAAACAAAATGATTACCTGAAAGAGCTGTTGGGCTGAAGACAGTCGCCGAGGTCGGAAATGTCGCCGGCGTCGGTTATCTGATCTGCCGGCGTCGGCTATCCTGCCGACATCGGTTGGAAGTGACCGGCGTCGGTCGGGGTTGTGGCCTGTAGTCGGGTCTGGGTTGCTTGTTGGACTGTGGACGGGTCTGAGACTGAACAGGGACAAGTTTGGATGGATTGGGGAGTGGCCTGGTTCGGGTTGGGTACCTGTTGCAAGGTCTTTTTGGCAGAGGGGTGAGGAAGTTGAAAGAGACATAGAGGACAGGGAAGAGGAGGATTCACAGAGGATGGGGCCTGAGAAGGCTTTACAGCCTCTCAAGGGGGAAGGACAGAGGGAGCAAAAGACAATAGAATATAGATGAATGAATAAAATGAAATAAAAAACCCAGACTAGCTTACCTTTAGCTTGCTGAATGAAGAGAGAAGAAGATGTTGCTGGAGCCACAGAAGAGTTGCTGCAAGGAGAAGATGCTGATCCAGGGCCTTTTCACCTGTTGCTGCTATTGCACGAGGTCAAGACAGAGGAGAGATCCAAGCCAAAGCGTCAAGAGAATCCGTTTTCGAGCTCAAGAGTCCAGGGGGTGCAACGGATGCAGAAGGGGATAATGAAGGCTGCCGACGCCGGCAGTTCCGCCGACGTCGGCCGAAGGGTCGCCGATGTCGGCGGTCGCAGGATGGGCACAGAGGCTAAAAATAGTCTCTGCCCACTCTTACATGCCGCCGAGCGAGGGGTCATGGGCAGAACGGTCACGAGGATGCCAAAATGGACGAGGGGGGATATAATGGTGAGATTTGGCCTAATAAATGCTAGGGGGAAGGTGGAGGGATTCAAGGGAGGATCCAAGGTGGCAAGGGTAGGGTGGAAAGGGGGCCTAATTTAATTAAAAATAGATGTTAATTTCTAATTAATAAGCCCTAGGTGGGTTAGGGACCAAGGAGGACTAGGTGGGAGAAAGGGCCAAGGGGGACTAGGTGGGAGAAAGGGCCAAGGGGGAGAACCAAGGTGCAGACACGTTTGCGGTGTCTACACTTGGCACTAAATGGTATAGATGGTGGGTGAATCATGGTTAATCATTTTGGGGTAGATGAGAGGAAAGGTTTTAGTTTGGCCACCATGATGATAGGTTAATGGGCCCAAACTAACAATATCAATAAAAAAATTGGATGGGATGATGTCATAGTCTCTGGATTGAGAAGATGTATTAGGAAAATATGGAATCACTTTCGTGGGGATATCAATAGGTTTTGGTGAGGTGGGTTCTTCTGGTGGTTCAAACCTGAGCCTAAAAAACTCACAAGGTTTTTGAGTCTTGATAAAGGGCAATATATGAGGTCTTTCTTTATATAAGCCCATACCAAATCCTTTCCAAGCACACTGGAGAATATAGGTTCTTGCAAAGGTTGGGTTACTTAGATAGGAGAAATCAATAGTGAAAGGTTGAATATATGAAGTAGTGATAGGAGTGAGGATTGGTCGATCAAGTCCCCCATAGACAAAGGATGTTTGATTATTGGGAAGTCCAAAGGGGATGATGGTACTTATGTTGGGGTCATAAGAAGGGTCATTTTGAAGGTTCCTATATTCTTGGGGAGTGGGAAAGGCATCTAAGGCTAAAATTTGATACTCCCCAAGAGAAATACATTGGAAAGCTTGTGTCAAGGAGTCCTCAATGAGAATCTGGGAAGAAGGGATATATGCACTAGTTGAGGCTTAATCATTATTAAGGGTAGAAGCACTATGAGTGGTGGTTGATTGTGTAGTTGTGTTAATGGATTAGTTGACTGTGAGGGAGATAAAAGTGGAAGAAGGGCATCGTTAGGCCTATAAGTCATGTTGCAACTTGTAAAAAGACTGGGATCAACCTTGATTCTTATGACTTTCCCTTCATGTTTGAATTTAACACAATGGTGTAAAGTGGAAGGGATGCAACTCATAGCCCAAATCTAGGGATGTTCGAATAGAATTTTATATTGTAATTCACCCTTTAAAACATAAAATAGCTCAGGGATGGTGTGAGGTCCCAAGCTTATTTGAATAAAAATGGTCCCTAAGGTAGTGGTCATAGTGTCATTAAAGGAGCGAAGAACTGTTGTGCTTTTAGCCATGACATTTTTTGGTAAATGTAGTTGATCAAAAGCATGGGAGGAAATTATGTTGATGTTGGATCCTTCATAAATCATCACCCTTTTGACATAGATGTGATTGATATATATGGTGACAAATAGAGGTGGGTCAGATTCCTCAAAGTGTGCTAGAGGTATCTCAAAATCTTGGAAGGTGACAATAATAGAATGTTAGAGGGTCCCAATAAAGGAGGCAAGGGGTTAAGGGTTTTATAGATGAACCTCAATGGATTGTAGGGCATCTATTAATGTATGATGATGATGATGAGGTGAGGTATTGATCAAGTCGTAAAGGCTCATCTTCACTAGTGATTTATGAAGTTGATTCAACATAGTTTGTTAAATGGATGCAGATGAATTGGTGGGAGGTACACCTAAGATGGATACTCTGGGTCTGGGTGATGGCTTGAGTGGTGGTGTTAGTGTTTAGTCTCAGTTAGGAGGCTGAGAATCTAAATGATATGCCCATGGAATGGATGCATTGGCTCTTCTTTTACACCTTTGTTATGCTCAAGATCAGGTAATCATGTGGATGGTATGGAAAATGGGCTAAGTTGAACTAGGTGATTGCTTCAACTCCTCTCCCTTACTTGTAGGTGAGAGTGAGGAAGTCAACGTAGGTTGGGATAGTGGTTGGATTGGTTGGGTTTTCAGTTGGGTTAATAAGGTAGGTGGAAGTGGTTCACCTAATGATAGATCATCATCATCATCATCATCATCATCATCATCATCATCATCATCATCATCATCATCATATAAGTGATGAATAAGAGCTTGGAGTGCTTTACAACTCTCCATGTTATGTCCTGGTGTCTTATGGTACACACATATCTGAGTATAATTAAACCAAGAGGGTTTGGTGTTAGAAGGGGTGAATGGTTTAATAGGTGGAAGACTAATGGATGAGGTTTACAATAGCATCTATAAAATAATAGAGTAAGATACCTTTAGAAGTGTTGAGGGTGTTGAGATGCTTGTTGGGGAAATAAGAACTTTCTTAGGCATGGTTTTAACCTTAGAGAGTATTGGTGGTTGGGAAATTTTGGTAGATGGTTTAAATTGGGTTGGATTACCTATGATCAAGTTAATGGTAGATGGTTTCAAATTAGAGGATGGGGGGTTGATAATAGGTGGAAAAGTAGAAGGGGATAAATTAGCTAAGAACAATGAAGAAGTTGATGGCATAGGTGATGGAGGGGTAGACATAAAAAAAGGCATTGGTTTAATTGAAGCAGAATAAGTGACTGGGATGGTAGAAGGGTGGGGTCCCAAAATATATGGTAAATGAGAAAGAGGTGGCATATGTCTAACTTGAGGATGAGGTTTAAGTAATTGTACCCTTTAATATTCTTGGTTGGTGGTTTGTTAGGTGGCTTAGAGGGGGTTAGACCTAATTTGATGGGGGAATGGGTGATGCTAGGTGTGGGAAGGATACCCAAATTATTTATTGGTTTAAATAGATTATTATGATATGATCTAGGAGGAGATGGGTGCTATGGTTCCCTCACACCTTGGGGGAAAGAAATGTTTAATGATGTGGGTGGTAATAGGTTGGAAAGTGGATGCTAATAAAGTTGAGGGTTCAATTATGTTTTGGTATGGGAGCCCCAAATGATGCCAGAAAGTGGTTCTATCTAGGTTGGGTTGTGAGGCAAATTAAAAACTTTGCACTAACTAAGAAAAGGGCTTATAAATGGGTTTTGTTCCTTGATCTATTGTTTCAAATTTCAAGCCCTTAGGTGAAGAAGAGTGGATGGTTCCTTCATCTCTACTTAAGCTAAAAGGTTCCAAAACAATGGTTACTTATGGGGTGATTAAGAGAGGGGATGTTTTATTGATCAAGGATGCTAGGTTATCCAAAGGAGAAGATGGGTTCTCTGCCATTTCACTTGGTGGGGTAGAGGAAGGGGTGGTTAGATCAATGGAAAATTTTATGAAAGGAGAAGCAGGCATGGATATGGTTTGATCAAGTGGAGAAGTAAGGGATATAGATATTTCTATTTGGGTCTCAAAAGGGGTAAGAGGTGAATTTGCTTCTTCCATAGGTGAGGTTGGTGAAGAAGAAATGGGAACATGAGGCTCATCCTTCATGGGATCATTTATGATGCCATTGATTGTGTGTGCCTCATGAGATAAATATGGTTCAAATTTATTGTCATGGGTTTGGTTAGGTGGAGGATGTTTAGGGAATGGTTTTAAAAAAATATCAAGAGAATGGTTGGGGGGTATGTTAGGGTTGTCAAACATCAATTCACCATTGCCAATCAGGTTTTAGACAAGACTTTTAAAAGTGTTAGACCAGTTTATGTCATGTTTGATGACCCTATGGAAACCACAATGGTCATTTTTATTGTACCACCCAGGCTCAAGGTGAGAGGGGTAAAATTGTTAAGGTGGCTTGATTAGTGGAAGTTGAATAACATTAGATTCTATCATTTTATCCAACATAGAGGCATAAGATTCCCCTGTAGGGGTGAATTGTTTATGGGGAACCCATCTTTGATTTTAGTTTGATGGGTAATAAGAATTGGAAGGTGTGTTTTGACGTGGTTATTTAATGGATAGAGGTGGGGTAATTTTCAAGATAACCAGATCTACAGATGTTTTGGTTTTAGAATTGAGTTGGTTAGTTTTTTTGGAAGAAGAGGGGTCATTTGGGTTTAAAAGTGGAATTCTTATTTTACAATTTCAATTTACCCTCATCTATGGTTCAATTCTCAAGTTTGCACACCCTTGTGAACACTTCATCAAAGGTTCTAAATATTTGCACCTGAAGGGTGGGATTGATGTGTTTTGTGCATCCCTAAGAAAAAAATTCAATGAGTTCCATTTGGGGTAGTGAAAAGGATAATTGATTAATGAAGCCTCACCATCATGTAACGAAGTCGGTAATTGATTCATCATCAAACTCCTTGATAGAATAGAGGTTGGTTATGGATACTTTCTTGGATATATTGATAGAAAAATGTTCTAAGAAAATATGGGTGAGTTGAGAAAATGATAAGATAGAATGTTTAGGAAGGGCACTGTATCAATCCAAGGTGGTCCCTGATAAATATATAGGGAAGGTTCAGAGAAGGAGGGGGGCATCATAGGCAATCAAGTAACAAGAGTGGTGAAACACCCTCAAATGTTGCTAAGGATCCTCCTTCCCCTAAAACTTAGAGAATTTGGGAAGCTCCCATTGAGGAGGATAAGCATGAATCAAGATAGATTGGTTGATATTTTCATTGTATATTTGATCATAGGATAAAATATTATAGGACCTAGAGATAGATGATTCAAGTTGGGTCATCTTATCTACAAGCATCTTGATTATATCAGGTTGGGTAGCTACATAGTTTAGTGGCAAGTTTTGTTGAGGTTGGGTTGTAGATATGAATTGGTATGTGGTAAGAGGTACATAAGTGGGCACGTATTGGTATGTGGTAATTTGAGGTTGGGATAGTGTCCCTACAAGACTAATAGACATTAAGGGTTGGGTGGAAGGTGTAATAATCCCAATGGGTCAGAGATATACTAATAAGAGGTCGTAGGGGCATGTAGAGAAACTGATAATGGTTGGTTTAGGGGTACATTTGGGTTAGTTAATGGGGGCATGGTTTGGTTTGGTAATGGTAAAGTTTTTGTGGGTTGTTGAGGGATAATGATCCTAGTGTTAACAAGGGGAAGTGTTTATGGCATGGAGAGTACCAGGTTATGAAAGGGGGTTAAGGTCAATATATTGGTTAAGCTAAAAGGAATGGTAGAAATGGGTGTGGAAGACACCATGCTAGCAAAAGGGGTAGAAGTGACAAGGGGTAAAGTTGAGCTAAAATTATAGGTATTTATTGGGGTAATAGGTGTTAGGTGGTGGTGGTAGATGGTACAATGGTAGAAGATAAATCTTGGCTAACAAAAGGGTGGGATGATGCAACACCAACCATGAGGTGGTGTGGCATACTATAGGGTGGATCCACGGGAGCATTTGAAGTCATCAAAGTATGGTAGGCTAAGGTATTAAGATAGTTTTGTAAAGCAATCAGATTATTTTCTAGAAAGGTGGAAAAATATGAATTTCCTTCAGGGATTGTTGAAGGAATTATAGGTGGGGGAGAATGGTGTGGTGAAGCATGGGGTGATCTATCAATGTCTAAGGTATAATCCATGGATGAGGATGAAGAAGAAGATGGTGGTGGGTTGTTTTGGTTTTTCATTTGTTGTCTAGTTAAGACCACATGAGAAATTTAGAAATGGATAAAAAACCTCTCACCTCCCACAATGAGCAAACCAAAAAAAAAAACATAGTAAATAAAGCACACACTAAAATCACAATTACTCCTAAGATTTATTTTAAATTGCTTGTGGCTTATGCCTTAAAGAGTGTGGAAGTGAAAATTGGATTATAATTCAGGTACTAGAAAAACCATCTAAAGATGGTTTTGAGTTTAATTATGGTGCTCAAATAATCTACACTAGACTAAGTACATGGCCTGGTATTGAGGGCTTTCTCCCCTCACTTCACGATCTCATAGTCAGTGTGGGTTTAGCCAATATATACAATTTGTATAAAGTTTATACTCCACTAGAGAATGGAGTGGGTCCTCCTCTTGGTGAATAAATCTAATTTGGATCACCGGGTAGGGTAAGGTGATCCAAAGGGTGATGAAATCCCAATGGGCCTTATCTCAAATAATTTTTGATGTTTAATTTGTACATGTGGTTTGGTAGTGTAACATACATGTGCTACGATTAATTCATAATATGTTTAACTAATCTAGGTGAGATAAAAATTAAGTAGGGAATACAATGAATTCACTCAATTTTAACCCAAAATAAGATTTTTGTGTCTTTTCATGCAAACAAGGAATAACTAAAATGCACTTAAATGCAAGATGTAAATGCAACCTATCCTTAAGATGAAAACTTTTATTTTTTATTTTTGGAAAAGAAGAAAGGAAATATTTTTTTCTTTTTTGAAATTTATAAATAACATAAATGCAAGAGCATTGAAATTTCACTAAATTAAACTATATTCCTAGAAAACTATGAACCCATAAGGGTTCCCAGTAGACATGCCAAAATGTTTCTCTCTATTTATTTTACTTTTTCTTAGTTTTGAAAGAAATAAATTAGTGATAAGGGGTTTATAGAAAAAGATGTTAAAAGTGTATGAATTGAAACCATATGATTATGGATAAATCTTCTTTATCTATTTAATAATACCTTCAAATAATAAAACACTATCACACACTTTTTTGTTACACAAGGAGATGGGTGGATTACCTAGTGTAAGCTAGATCGTAGAAGCGAAAGCTTTCTAGGAGGTTGTTAATCCACCTACTTTAAAAAAAGTTAAGTTTGATAAAATGAATGAAGGGTATCATAAAATAATATAAAACTAAGACTAAAAATAGCAAATTAATTATGAAACCAAAATACTTTGCTAAGATGATTAACTTAAGCAAGTAGTTTGAATAATGTTAATGCTGAAAATTGGCCAAGTTAAGGGTTATGATTTTGGTTTGGTAATTTGGTAAGGATCAAAAGGATGGTTTATTTGAAGTTTTTAATTGGTTGAAATGGTAAAAGGGTAAGGGTTTAAAATAGGTAAATGGTCAAGAAAACAAATATGGCAAAAGGGGTAAATGGGTAAAGGGGCAAAAGGATAAATGGGATGAAGGTAAAAATGAAGTAAATGGGATAAATGGGATAAAGGGATAAAAATAACAAGTAAAGGGGTTATAATTTAGTATTAAATAAAGAATAGGCCAAGGATGGGGTTTATAAATAAAGAGATAAGAGGCCAAAGGAGATAATAAGTTGAAATGAAATAAACAAACAAGATTAACTTTGAGATAGTTGTCGATGATGGTGTTGTTGATGATATTATTGATGAAATATAGGAGTGAATCTAGAAAAGATTCAATGATTTGAATATTTTCTCCTCCAATATGAGGATGACCTCCTTCTCAAGTGGATAACCTCCTCCAAAAACCCTGCAACAAAATGTTAATAACAAAAAATACTAATTTACCACTCTCTAACTTAAGCCTGGGTGAAGAAAAGGGAGGGATTTATAGCATATGTTATGAATAATCATGCCAAATGAGGAATAATATAGGTATGGCACCATTTTATATGTGGTGGATTAATTATTCAAAATTAGGTGGGTGGGGATTCCCATTTGGGTTGGTGAGTGTCCCATTTGGGTTAAGAAGTCAAAAATGGGTACCCTTTGTCTTAAAGAGGTATTTATCTTATTTTTGAGGTTAATTTCATGTAAAATACATGTTGAATAATGGTCCCTTGAGGGTAAATTCACCATATTTGAAGGGATTCCCTTATGATGCTTAAATGAGGTCATCAAGCACTTTAGGAAGGGTCCCAAGTGGGGTATGATGTCCCACATCAAACCACATCACCTCTAAGCCATGTCACTTGCCATACCACCTCCCAAATAACCTTACATGTCACTTGATATGTAATTTTCCATGTCACATTCCATACCACTTACCATGTCATCATGAATAGTGATAGTGGGTCCCCTAGTGAATAGTTATAGTGAATAGTACTTTTGAATAGTAATTTCAAATAGTATTTTTGAATAGTATTATGTGACTAGGAAAATAGTGATTTGTTTAGGTTAATAGGGGTTTGTTAAGTTTTGAGAAGGTTTAGGGGTCTTTAGGGGGTTTCAAGGTATTTAGTCATTGAAAACTACAAGTGCACAATTTTATAGTGTCTACAAATTGACTCTAAAATTTTCCTTGATACTTTTAATGATAGTATGTTCCACATATTCACTAGTAGATTTATTATTTCTAAACATTGTTATTCCTCTCATTCCATATGCCCCATATTGCATGTGACACAACCAGACTCCAAGTTGACTTAATGTTCTCATTCCCAAAGGGAGAGAAGATCCAAGACCGCCAAAGATCAAGCACTGAAGATGGGTGTACCCAACTAATGAGGAATTTATCAAATAACATATTTAAAATTTTGTGGGTAAATTAGTAGAAGATGAAAATGTGCTCTCTAGTTTCATTATTGTATTCACAAAGTGAACATCTATTGACAAGAATCATACCCCTTTTTAAAGGTTATTTATGGTGAAGATTTTATTTTGAACTACCAACCATAGGAACATGTTTATTTTTATAATAAGAGATTTACTTCATAATTTATACTATGGAACTCTCTCTCTAGGAATGGTATAAATTAATGACTAACCAGACCTCACACTATACAAACCATTAACTGACTAGGTCCAAATGAGTTCATATTCTTGCATTAAATTTGTAATGTGAAATTTTTAAAGAATTTTATTTAATATATTAAGGGTGTATATATCTTCTCCAACTAGGAAGTCATTTTGAATTTGAGTCCAATGTCTCCCTTCTTCAGTAATATGAATGAAGTACCTAAAAAAAAGACTGTGAGAGAGTTGGATGTATGGTTAAATCATATTCCATGGTTCCAAAGAGATAAAGGGACGTTTTAATATGTAGGTATCTTCCCATAATTTGAATTTTTCTCCATTTCCTATCTTTCACATGGAATAATTTGTTATGTTTTGTTTGGTGGTGATTATAAAATTCTAAAAATTGGACACTCTCACATGAAGATCTTCTTGCAAAAAATACAATGCATCCCTTGAATTCATGTAGTTGGCCTATAAAATTTTGGCCCAATGTGTTGAGGAAGATATTAATCTCTAACCCATGTTGGTGATTAAAGCCTTATTCATCCATCATATTGTTTCTAAATCATAATCCACAATGAATCTCTATTAAACACACCCTATCCCATGCCCCTAGAAGAAACATGTAATTTTATTTAGTCCTAACCCATAGAAATATTTAATGGATCTTATCTATGTTATTATAAATTACTTTAAGAATATTCATCAAAGATATCATATAAATAAATAAACTTTGAAGGGTATTTTTAATCAGTTGAATTTTACCTGCTTGAGATAAAATTATTCCTTTTTATCTTTCAATATTTTTCTAAAATATCCTTAATAAAGAGTTCCATTTTGAAGAAGTAAGGTTATCAACATACATAGGCATGCCTAGATATTTGGTTGGGATCTCCTTAATCTAACACCCTAATATGTCAGCTATTCTATTTTTCCTTAAATAAAGTGTATTGAAGAAGTATGATGATATTATATATATATATATATATATATATATATATATATATATATATATATATATATATAGATTAGAATCCCTTTAATACATCTCAATGATTTTATTTAATATTTTGGCCTCTCTTACCAAGGATTCTTCCATGATGACTATGTTATTAACAAAATATTGATGGAGAGAAGGTTCCACATCTTGGGCTGGTTAAAAACCTTGTAAATGACCATAAAAATAACTTATAAGAGAAGTTTACTTAAGGATTCAACCATAATAATAAATAATAACAAGGATAATGGGTCCCTTTGTTTGATACTTATTTTACTATTAAAATTTCATGTAGGCACTTCGCCAATAAGCATGGAGAAAATGATATAAGTGATGCAATTATTAATGAGCCTTCTAAAGTTTTATTTAAATCCAAAATGAGTTATAAATTTATCAAGGAAATTCTAGTCCACCCTATTGTATTCTTTATTCATATCAAGTTTGAGAACTAGACTTGCTTGATTAATTTTCCCATAGAATGTAAGTTTCATGAACCATGATTATGCCATCTTGTATTTACCTTCCTAAGATAAAACCCCCTTGATTCATCCCAATAATATTCTCCATAATAATTGTAGTCTCAAAGAGATGATTTTGGTAAAGATTTTATAGACTGAGTTGTAGAGGTTGATGGGCCAAAAATATGATAGGTTG
The DNA here is from genome assembly GCA_037957365.1 of Torreya grandis. Lineage (NCBI taxonomy): Eukaryota > Viridiplantae > Streptophyta > Pinopsida > Cupressales > Taxaceae > Torreya > Torreya grandis. The sequence goes on from JARHVA010000135.1 coordinate 6,395,075, forward strand.
AAGGCTCATTCTTTTTTAGCTATGAGGACGATAAAAGAATTATTAACCTCTTTCACTAGTGACCTAGAAGAGTTAAATTCATTATCCACCCCCATTAAATATTTGATTATCTCCCAAAATATCTGAAAAGGCCATAGGGTAGCCATCAGGGCTTGGGGCTTTGCCCTTGTTCAACAAAAAAATAACAAAATTGACTTTTTTCACTAAAATGTGATCCATCAATTTCAATTTATCTTCTGAGGAAACAAGCTTCAAAATGGCATGAAGAAATTCATGTTCTTTTCTAACATTGGATTTGGGATTTTATATAAATAGATATTTGAAATAATTTACACATTCTTTTTTAATGACATCTATTTCAAATTTTATTTTTCAATTGCTTATTTTGATTTCTTTGACAAAATTATGTGTTTTGAGTTTCAATGTGATAAGGTGGAAAAATATGGTGTTCCTATCTCCTTATTTTAACCAAATGGCTCTAGAATTCTATCTTGAATAAGATTATTCTTTGGTAGATAGAGAATGATATTGCACAAGAAGTTGTTTTTTATTTGTTTTATTCATGCCATTCAACCCATGCACATCTACATTGGCCTCTAGCATTGAAAGTTCTTCTTTTAGCCCCCTTTTAAGAAAATATGTCACCAAAGATTTTCTTATTACAAATTATGATGTTTTTAAACATTTTTCATCCTCATGGATAATTTAAACATCATCAATCCATGGATATATATTTTTCACCATTTAGAAAATTTTTCTTGAATTTTGGGATGTTTGAACCACATATGTTCCATTCTAAAGGGGGAGTGTTCCTTTCTATATTTATCTTCTATTTTCAACTACAATGGATTAATATCTGATCCTATCCTTTAAAGGGGACTTATGAATAAATATTTAATGGTGATCCATTCCAAAGAAAACAATATTCTATCAATTTTAATCTAAATGGGATTATCACCTAACCTTCTATTTGACTAGGTGAAGGAAGTACCTCTCAACTCCAAATCTAATAAATTAAAATTTTAGATGAAGTATGCTAAGTCTTCCATGCTGTCAAAAAATTATTTATTGCCTCCTTTTTTTTCCTCAGGTTATAATAGGGTGTTAAAATCTCTTGCTATTATCCATATTAGATCTTAATTCTTTGAGGTCTTCCCATAATTGTTTCTAATCTCTAGGATAGTTAGGAGCATACATATTTCAAAACATACACACTATACAATCTTTATTTTTAGGATATATAATAGAAAATTTTCATGATTTCAAATCAGAAAATATTAGGAAAAATACCAAAATATAAATTAAAAAGTAAAGTTTTTACAAATTTTAATCTACTAAATATTTTTAACTTTGCGTATTTTTTATATTTATTTTTTTAGTATAGAACATAAATATTTTTAGTTTCTTAGTTTGTATTTTTTTGCACAAAGTATTATACAACATCAAATATTAATTTCTATAAACCCTATTTACATTTGACATAATATTGGTATAAACCACAATCAGTCTTTCTATGTAATATTTCTTCTTTTATAAGCATGAAAACATCAAAAAACACTTTAATAATTTTATTTGAGTAATCTCTTAATTTTGCAAGACATTTCTTGCAACCCTATTTAGATTTTCATCTACACTAAAAATAAATAGTGGCTTTGAACAATAAGAATACTCTGATCTTATAGAATTGATATATTTTATACAAATGTGCAATTAATTCAGTTTAGTGCAATGGAAAAAAATGTTGGATATACCATGGTGTATGTAAAGAAAGAGACCACTTTATTATAAATACTAAAATTGGTTTTATGAATAGAATCCCACAAAAAATGTGACAAGAAAAATTGAATTAAATGCATTGATCACAATGTTCCTTATGGTAATTATGAAATCATTTCCAGAACAAAACCCAAAATTTTTGGAGTAATTATGAAATCATTTCCCTAAACAAAATATTTTAATTTTTTTTTAGTATCCTGAAAAAAGTGATACAGAGCTCTAAACTTGATCTCTCAATGCCCAAATCAAGCAAATACAACACAAATCAGGGGCACTCTAGTCTAGTAAACATTTAAAGTAATTAGTCAATTTCCTTAAATGCAAAATGAAATATTGTATAAAAAACAAAAGATGTTACCTACAAACTTTCTACGAGGAATTTGCAACAAATAATAGCAATATTTTATTTAAAATTTATCTCTTCACCAAACTCAACAAAAAATAAAAAGCATCCACTGGCATGAGAGCTGCTAATCATGTCATTGAGGCCTATGATCTAATTTAAGTAATTGTTTTGCTTGCAGCCAAGACACAACAATTAGACATTGCACATAAAATCGATAGATCATAAAATGTTCTATCAAGGATTGTGGAGTTTATAAATAACTAAAGTAAAGGCATTGATAATAATGTTAATTCTTTATGCTAATTTATAAACAAGTCACATACAGTATCAAAATCCATATATTATTACCCCATCAAATTCTAACATGATGAAATCATTACCCATAACAAACCCGCCTTTGCCTTCCTTCTCACTCGCAAAAAAAGAAAATAAATCAAAAGAGAGTTGTGAAACTATAAATAAAGTGATACAAATCCCTAGATTTCAAATGTAAGGGTTCAAATCAAGCAAACACAACACAAATCATTGGGCTTTTTTATTCATGCTAAACATTTAAACTAAGTCATTATCTGAAATGATGACACAATGTAATAAGAAAATGAGGAGAAATAATTTATAAGACATAATATCAAAACTATAGAAGCTAGAAGAATATTTAAATCAATCCTTAAATTAGATGAAACAACTATAACTATAGACTAGATAAACAAATTCCTAATCTCGAACAATTTTTTTATGGTTAATATTAAAACTAGTTCATGTCTTCCAATGCAAAAACAAATATACTATACAAAAAAGAATAGACCACATAATTTCTTTAAGATTTTTTTGATGAATCAAAGCCACATTGATACATTATTAAAATCATTACCAAATAAATTTATCTTGGAATTATTCTTGAATGTACTAACCAATCATATTTCATTGATTATTAATTAATAAAAATAATAATCCCTTTACAAAGTGAAATAACAGTTTTTAAATGGGGTAGATAAAATAATAATATTTGGTGGAAGATGATTGAATCATTTTTTATTTTGGGTTTATATAAGGGTTGATTTACTCATACACTTGTTGAAGCGATGCAGGCTGCGTGTTTTGAAGATTTCATATTGGATGTCGGGTTACTTCATCAAGGAACATAGAACATTGTTATAAAGATCTAAATGATTTTATAATTTTGTTTTTATTTACTAAACTTGGAAAATCAATAAGGGTTGAAGAGTCACTAAGGGTTTATATCAGGAAGATTTTTTTATTTGGCTAGGTCTAGTAGACTAGAGTATCATGTTTGGATAGCCTTTTTATGATACAAATTCTTTGAAGGGAGTTTTAAAGTAACATCATAAACAATTTCTTTGGTTTTCTATACTATATTTCATTTTGCATTCTAGAATATGGATTAGTTCATTTTAATCTTTACCCTAGTAAAGAGTGTGATGATTTATGTTATATTTTCTTGATTTGTTCCTCAAGATTTGTAATGCAGGGCTTTTAATCACTTTAGTTAAGGTTAAAAAAATATATGGCTTTATATTTCCTTCGTCATCGTTGGACAACTTTTTTTTTTTTTTTTTTTTCACATTAGAAGGTTGGTGCGATTTTATAAATACAAATGTATAATGTTATGAATTTTTGGGAAAATTTTCTATAGTTGAAGTTATTTTTGGAATGGATTTATTTGGAGCTAAAGCATGGCAAGCTTGGAAAGATTTATGGGACTAAAGTAGTAATCATTGTGAGTTTTTCCATGGTGTTTTGTTATTTTTGGAATGGATTTATTTGGAGCTAAAGCATGGCAAGCTTGGAAAGATTTATGGGACTAAAGTAGTAATCATTGTGAGTTTTTCCATGGTGTTTTGTTATTTTTGGAATGGATTTATTTGGAGCTAAAGCATGGCAAGCTTGGAAAGATTTATGGGACTAAAGTAGTAATCATTGTGAGTTTTTCCATGGTGTTTTTACTTTTTTTCAAGGCATAATCTATGTACAATAATAATATGGATAGACATAAACAAGGCAAATGCCTAGAAAAAAAAATAGAAGTTTAATGACTATCCATTGCTAAAAGCATGGGATTTAAAACATATGAAATCTAGTAACTATGATAGTCATTTGATTTTGTAATGGCTTTATAGAGTATAAGTGTGTATATTGTTATATTTACCCTTTATCTATGATAATTTATTTTATCCTAAGTTTCTTTTTCATGTGTGAGGAAGTTATATTTATGAAAATTATTATTACACATAAATCTAAATTCCATGAAGTGTCACTCACCTCCTCGTACTCCCTTAGGATATGGGAGTTACTTACATTAGTAACTCTTTCCCCTACATAGCACACACCTCCCTTATTTTTTTAAGGGACTAGGACATAAGTGGAACACACTTAGGGGGATTGTAAGGTCATAATTTGATTCTATGTAACTCTCATTTTCTTCCTCTATCTCTACAAAAGAGCCCTTCCTCTCCTCTTTTATTCATTAAGAATCTTATAGCTCTCTCTATTCTTCTCTTGTGATCTTGATTCAATTGTGTAGTTGTAGATGTTTTGGTTGCAATCTTTCTAATAAAATTATGTAGATCTTTCTCTGATATGTATGGTTTCTTATTTTAAAAATCTTGTCACTTATGGTTTGCTCTTGAGAGGTAACTTTATTTTGTACATTCTTGTTTTTTCTCACACTTTCATGCTATATCATTGATGATTTTTCTTGGGTTAAAATATATCATGGTATTAGAGCTATAGTCATCTTAATGATGTTTTTTTGAAGAGCGTACAAATTTTTAAGAAGATTTCTTGGATTTTTTTGTATGGGATCTAATCATTGCTAATTATTTTACATCTGCCTCATTCTCCTTGCTTAAATTTAATGACTTTAACTCCTTTAATTTTTTCAAGTCTTTAGCCAGTTTAAATTGAAAAAAATATAACCTTTTTTTCAAATCAATTATTTTTAGTATGTTTTAATAATACTTGGTTATTAATACCAAAAACAAAATTAGTTTCTAAGTAATCTTTTACTAATAATTTGTGTATGAACATTCAAAATTTTAATATTTCTATTTTTTTCTCTTCATAGATATATGTTTTTGGCTCACTAAATATATCTTAACTAGTTTTACTAATATCCTCTTTAGAGGATCTTGTTCATATTTTCTTTGTTGAGTTCTTTGTAGGATATATTGCTGATCCTTCTTAGCCATTTTTGTATCTTTCCCTTCATCCTATTCCTCTAGCTTGGCATCACAAAATGCTACTACAAATCATTTCCTTCTACTAGATGCCTCCTTCCTACTATTCATGAAGCCTCCATTCCTTTCTAAATTTATTTGTCCTAATCAGGTTACGCTCTCATCTTTAAATCATTTTTTTGATTTTTTGAGTACGGTTGATCATACAAGATGTACAACCTCCTTGTGGAAGCACCTCTTTCACTTAATAATACATCTCTTTATCTTTTTTATGGCTCTGCCCTTGTTAAGTCACCCTTCTTTAGCTTGGTGTTCCACTTTTTTTTCTTTCTTTTCTTCTTCCCTGTAGCTCCATGGCATTTCCCTTAGCCATTCATCTTCAAGATTTTGACACAAAGTTAAATATTCTAGTATCTTGGTGTCCTCATCATTGTAGACAAGTCTTCTTATTTATCATTATCTTCTCTTTGATAATAATGCTTGTGTTAGATCTTTGATTATTAAATTTGCAAAATCAATAATTAAAAAAGAAGGATTTACTTAATTAAAATCATTTAACATTCAACTCTGTGCTCTTGATAAGTCAGCTATATTTAGGGGCATTCTTATTTTTTAATTATATTGATCAGTTATATATATATTTAATAGACTTAGTTTAGTTTTATGTGGCATTTTGTTTTCCAATGCTAAACAAATTTTTAAACGTCTCTTTAATAAAAATAAATCATTCTAGTTCACTTTTCATATTTATTTTTATATGAGCTAAATCCATTACCATAATGCTTTAACAAAAAAATCAATACCTTTACATTTATTAAAGTTTTATATTAAACTTATGGTAATGCATTTTCTTTTAATCTCAAGTTTGTTTTACAAAAGAAATAAACAAAAGAAAGCAATTTAAGCCTTTTCACTTAATTCCAAAGTTTTTTTATAAGGTTATATGTAAAAAACAATTAAGTTTTTTTTCCTTATATTTTTTTGACTTACATTTAATCCCCACTGTCATATTGATTAAATCTAATTTAAGCTTGTAATTCAATTGATATTATATTTTATGTATCAACTTGGGCATTTTTTCTATCTTTTTTTCAAACTTCTATCCTATTTTGTCTCTCATTTCTTACTAGTTATCTCTTTTGATTCATTCTTTTGGTTTTTTCTCCCCCTACACCTTTGTTGTTTAAGTGATTTTTTTCCTAATCACTTTTCAATTATTGGGTGAGATTTAAATGCATAATGACTCAACTGTTGTCTAAATTTAAACTCACATTCACCAATTACCATTTATAGAAATTGCATATGCAATATCTTTTCACTTTCAAATATTTGGTGTACGTAGTAGACAACATAGATCCTCAACCAGATACCAAGACTACCTCTAACACAATTCAAGAAAAATGGCAAGAAAAAATTGATGAGGCCTTAGGATGGATTGGCATGACCATGACCCCCAAATTTCATATTCACATTGATAGTTGTTCTCTTGCCCCCACTATTTGGACTAAACTTAAAACATGTTTATGACATTGTGAATGAATCTCATAAAATTCAAATTTAGGATCAATTATCTGATTTAAAGTATAATGACTTCAAAACTAAGGATGATTTATTGATAAAGTTCATTCATTGCATTCTCAACTAGCTAATTTAGTAATTAAACTTTCTAATTTGAATGTGATTCATATTATCATGAAAAAGTGTTTACCTTAACCTTTTTAATAGTTTATTACCAATATTCATTCGTAACTAGTTTTTCTTACCCTATCTACTATGTTGACATTTCAATTATTTTGTACTTTATTGTATAATAACAAACAAAATTTAATTTAATTTAGTAGTCTTAAGACTAATGAACATATTTTTGTTTCTAAACATCAACATAAAAATGACAAAGAACACGCTAAGTCCAATAATACACATGAAACTAAAGATAACAAATCTAACTCTAAACCTAAGAAAAATTTAGAGTGTAATTATTGTGACAAAAGCACTCATAATGAAGATTACTAATTTAAAAGGAAACATGATATCAAAAGTGGAAAGCTTAAATTTAAATATAATGATAGCACTAGTAATAATAAGACTCAAACAAAACAAAAGTCTAATACTATATTTGCTTTTACTTGTAGTTTGTATACTTCTCCTGTTAAATGGATCATTTATTTTGGTGCTACTCAACATATGACATATAATTCTCAAATTTTTACTTATTTAGAACCAAATATTTCTAACAATCATTTAATTCTTGTAAATCATGCTTCTTGCAATGTTTAAGCCATAACAAATGTCAAAATTCCTAATGATAAATTGCATGATGTCTTGTTTGTTCTTGATTTGAAATTGCATTTACTTTCCATACATCAATTATGAAAATATGACTATAAAGTAGAATTTATTAATGATACTTGTTATGTTAAATCTAATAAGCAATATTTTCAAGTAGTTGTTATTGCTTTTATAGAAAATGATAATTTGTTCAAATTTATTAGATTATTTTCTCCCTCATCTTATCACGCTTTGATTATTTCTAATAATGCTAACTTGTGCAATGAAATATTAAGACATATCAATTACAAAAGTATTTCACTAATGAATAAACTAATATGGTACAATGTTTTCTTGAAATTTCTCCCACTACATATACTTGTAATGGTTGTATGGCTAGTAAAATTTATAAAAAATATTTCCTTAAAAATCACTCTTAGCGTGCTACTAAAAAGATCCATTTAATTCATGATGATATTTTAGGCCCTATGCAAAATCCTTCTATTAGTGGTGCTAAATATGCTTTAATTTTTGTTGATGATTGCATTGAGTTTGGATTTATTTTTTGAAAACTAAAGGTCAAATTTTTAGACACTTTTATTGAGTTACATGTTTTTATTGAAAAACAATCTCATTGTTATTTACACATATTATGCACTGATAATGGTACTAATAACAATGATTTTATTGCATATTATAAGCAATATGGAATTAAGCATGACAAAATTGTTTCCTATACACCTGAGTAAAATAGTGTTACTAAACGTAAACATAGGACTATCATTGAAATGGCTAGGTGTTGCATGTTAAAAATATGCAGTATAAATTTTAGGCTAAAGCCATGTATTGTACTATTTATCTCATTAATAATACTCTCATTAAATCTGTTTTAAATATTACACATGTAGAAGCTTGGAATGGTATAAAACATAAATTAAAAAATTTACGTGTTTTTAGATGTGATGCATTTGTTCATATTTCAATAAAAAAAGCATAATAAGTTATTTTCTAAAGCAGGTAATTTTATATTTATTGGTTATGATGAATCATCTAAAACTTATAGGGTTTATGATCCTCAAACTAATAAAATCAAGATTAAAAGGGACATTAATATTGTTGAAAATGGTGTACTTGATTATGCTTCTAATTTAGATTCTCTTGACATAGTTTCTACTTCTTTTCCTTTTGAAACTAGTGATGATCATAATGATGTGTTTCATAATGATGTTGTTCCTCCAATTCCTTCTCATTCTTCTAGTCTTTCTCTACCTAAATTTATGCCTAAGTGGGCCAAGACTACTATAAAATATTTGGAAATTAATGTTAATCTTAGTGATACTCTTAGAACTAGGAAACAATTTTGTAATTATGCTTTGATGTTTAAACTTATGCATAATAATTATCCTCAAACTCTAAAACAAGATCAAGGTCACCCTCATTGGAAAAAAACAATGCATAATGAATACAACTCTTTGATTTCTAACGACACTTGGAATGTAGTTTCACTACTTAAGGGGCATCATTTGGTAAGTTGTAAATGATTGTTTAAAACTAAGTTCAATTATGATAATCAAATTGAAAAGTATAAAGCTAGATTAGTTTCTAGAGGTTTTTCATAAATTGAAGGAATTGATTATAATTGAATTTTTGCTCCTGTTATTAAGATTCCCACTATTAAGGTTGTGTTACCTTTAGTTGCTCATATGCATTGGCCTATTTATCAAATAGATGTCAAAAGTGATTTATTAAATGGTGACTTGTATGAAAAAAATTGCATGTCTTAACCCTCTAGTTTTATTAAGCAAGGTAATGAACATCTTGTATGCAGCTAAACAAAGCTATTTATGGTTTAAACAATCTCTTAGAGAATGTTACTCTAAAATCTATTAATTTTTTTATAGATCAAGGATTTACTCATAGTTATAATGATCCTAATATTTTTGTAAAAAATACTCCCAATGACATAGTTATCATTATTTTGTATGTTGATGACTTGATCATAGCTTGTAGTAATAGTTGTATAGTTTTCTACACTAAAAATCCTTCAAAAAATATCTTCGAAATGATTGATTTGGATCTCTTAAATTGATTTTTAGGCATTCAAGTTTGGCAAGAAAATATATCATCTCTATTTCTCAATCTAAATATGCATATGATTTATTGTCTAGGTTTAATATGTTAGATTGCAAACCTATTTATACTCCTTGTGAACTTGGTGTTAAATTGCTTAATGATAAGGAAATAGAACCTATTCATCCAATTTTTTATAAACAACTAATTGGTAGTTTGAACTATCTTACACATATTTGTCTTGATATTACCTTTTATGTTGGATTGGTTTCTTTCTTTATGTCTAAACCTTAAGTTACTCATTTTAAAGATGCTAAATGAACTCTTCATTATATCGAAGGTACTCTAACTTTTGGAATCTATTATATATAGAATATAAATTTTTCTTTAATAGGTTATTTAGATTCTGATTGGGTTGGTTATCCTAATGGTTGCAGATTTACTAGTGGTTATTACTTCTCTTTGGGTTCTGGCATTATTTCATGGAATAGTAAAAAGCAAACTACTGTATCTTTATCTTCCATAAAAGCTGAGTATAAATATTTTAATCATGCTACAAATGAATAAATTTGGCTTAGAATATTTCTTTCATATTTAGGCCACCCACACCATTCATCTACTATAATTTTTTATGATAATCAAAGTGCCATTGCCTTACAAAATCCTAGTTTTCTATGCAAGGTCCAAGCACATTTATATTCAACATCACTTTTATCATGAACTTCTTGAAAATAATCATTTTTTTTTTTGTCCTATTGAATAACAAATGGCTGATATCTTCACTAAGCCACTATGTAAGGAAAAGTTTGTCTTATTTTGTAACAAGTTAGGATTGAAGGAATTTATCATCAAGAGGGAGAGTTAGTGATGTTTCCTCCCTTCTTGTTTGTTAGTAATACCCATAAATAAAGTTTAATGGAGAGTGTTATATTTAAACTTTATTTAAGATAATTTATTTTATCTTAAGTTTCATTTTCATATGCAAACAATTTATATTTATGTGAATTATTAATTTAGATAAATCTAGATTCCATGAGGTGTCATCACCTCTTTGTGCTACCTTAAGATTTGAGAATTACTAGTATTAACAACTCTTTTCCCCATGTGGTACACACCTCCCATATTTGTGTAAGGGAATAAGACATAAGTGGCACACAATTAGGGAGATTTTAAGGTCATAATAAGATTCTATGTAACTCTCATTTTCCTCTTCTATCTCTATAAAATGTTCCTTCCTCTCCTCTTTTCCTCACTAAGAATCTTATATCTATCTCTATTCCTCTCCTGTTCTCTTGATTTAATCTTATAATTGTGGATATTTTGGTTGTAATCCTTCTAATAAAATCATGTGAATTATTCTTCAATACATTTTGTTTCTCACTTAAAAAATATTGTCACTTATGATTTGCTCTGGAGAGGTAAATTTGTTTTGTGCATTATTGATTTTTCTCACATTTTCATGATATGTCATTGATTATTTTTATTGGGTTAAAATCTTTCATGCATCATTCATACCCTACATGCACATGTATATCATAATGAAGGAGATCAATAGAAAATAATACTATATGAAAACTATTATATGCAAACTCAAATTATGGTAAAATAAAGTCTCATGGATTGAGATTCTCTCCAATTATGCATCTCAATAAATTTCCCAAGCTCCTATTTACAACTTATATGAAATCTCAACTTGTGGTAAAGCCAAGTCCCATTTTTTGGGCTTCTCTCTAACTATGCATCTCAACAAAATTTCTAAACTCCTAGTTACAACTTATGTCTATCCATATGTTTGGGGATGGTATGCATTACTGAATTTTAGCTTAGTCTACATATTCCTTCATAAATTCCTCTAAAAATGACTTAAATTTTTTATTTTCCTATATAATGTAATGGTTTTTGGAACACCATGTAATCTTACAATATCCTTAAAAAATAGTTTTGTAACTCCAGTGGCATCATTATTTTTCTTACATGCAATAAAATGAACCATCTTAGAAATCTTTTATAGAATATAAAAAATTGAATCATTACCTTTCTATATTTGGTAATATTGGCCAATTTCCACCCCTACGTTTGCACCTTTCAAATTTGGTCAATTCTAATACTCAACTTTTCTTTGAAAAAAATGTTCTTTGATAAAGCCCACAACAAATGCAAGTCTTTTCCTTTCAAAAAGTTCATTTTGGTCTTTGCTAAGCCTGTGCCGAATTCCTTCAAGTTTGTTATTTTAAGCCTTTGCAAAATTCTTTTGGACTTTTTGTTCAAAGCAATTTGCCTTAAGTGCATTCTTTTAGACTTTTTGTTTTCAACTTTCCTGAAGGATAAGTCTCCAAAAGTTACCCTACACATTTTTTTTGAAAGATATCTTTTCAAAACCAAAGGGCACTTTTTATCTTTTCCAAATGATATTTTTCCTTTCAAATGGTCCAATTCATCTTTCTCGAAGAGAATTTCACTTTTTTTGAAGTGTACTTTGAAATTTCTTGAAAGGGTACTTTTCAAGTAGGATGCACTTTTCAAAAACATTTGAAGGGTTATTTTTCAGGGAAATGAACCAATAGAAACTTTGAAGGGTACCTTGTAGATGAAATGGTCATTCATAAAGTTTTGAAGGGTATTTTTTAGGTAAGTGTCCTTTTCAAAAGGTCTATTTCATGAAATCTGAAGGAATTATTTCAGAAATATTGTCTGACGAATTATTTTAAAAAATTTGTCTACTAAAAGGGATAAGAGACAAAGGTCCAAAGAAAATATAATTTTAGAAAATACAAAAGACAAATGTTTTGAAGGAATCCTTATGGGGAAAATGCTTAAAACAATTTCCTTGAAGGTTATTTTTCCACAGTGAAGAGGACCAAAAAAGGTTGAAGGAAATGTTTGGGAAAATTGTCTGAAGATAGACATTGGGATTCTAACAAAGATAAAAACCCATAGGAAGTCAATTTTAAACTATGAAGAACAATAATTTATATTAAAAAATACTTGGTGGGAACATGAAGGTAGATTGGAGGTAATAAATGGTTGAATCCCAAGCCTCTGGTGTAGACAATGCAAGCAAAATAGATAGGTTGATAGTTTGAGTCATTACTTTTATAAAATCAACATATATAGGTGTCTAGGGCATAACAAGTAGTTAGAAAGAATATTTATTAACTACCATCATGAGTTCTATTTCCCTTAGTAGTGTGATGTGTCACTTCTCTATTTTCAATTTTTCATGCTCATGGATGATCTTCAATGGACACAGTTTCCTATGCCACCCTTGAAGGTTTTATGCCACTTTCCACCATTGTCATGACTTGTTTTGGATAAGTAAACCTCTTGGCATGAGATGGTTCACCCCATCCATATCTCTCATGTATCTTTAATTGATCCTCATATGTGGACACATGTCCTTGTGCCTCTTCATATTCTCTTCTCTCTCTCTCTCTTTCATAAAGTTCTATAAATTGAGCCATTTTGGCCATTTTAAGGGACCAAATTTTTAGTATGGTGAAGCCCTACTAAAATGACATTGCACTCTACTTTTGAATATTGAATACAAGACCAATTCTGAGCGGTGGATTTTTGTCTTAGTATGTGAGTGATGTATAGTGGATCCAAGTGATAGCATCATCCTTACTCCCTTTTTCCTTCATGTTTGAATAGAGATTCTGATGTTAAAATGTCATGTGAAGTATGTTAAATGTATTAAATGTTCTGTTAAGTATGTAATTATATCTATGGTGTGCAATCTACCCCTTAGGTCGAGTATCTTGATGATTATTTCAAGCATGTTACCTTCACATTGAAACACTATGTTAGTATCTTTCAATGCATGGAATTAGTCTCCAAAAACATTTTTACTTAGTAGAAGTGTGATAGTTAGTGGATAAATTCTTGGTGGATCACTTCTTTAGGATAGTTTTCTATTTCATGCAAACTCTTGAACTCTTTTCATAAAAAACATTAGATTAGGTAATAGACAGTTAGAGAAGAAGAATCCATGAAGCTAGCCCTTTTCAATCCTAGAGACTCATCACTCTTACAAGTTCCCAAAAACTTGAGGGATGATTTAATGTTGTGTCAAATTGAAGGAGTTTCATAGAATGTCTTAGGGTGCATAATTTGATGACAATAGTCTTGGCATGTCCAGTGGGACAACTGGTCCTAATTATTTCCATGTCAAAGTGAATGCTAGCCTTAACAAATCCAAGGTTGTAGAAGTGTTCTTAATTTAATATTTGGTGACTATAAAAGTTGAGAATCTCTATTTTTATATCAGGTTTTCAACATTATACTTCATGGTCCTCACTAGATCATCTTCTAGTAGGATTTTCAATCAAGCCCCTTAACCTAAAATGCCTCTGAAAGAACAACACCCTAGACCATTTCTAACCTTTAGAGATCCTAAACAAGAATTTTTTTAAGAGGAAGAAGAGGAGGTTGAAGAAATAGTAGATCAAGATGAAGAAGAAATGGCTAGAAGATATCCTTTCCCAACCTTCAAGACCTAAAATCTAATTGACCTTCCTACATATGATCCTATTCCTCTTAATGCTACCAAAAGTCTCCCCAATTTCAATGTAGAGGCTCATGTTACCCCATCTAATAATATTAGGGACATTTAAAACTTTTTCAACTTACATAATATCACTGAAGCTAACATAGTTATTATAATACTTGTTATGTCTCTAAAAGGAAAGGTACTTGATTGGCACAGGACATTAGAAGGTGGTTGTATCACTAATTAGAGTGGTTTTGGAGGGTTTTTATTAAATAGGTTCAAAAATAAGAGTGACCATACTTCATTAATTCACCAGTTAAATGTGATAAAGAGAGGTCCTAATGAATCCTTGGGAGAATTCAATGAAAGGTCTCAAAGAATATGGCATAGGCTACCACCTATTATGAGTTCTCCTCCAAGATTTGTATTGCCCACCTATATTAAGGACATTGGCACTGATGTAGTAGTAATTTTGGAATAAATGGGAGGATTTACTTTACCTAAGGCATATGAGATAGACATTGAAGCTGAGAATAGTCAGATACAAGGTAAGAAATTACCTCCAAGAGCCTCCATGCCTTTGTTGTCTCATAATTTAGTAAAATACCCAAGCATAACACAAGTCCCCAATACCAATGTAAAACATAAAACTTCTCCCAAGAAGTTGGATGATGCTATAGATAAGGATAAAATGATTTGGTCTTTACAAGCCCAACTCAAGCAAGAGCAAATGTATGAAAGTGCTCCACCCAATTCTCAATAATATCCTAAACAAGCCTATAGGCCTCCACCCAAATACACTAACCAAGGAAGAGGATAGGGAAAAAAAGGTTTCAATAGGCAACCCAATACCTATAATCCTAATTCCATCCCATCCACAAAGGCTATTATTCTAGTCCACACCAATCTAGTTCAAGGAGAGGAACATTTGAATCATTGGGGGCATTCTTAGGGTCAGTTTATACATAATGGTAGAGAAGGTAATCAAGCCTTAGTATCTTAAGAAGGAGCTACTCCTTATATTACATCAGAAGAAGTGAATCTCATGTAAAGGGATGTTCAAGGAGAAGGTAACAACTAAGGTACTAGTTTTACAAATTTTTAAGTAGAGAACAATTATGTGTTGAGTCAAAATAATTTAGTTGTATCAAAAACAAGGGATAAAAAGATGGATTTAGGAGATACTCCAGTAGCATAAGTGATTCCAAGTAGTGCCTCTCCAAGGTCTAAAAATGCAAGTACCAATGTAATAGATCCTACTAGTCACACTACTCCTCAAAGTTAGAATGTGAACAAGGCTACCAAACGTCTAGTACAACAAGTTCAAGTTCCCTCATTACATTCAAGAGCATAAGAAAATGTGATTTATTCCCCTTTAAACATCATTAACTCTTTGAAGAATACCAAAACTAGCATTTCTCTTTAGGAAGTATTGTATATGCCTGGTTAAAAGGAAAACCTACAAGAATAAATTGTTAACATCAATGTAGCTCTTCAAGACCCAAATTACTATGGTGGGGCCCTTATCATCACACCAAATCATGTTTTAGATCCATCTACTAGATCTAAAAATCCTCCATCTTTCTATCTCATGCTCATTATGGGAGATAAATTGTTTCACAACTGTAGTATGGATAGTGGGGCTAGTACCACAGTTATGCCTAAAGTGGTTGTTGATAAATTTGGAATAAAATATGAGCCTCATAATAAGGGTGTGTTTTAGCTTAATTTAACTCCAACCAAGATGGTGGGGTTGGTTAAAGTTTTGAAAGTATTCATGCATGATTTCCTAGGTTTCCCCATCCTACAAGACATTATGGTGGTTGATCTTCCAGATCATTTTGCTATTTTCTTGTCAAGGGACTTCATGGCTAAGATTAGAGGCTATCTTACAACTGATTGGTCTTTTCTAGATTTTAGAACAAGATATGGATCTAAATTTACTATAATAACATAATCATTATCAAGGTTTCACATTGAACCATATGTGGAGACAAGTTTAAATCATAATGGTACAATTAGTGAGTAAGAAAAAAGTGCCATTGGTGGTGAAACATCCTTTCCCCTTGAAGATATTTTTGACCTCTTTCTTGATGAGTATGGTACTAAAACTTATGAACATGACCCCTATGCATTCATAAAAGAAACTGAGTTAGGAGTATATTATATGCATGATAAGAACATTCCTATACCATCACTCACTAATGAGTATCATGAACTTGAAGGGATATGGGAAATATTTTTTGATGGATCTAGAAGCAAGGTAAGGGTAGGAGGTGGTGTTATGTTGGTTTCTCCTTCAAATAAATGGTATTGTTCTTCATATAGATTCCATTTTAGTTGTACTTTTAATGTGGTAGAATATGAAGGCTTGGTCCATGGCCTCTAATGGACAAAGAGAAAGGGAATCAAGAACTTGAAGGTATATGAAGATAGTGAATTGATTATACATCAAGTGAGAAACCAAGATACAACTAAGAACCCTTTGTTTAATTCCTAAAAACATAGGGTGTGGGATCTAATTAAGGATTTTGATGCATTCAATATCCAACCTATCCCAAGAGACTCAAATACACATGCTGATAGGTTGGTTGTGATAAGATCACACTTTGATGATGAACCTCACATCAAATTCATTATGAGACCTTATATTCTATATAATAAAGTGTCTTGTCAAGTTTTTGAGAGTGATAAACACATTATACACTTCATTCAAAATGAAGCATAATTTTCTTCAAATAATCAAAAGAATCTTCACAATCAATATGAATAATAAGTTATCCAGTTTAAGATAAATAAGATAAAAAAGGGGATGGTTACTTTAGAGAGTGTGTTCAATGAAGATGATCAAAGAAGGAAGGAAAGGTTAAACATGTCTACAAAGGAAGAGAACTATGAAAGAATATTGATATTTAAGGACAAACTTTTGAAAATTGGTAAGATTTGTTCTCTTTTCAAAAGATAAGCCTTCATTAAATTATGTAAAGAATTTCATGATATATTTTCTTTGGAATATAAGGATTTGAAAGGGTTTGATATAGGTCTAGCTCATCACACCATTGAGTTAGATCCTGGAGATAAACTAGTGAGGAAAAAGTACAAGATTATCAATCCCAAGATAGAGGAACTAATGAAAAAGGAGCTCACCAAATTGATTGATTTTAGGAATATTTTCCTATCAAAAACTCAACTTGGGTAGCTAACCTTGTACTTATTCAAAATAAGAGTGGAGATATCAGAATTTGCATGGACTTCAAGGATATGAATAGAGTTTCACTCAAAGACCATTATCCACTCCTTCCATCGAGCAAATTTTGCAAGTGGTTTCAGGTTCTCAATGTTTTTCACTACTTGATGGCTATTTAGGTTATAAAAAAATATTGGTGAATAAGGAGGATCAATTCAAGATAACATTCACAAATAAATGGGGAACATTTACATATAGAAAGATGCCTTTTGGTTTGTCTAATGCTGGTGTTACCTTCCAAAGAGAAATGGACATGGCCTTTAAAGGTTTGATCAATGATTTTTTGCTTGTGTACCTTGATAATATAAATATTTTTTCAAAGGATGATAATGACCGCATGAAACATCTAAGGCAAGTCTTTGAGAAGTGTAGAGAGTTTAGATTTTCTCTTAATCCAAATAAATGTATTTTTATTGTTTATGAAGGCATGTTATTGGGTCACATTATGTCAAAATAAGGCTTATCTATTGATCTTGAAAGGATTGAAGCTATTATGGGATTGTCTTTTCCTCTACATAAAAAAGGTTTACAAAGTTTATTAGGAAAGATCAACTTTGTAAGAAGGTTTATCCAAAAATTTGCTACTTTGGTGAATCCTATTACAACCATGTTCAAGAATAACCAAGATTTTACTTAGACAAAGGAAGGCAAGAAGCTTTTTGAGGCAATTAAACAAGCAATTACCCAATCTCATACTCTATTGAACCCAAACATTGCCAAGGATTTCATAATCTATACTTTTGCTAATCTGACACAATCTCAGCTATGCTTATTCAAAAGAATGATGAGGAAGTTGAACAACCCATTGCATTATTTAGTCAAGGATTAGAAGATTATGAGGTCAATTATACATTTTTTGAGAACCAAGATATAGCTATGATAAGAGGTTTGAAAAAGTTTAGGCACATGGTTTCAAACAACACGATACATGTCATGATTTTTCATCCTTGCACCAAAGAGTTCCTCTTAAGTAAAGACCTCAATGAGAAGAAAGTTGGGTGGATCACAAAGGTAATTGAGTACGACGTTGATATCAAGGTAACAAACTTGGTAAGAGGAAAGGGAATGTGTGAACATCTAGATTCAAATCTTCAAGGTCCAAAGGAAGTGGTCTTGGTTAATCAAGTTCATCCCCAACCAGCTCGTAACATACCAATTCAAAGTTGGACACAAGACATCATTGGTTTATTCCAAAATGGTGATTGTCCTAATGGTTTGAAAAAGTCACAAAGAAGGTATTTTAGATTTCAAACCATTCCATATTATCTTTTTGATGGTATTCTCTTTCATAAAAATGTGAATGTTGTGATACTAAGGTGTGTTGACAATGATCAGTTTGGCATCTTGCTATAAAAGTTTCATAATGATATAGATGAAGGTCATTTCTTCCCAAAAATAATAGTTGTAAAGATAATGAGGGATATATATTATTGGCCTATATTTTTCAAGGATTTCTACTCCTGGGTAAGGAGGTGTCTTCAATGTGCCTTATTTGTAAGCAAATAGAAACTTGTAGCCCTTCCATTGAATCCTATCTAGGTGGACCAGCCTTTGATGTAGTGGGGTTTTGATTTCATTGGTATGATCAACCCTCTATCAAGTATTAGAAACAAATGGATATTGATTTTTATTGATTACTTCACAAGGTGGGTAGAAGCTATTGTATTGGAAGAGGCAAATGGAAGTGCAATTTTCAAGTTTTTAAGAGAGTATCACAACAAGATTTGGGGTTCCCTATACCATCATTTTTGATAATGAACTTGATTTTATAGGTGTTAAGACTTTTATGTGGGCAAATAGGAATGGAATTTACTTGAGTAACTCATCCAAATTTTACCCTCAAGGTAATGGGTTGGTTGAGTCTACTAACAAGAATCTCATGAAAATCATCAAGAGGAGAACAACCAAAGAGCATGACACACCAAGTTAAAGACAACCATATGGGCTGACATGATTACTCCTAAGAGATAAATTGGTAACTCTCCTTTTATGCTTTTTTATGGGAGAGAATCTAGGTTATCCATCTCTCAAGAGCTCGCTACTCTAAGACTTGCACATCAGTTGAAACTACTTGAAAATACTCCAATGGAAGTAAAATTGATAGAACTAATTCAACTAAAAGAAGCAAGGGACAATGTACATAAGACTATGGAACACCACCAAGTACTCATGAAGAAGTCCTTTGACAAAAGAGAAAGTACAAGCATGTTCAAGGAAGGTGACCTTGTTCTAAAATGGGATGAGGATAGAGTAAAACTGGGTAAGCATATAAAGTTTGATGCTTTATGGAGTGGCACTTACATCATTATCAAGTGCAAGCAAAACAACTCCTTTCAAGTAACCAAGATGAATGGAGAAGAATTGCATATCCCTATGAATGGGATACATCTAAAGTTCTACTATTAGTCCTTACAAGTCTATCTTATAAATATTATCATAGGTGTGTATAAGCTCTAGTTTTTTTGGGTTTGTTATTGTGTTACCTAAGTGCTTTGTAGCATAGTTATATTTCCTTCCTTTTGTTTGGTGTTTGTCTTTACCTTTGTGTGTCTTGTGTAATGTCAATTGTCTTGTGGTCAATTAAAGGTATGTTCATGACAATCTGAGTGCTCATTTGTGTGACTCCATGCCCAATGGAAGGATTTGGGCAACTAATCTTAGGCATAGTAGGCATGTTATACCTAGGAATCATCAAGAATGTTGGCCAATTTCCACCCCTAGGTTTGCACCTTTCAAATTTGGCCAAGTCAAGTACTCAACTTTTCTTCAGAAAAAAATGTTCTTTGACAAAGCCCACAACAAATGCAAGTCTTTTCCTTTCATAAAGTTCATTTTGGTCTTTGCTAATCCTGTGCCAAATTCCTTTGGGTTTTTTGTTTTAAGCCTTTGACTAATTATTTCATACTTTTTTCAGAAGCAATTTACCTTAAGAAGTGTATTTCTTTCAGACTTTTCATTTTAAATTTTATCAAATGATAAGTCTCCAAAAGTTACCCTACACATTTTTTCCAAAAGAAATCTTTACAAAATTGAAGGGTACTTTGCAACTTTTCTAAAGGATAATTTTCCTTTCGAACAGTCCAGTTCATCTTTCCAGAAGGGAATTTCACATTTTTTGAAGGGTACTTTGCAATTTATTTGAAGGGAACTTTTCAAGTAGGATTCACTTTTCAAAAAATTCCAAAGGGTTATTTTGCAAGAAAATGGACCAATAAAAATTTTGAAGGGTACATTTTCAATTTTTTTGAAGGGTACCTTGCAACTTAAATGGTACTCCAAAAAGTTTTGAAGGGTAATTTTTGGGTAAGTATTATTTATAGAAGGTCTATTTCAAAATGTTTAAAAGAATTATTTCAAAAAGATTGTCTAAGGAATTATTTAAAAAAAATTGTATGATATAAGGGATAAGAGACAAAGGTCTGAAGAAAAGACCATTTTAAAAAAGTTGAAAGACAACCTTTCTGAAAGAATTATTGCATGGAAAATTCTTGAAACAATTTCCCTGAAGAGTATTTCTTCGTAACAAAGAGGACCAAACAAAAAAGTTGAAGGAAACATTTAGGAAGATTGTCAAAAGATATCTGTTAGGATTTAAAAAAATATGACAACCCATAGGAAGTTAATTTTAAACTACAGAGAATATCCTTTGCCATTCAAAAAGACTTGGTAAGAACATGAAAGCAGATGTGGAGGTAACAAATGATTGAATCTCAAGCATCTGGTGTAGACAAAGCAATCAAAATGGATAGGTCAAGATTTTGAGTCATTTCATCTGTGAAATAAATAAATATAGGTGTCTAAGGGATAGCAAAAAGCTAGCAAGAACAATTTATAACTATCATCATGAGTTCCATTTCCCTTAGTAATGCGATGTGTCACTTCTCTATTTTTAGTTTTGAATGCTCATGGATGATCTTTGATAGAAAACATTTCTTGTGCCACTCCTAAAGGTTTTATGCCACTTGCCACCATTCTCATGAATTTTTTTTCACAAGTAAATATCCTAGCATGATATGGTTCAGCCCATCCATCTCTCTCATGCATCTGTAACTAATCCTCATATGTGGACACATATCCTTGTGCCTCTTCAACTTCTCTTCTCTCTCTCTCTTCCACAAAGTTCTATAAATTGAGCCATTTTGGCCATTATAAGGGACCACATTTTTGGTATGGTGAATCCCTACTAAAATGACAATGCACTCTGCTTTTGAATATTAAATACAAGACCAATTTTGAGTTGTGAATTTATGTCTAAGTATGTGAGTGATGTATAGTGGAGCCAAGTAATAACATCATACTTACTCCCTTTATCCTTCATGTTTGAACAAAAATTATGATGTTAACAGGTCATGTGAAGTGTGTTAAATGTATTAAACTTTCTATCAAGTATGCAATTATGTCTATGGTATACAATTTCCCCTTAGTTTGATTATCTTGATGATTATTTTAATCATGTTACATTCACATTGAAACACTATGTTAGTATCTTTAAATGCATGGAATTAGTCTTGGAAAACATTATTACTTAGTAAAAGTGTGATAGTCAGTGGATAAATTCTTGGTGGATCACCTCTTTATCATAGTTTTCTATTTCATGCAAAATCTTGAACTCTTTTCATGAACAAACATTAGATTAGGTGATAGATACTTAAATAAGAATAATCCAAGGTTGTATCCATTTTCAATCCTAGAGACTCATCTCTCTTACAAGTTCCCACAAACTTGAGGGATGATTCACTGTTGCATCAAATTGAAGGAGTTTCATAGAATGTCCTAGGGTGTATAATTTGATGACAACAAGTAATCCCAACACAAAATCCATACTCAAATCTATACATGTTCCTCTTGGAATTGAGAATATCATGTACACCTTATATTTTGTGCATGTATTTTTACCACCTAATATATCCTATAGTTTGAAACATACCTTGTCATATACCTCTTCCTCTTTGCCCAAAATACTTCTCTTCCACTAAATTTATTGTATTTGTCTTACCAAAATGTCCATTTAAACCACCAATGTATAATTCTCTTATTATATTTTCTCTTAAATACACAATTAAAATACATAATTTTTTCCCTTTGAAGAGATAACCATCCTACATAATATAATCTTCATAAACATTCCTTGTATCACTTGTCAATAGATTCTTTAATTACTCAACTATCTTGCCAAAATTTGAATTAGTATCATATACTTATTTAATAAATTCAAATCCAACTACTTAACTCACCATAGTAATTATTAACCTCACTTATCTTCTCAAAGCATTAATACTTGGTTTTGTTTTCTAGATTTGTGCTTCACCACAAAAGTATAACCCTACAATAAAGACTCCCACTTTGCATGCTTACTATTTAACTTCTTTTGAGTGTTCACATACTTTAAACACTCATGATCAATAAATAGGGTAAACTCTTTAGGCACTAGGTAATACCTTTAATGCCTTATGTTTTTATAATTTCATAAAACTCAACATCACATGTAGAATATTTTTTTCTTACCTCATTCAATGTCTTATTGAAATATGCTATTGGATTCCCTTCTTGACTCAAAATATCACCAATTCCAACAATCAAAGCATCACAACTAAAATCAAACATTTTTCTAAAATATGGTAATGCTAAAATAGGATTTTCTATAATTTTCTTCTTCAACAATTCAATGTTTTCTATTACTACCCTTGTCCATGCAAATTATTTTCCTCTAATATAGTATGGTATTGGTGTAACAAGACTACTAATTTTTGTAATGAATGTTCTATAAAAATTTGCTAAACCATGGAAAATTTTGACGTCTATGATGTTATTTAGAATAGTCCACTCAACAATCACCTTAATTTGTATTCATCCATTCTTACACCATCTGCTAAAACTACAAATCCCAAAAATACCACATTGTTTTGCATAAACTTTCACTTCTTCAAATTTGCATAGAGATTCTCTTTTCTTAAAAAATCTAATACCATTCTCAAATGCTGTAAGTTCTCTTATTTAGTCTTACTTAATATTAAAATATCATCAAAATAATCCACCACAAACTTCCCATTGTATTCTCATAGCACTTCATTTATCACCTTCATAAATGTGTTGGGTGCATTTGATAATCTAAGTGGCATCACCATCCACTCATATAAACCATCTCTAGTCTTGAATGTTATTTCTATTCATCTCAGTCATACCCTATATGCACCTATATATCATAGTGATTTTATATATATCTAATCTAGAATTTAGTTATGGTTAAATATCCATGAATGCAAATCCTAACCAAAGAATTAAATTTTCTAAGTTATAAATATTTGTATATATTATAAATAAATTTCAGTTTCATTAATTTGTAATTACATTTGCCCAAAGTTGATCCCCTCTTATTTTTGGACTATGTAGTAGGGCAGAGACTATAATATCATGAATGTCTTACCTTGAAAGATTGTAATGGAAATGAACATGGCTTTGATTGCATCCATTATCCATAGTATGAAAATGGCCTCTCACATCACCATTATAATAGCCTTTCAGAAGCAAAATTATCTTTAACAAAGTTACTTATGTTAGCTTTATAAAATATTATTAATCAATAATAGCACTATCTAATGTCAACACTATTTATGAGTCAAGTATTTTACAAAAGGAAAAAAAGGAAATATCACCATACCTATATTCATATTCAAGGAGAGGCATAATTTGATTAGCTAGCGGTGATTCTTGATAACATAAAGTATAAATGGACATACTAAATTTAGAGTAATTACAACAAAAAAAGTTCACAACAAATAGAAGCAAAAAGTGTATTTGGAAAATAAATCTTATACTAAAAAATAAACCATTGATTAAAAACATTCTTTCTTACACTGTTCATTAAAACAATTTTTATCACTTTGACGAGTTTAGATTTAGAATTCTATATCGATAATGTCTTCCACCATTTGACTGAATTGACTTGCATAAATTATAAATTTGAAAATCTAAAATGTATTAGTATGATTTTATTTTAGTAATTTTGAAAATGTGTGTCTGTTATTGAAGGAAAAATTTTATTACTAAAATTAAATGGTGTATGTAATACCAATTTTATATTAAATTTTGTTTATATATGTCAACTTAAAAAATTTAATAGTAAATAATTTTAATCAAAAGTGAGTCCATTAAATAAGAAAATTTGTTTTCAAGAAAAAAATGACATTAAATAATCCAAAAATTGAAAGAATACTTGAAATAGGGAGCAATATCAGAAAAGTAATAAGTAATCTAAAGTAATGAATAAAATAATGACTTGTGTGCCTGAACCAAGTGCTCATTTAAACAATTAACATACCAACTTGAAGAATATAATAGAGATTTGCACATCTTCAAGGATAGTTCTCTATTTCATGGAAATAAGTAATAAATGCAAAAACTTCATTGGATAATATACATAATAAACGCTTTATGTCTGTGTATAAAGTTGGTGTTTTCTAGTTACAACTAGCTTCAAAAAATGAGTTAACATCCTTATAGTGATAGAAATCAATATTTCAAGTTAATGCCATCAACTTCTTGTGTGTAGTTTTTTAATCTAGCTTATAGTTTTCCAATTTTAGCTTTAACAATTTTGTGATAAAAGGGGAAGTTTGAATACTATTGATCAATTTAAAAAACTCAATTACAAATATTTATTTGAAACAGTTACTCTTCTCTATTCTTTTTTCAGCATAACATATGAGTAGCTTGAATACATTTTTAAAAAATGAACTATTCATGATACTTGAAAATATTATATGATCAAGTAAAATTAACCAAAAAAAAGTCTCAAGACAAATCTTAAGTGACCATGTAAGGAAAAAGTTAACAACTCAGTTCACATGTTCATTTTCTAGTCAAAAGCAACTGCAAAAAATACTAGTATGGGAGATTTTATATATCAAAAAACATTTTATTCCAAATGTATTTTTGGACTCATAATATTAATAATATACATGTGTTATTATTTTCTATCATTTCTTTTCCACATTCACCTTCTTAGGAATTTTCAATAATAGTACAATTCATTAAAAATAAAACTTAGTCAAGACTTTTGTGGTAAAGCATCAGCCATCATCTTGTAAAAATATTGACTAATAAAACAATACAAACAATTTTTTTATTTCCAATCATTTGAAAAAAATAACAAACAAATTTATATTTATATAGGTTTAATCATAATTCAATTCTCCATTTTGAATTATTATTGATATAGTAAAGAAAAAAGGATTCTAAAGTAAAAAGCAGTTGCTAAAACATAATATATGATATGTATTAAGTATGATAATCAATTAATCATAATGAAATATCTTTTGAATAATTATGACATAAAAATATCAATGTTTCTACATCCAAAAAACATGGTCATAGATGGAACATACTAGCACAAAAAATATCATACAATGCAAAATGTATGCAATCAGTATAGAATTTGTCTCTTACTGGGCTTGATAAATTAGCTAAGAAACATTTATTTTAAATCTAGTGGATCAAAATAGAGATTATATTTATATATTCACAACATAATCATTCTATAGTAATATGAAATGTCCAAAGACCAATTTGCATGAATAATTTTATATGCATATATGATTAGACAAAGAATGGCCTTGATTTGTCATGAGTATCATTAGCATCATAATCATTTATACAAATTAAACTAATATCCACTACTATTCATCATAAAAATATACACAATGCTTTTTTGTACCTTGGCAGTATTTACAATTGTGACTAATTTACTAATTGCCTTGTCCATTAGCTCTGAGGCAATTTAAGATACATTTTTTGTTCACAACAATTTCATTGTGTGTGTCAATTCTGAAATGATGTAGTGCATTTACCAATGCATGAGATTTAGAGATAATTATACATTTTATTTTTCATACATATTGTCTATATTATCATAATTTTAGCTATAATACTCGCTACCATGTTATTTGATAAAAATATTGTGTAAAAATTGTAATTAATCTACATAATTATCAAAATATGATATAAGGCTATAGACATAGTTTTCATATAGTACTAAGTAACTTGACATTTGATATTAATAAATGCAGTAGAAATTACAAAACACATTATATAACTATAAAAGATTATAATTTCAAGGAAACATATAATATCTATAAGGATGGAAGTATAGTTTACTAATTACGTAATCTTATAATTATTAAAAGTCAAGATTTGCAAATTGCTAAATAACATACATTTTTCATAATTTGTTCAAAAGGAAAATTTATTGGTTTTGAAACAAGTCTTATTATCTAACATATTATTGACTTCATAGTTATTAGAATGCATAATGCTAATGTTGAATCTGTTATGTGATGTAGAGCATGCTAATAAACCAAATAATATTAAGATAAGAAAATAATAGTAGGAAAAGATTCTAAAAAACAAACTGCATTGATTTGTATTGAATTATTCAAATAATTTCAAACCATGCATAAATAATACTTAACTCAGAATTGGATTTGACACATAAAATTTGAAAATCTAACAATAAATAAAATTCAACCTATTATTTTTAGCAGTTTCTATTTTTAGTAAGTTTCCCATACAAGCGTGCGTAGTTCTAAAAATATTCAAAAATAAACTAAACACTAAAATTAACCTATTGGATTAATATCAATTAAATTTCAAGTCTGGTTAAAAAAATATGTACAATTTCTAAACTTAGAAAAAAAATCAAAAAATAATATTAAAGTATAATTTTGGACCCTCAAATGGTAACATGTGGCCTCCAAACAATATTGAAAATGTCCCATAACTAGAAGGGTGGGTTATGATTGAAAATTTTGAGATGATCATTTTGGCATGAATATGGGCTCAAATAGATCTATGGATCAAAAGTAATGGCCTATGGAAGTTTGACCTCTTTTTCTATATCATTCTCCTCTGGTTAAAAACAACTCAGATCCTATGAGTTTCTTTGATTGTACTGCTACCATTTGTTCATATTAATCTTCTTCAACTTATTAGAATAAAAATGACTAAGAAGGGAGGTGAATCAATCTTCAAAAACTTTCTTATCAATTTCACTTAATCAATCATGAACCATTCAAACAAGCATATAGATCTAGAAATCATAAACACCTATTCGCATAAGCATGAAAAAAAGAACATATCACATATGTTGGAAATAATCAAGGGGAAGAAAACCCAATGATATATGAAAATGGACTATAGTCCTATAAGACAAACACCAAATTTAGTGAGGCACCAAATCCACATGGAACACCAAACCCAACTAGACAATCTCCAACCCAACTAGGCTTTAACAAGCACCAAATTGTAAGGAGGTGTTAAGCACAAGATATACTAAGAAGGGGCTAAATCAGTACATCATATATCTTATAAAATTCTACTTAATTAAATTCCACTTAACCATTCATTCAAGATATGCAATAAAACTAAAACAATAAACAACACACAAGATAGAGACACACACCATATTTTAACATGGAAACCCAATGATGGAAAAACCACATAGAACAATATCAAGTATATGAATGAGCACCAACTTGCAGGAGCACCAACCCCTTTGCTAAACACCAATGCAATAACTATTCATAAGCACCAACCCATAAGATCACCAACCCCTATTATGTATACCACACAACTATCTCTCAATGTTGCTTTCTCAACAAATGATAGCACATTACTTTATATCTTTATTTTCTCTCCTTTGCTCTTCTAATCTAGATATGACAATTACAAACCATGCACTCTTCCACATATTAAAAATGGCTTCCCAAGCTTTTATTTATAGCTTACCAAATGATCTTTAGCATTTACCCTTTTTGATCCTTCAATCCTCATAGAAAATGGCACCAAACTTGCATGACCCTTCAAATTCTTTCATTTGAAAAGTCACATTTTAATCCTTCATAATAAAATGCATCCTTTCCCCTTTTTTATTTATCTTGGTGATTTTTCATATTCCTCAATGTGTCCCTTCATGATAAATTGTTCCCTTCCTCTTTTGTCTTCACTTGGTGACTCTTGGAATTCCTCAAGATGAATCTTCATGGGAAAATCTATCCCATTCCTCTTTTGTCTTTACCCTATGACTCTTTGACTTATCCATGGGCCTTATTTTGACTTTATGCAACCAAAAATATATTAGTTAATATTAAATAAATACTAACACACATTAGCTAAGATATGAAGATTAAAAACACCATTAAATGCTATGGGTCCTTTATCACCAATAATGCTAGACCTTTGACATCAATGAAAATATTTCAAACAATCTCCCCCTTTTTCATTGATGGAAACCTCAAATTGATATTACCACATCCTAAAACTTGTACTATACATGCCAGCCTACATATATAGCCAAACTGAAAAACATGTAGTAACTCCCCCTTACTATATCAACAAGTACCTATTCTTGTACCTATTTTTGCACTTCTTCCCATTTGACATCAATGGTAAAGGGCCTATCCTAGAGCTAACACCTAAGTCCCCCTCAACTAATGTTGATCATCAATGGTAGGAATTAAAATAAATTACTCCCAACTGCTCTTGTAAATCCATGAATGTGTCCTTTGATCATGATTTTTTGAAGATATATGATAACACATAAATTATTGTCTGTCCTCTGAGCATCTATGATCAACTCATCTAAATATTTTCTTCTAATATTATAACCTTCTACATAAAACTTTAATTTGTATCCTTGATTACATATTTGACTTACACTCAATAGATTATGCTTAAGACTTTCTACATACAATACATTCTTAGTCTTGGTTCTACCATTATCCAAACTCAAAGTACCTTTTTTGGTTATCTTGATAGTAGTTTTGTCTCTAAATTTCACTATGCCACCATTGATCTTCTTTAGATTTATGAACTTTTTCTTTTCTCCTGTCATGTGTCTCAAACATCTGTTGTCAATGAACCATGGTTGTTCTTCATTTCTTGCATGCAAAGCTATCTAAAATAACATAGAATTTTCAAGTTGTTTCTTTTTCCATGAACCTATCTAAACCTTCTTCTTGATGAATTTAACCTTGAAAATTTGGTCCTTCTTGATTTATTCAAACACACTTTTGAAATATCAAGCTATGTGTCTAAAATTATTGCACTTGTAACATATTATGGCCTCTTCATCAAACCCTGATAAAAGAGTAAAAGAATTGTGGCTTCTGCTTGACTCTACATGAGTTTTCTTCTCCTTGTTTCTAAATTTATTATCTCTTTTTTGACATTCTATTTTCTTATGACCATATCCATTACAATAAAAATAGTAACCATGAAAATAGAACCTGTTTGTGTAACTTTGTCCTAATTGTATTTTGTACCTCTATTCTTTTCAGCCTTCTGTATTCTTCACTTCTTCCCTTTTTGTTTCCTCTTTTATAAGAGCTTCAACATGGCTCTTTTTCTTTTCAAATCTGCTACCTATCTTATCTAATATCAACTTTTTAATTTCCAATATCTTATTAAACATGTTAGTTTTATCTTTAAATTTTGAATCATTGACTGCTTTATCATTGATTGCTTTTTCAATATCTTCTTTTAAAGAGGCAATTTCAATAACATATCTTCCATATTCTTCACTTGATTTTTAAAACTATGTTGTTAGATATTTTTCATTATTTTTGGCTTCTCCAAAGTGTGTTTTTAGATCTTAAATTATCTCCTTTGACGCATTTTCATTTTTATCGATCTGGCACTTATATCTTTGATTCTTCTTCTCAAGAGATTTTAATTCTTCTAAAGCACAAATGAGTTATCCTTCCAAATTTACCTTGGCTTCATCTTTGAATTAATTATCACCATTATTATTATCTAGACATTTATCCTTTAAAGAACCTAACTCAACCTTCAATTGATTACACTCTTCTTCTCTTGATTTCAAACTTGAATAAGCAACCTCTAGATGATTCTTAAGATCCTGAATAAATAGCTTATCTTCTTTTACTTCTATAGAAAATTTAGAATCCAAGATACACACCTTTATTTTATGAGCCTTGACCATATATTTTAATTCTTGATACTCCTTATTTAGTTGCTTGCCCATCGTGCTTTCCCCGATCTACCTTTAAGCTGTTAAACTCTTTCAAAAAGAACTTGCTCTGATACTAATTGTTAAGCATGGGATATACTAAGAGGGGGGGTGAATCTATATATCATATATCCTATGTAATTTTACTTAATTAAATTTAACTTAAACATTCATTCAAGATATGAAATAAAACTAAAACAATAAACACCACATGAGATAGAGAGAGATACTAGATTTTAACATGGAAACCCAATATGGGGAAAACCATGGAGAATAATCTCAAGTATATGAATGAGCACCAACTAAAACTATAATATTTTCAAGCACAAACTTGCATGATCACCATCCCCTTTGTTTATCACCAACATAGCAACTAATTCATGAGCACCAACCCATAAGAGTACCAACCCCTTTTTTGAGCATTGACATAACAACTATTCATGAGCACCAACCCCTATTGTGTATACCACACAACTATCTCTCAATGATTCTTTCTCAATCAATGATTGCACATTACAATATCTCTTTATTTTCTCTCCTTTGCTCTTCTAAGCTAGATATGACAATTACAAACCATGCACTCTTCCACATATTACAAATGGCTTCCCAAGCCTTTATTTATAGCTTACCAAATGATATTTAGCATTCACCCTTTGTGACCCTTCAATCCTCATGGAAAATGGCATCAAAATTGAATGACCCTTAGAATTCTTTCATTTTAAAAGTCACATGGTGACCCTTCATAAGCAAATACATCCTTTCCCCTTTTGTCTTTATCTTGGTGACTTTTTTTGTATTCCTCAAAGTGTCCCTTCATGAGAAATTATGCCCTTTCTCTTTTGTCTTCACTTGGTGACTCTTGGAATTCCTCAAGATGAATCTTATGTGAAAATTCATCCCATTCCTCTTTTTTCTTTACCCTATGACTCTTTGACTTCTACATGGGCCCTCTTTTGACTTTATGTAACCAAAAACATATTCATTAATATTAAATAAATATTAACACACATTAGACAAGATATGAACATTAAAAACACCATTAAATGCTATGGGGCCTTTATCACAAATAATGCTAGACATTTGACATCAATGACAATATTTATAACAATCTCCCCCTTTGTCATGGATTGCAACCTCAAACTAAAATTGCCACATCTTGATACTTGTACTACACATGCCAACTTGCATATATAGCCAAACTGAAAAACATATAGTAACTCCCCCTTACTGTATCATCATGTACCTATTATTGTACCTATTTATATACTTCTTCCCCTTTGACATCAATGGCAAAGGGCCTATCTTGGAGTTAACACTTAGCTCCCCCTCAATTGATGTTGATCCTCAATGGCAGGAAGTAAAATAAACTACTCCCAACTCCTCTCATAGATCCATGAATGTGTCCTTTGATTGTGCTTTTGTGAAGATATATGATAACACATATAAATTATTGTCTGTTCTCTAAGCATCTACAATCAACTCATCTAAATCTTTTCTTCTAATCTAACAACCTTCTACATAGAACTTTAATGTGTATCCCAAATCACATATTTGACTTACACTCAATAGATTATGCTTAAGATATTCTACATACAATACATTTTTAGTCTTGGTTCTACCATTATCCAAACTCAAATTACCTTTTCTAGCTATATTGTTAGTAGTTTTGTCTTCGAATCTCACTATGCCACCATTGATCTTCTTTAGAGTTATGAACTTGTTCTTATCTTCTATCATGTTCCTCGAACATTGACTATTAATGAACCATGGCTATTCTTCATTTATTACATGCAAAGCTATCTGAAATAACATATAGTCTTCAAGTTTTTTTTTCTACCATGAACATGTCTAAACCTTCTTAAACACTAATATCACTTGTGATACACATAGAGACATCAATAGGACAAGCTTTTGCTAGCACTGGAAGGAGGGCCTTGTGAATTTATTGAGTCTTTACTATTTTTAGCATGTTTTGATCTAAGATTGGTGTTATCTTTGCACTTTTACATAATTATTTGATTAGAAGCATAAATATCATTGATCTCTATAGTCTTTGACCCATATTTGTGTTTCTTTTAGTCAAAGTCCAAGGTTATTTGAGGTTGGATGCTTAATTATGGTAAAGATAGCTTAAGATATGAAGATCCATAGTATTTTAGGTTAGAATAGCTTGTTTTGATCAAAGGTTGGTATATATTTCATAGATCTAGGTTTATCTAGGCTTAGACTTGTAAATATAGGCCATATTTACATAATTGGACACATCTTTCATCTCACTTAGTTAAAATTTGATGCCACTTATTGTTCTTCATATAATATTTACAAGATTAACTTAGTGTACAAATTTGATCCTGGTTCTTTGTAATGTTTGGTTTGATACACCGTATTTCAAACAACATCTCCAATCTTCAAGCTAGAACTTCCAAGAATTTGAACTAGATCACATTTAGAAATAAGAGAGCCTCTACATAAATTGGAAGTCCATAAGAAATCTAGAAGTGATAAAGGTAGGCGTAGGCATTCAAAGTCCTTTCTAGCTTTACCACTTCAAGGTACTCTTGTATTCAACTTTCATCCAGGTATGGCTTGGTTGGGAAGTTCCCCCATCAATGTACAAGGTGTGATTCATGACCTCCCTCACAATCCTAAAAAGTACTTTCCAAATTTTAGTCCTAGTGGTATTATAACAACAAAAGAACATGTTAAGTTATTTAAGGTTGCATTAAGATTATTAAATGTAGTTGATGAATATGTAGCATGTAGGTTATTCCATTTTACATTTAAAGATGCTACATATGAATGGTTCCTAAACCTACCTAATGACTGAATCACCACTTAGAATGGGTTTAATAACATCTTCATTGACAAATTTGGTAAGATCATTAGCCCCTATGTCTTGTACTAGAAATTAACCACCCTGAGGAGGGATACTAATGAACCTATAAGATATTTAAATTCTAGGTTCTAAAAGATGTACAACATAACCATTGATCCTTATAAACTTGATCAAGCCTTGGCCTTAAATTTTTTTAAATATTCTCTTGATCCCATGAACTTAGTGTTCATCAATAGATCTATAGGTCCAATGAACACCTTAGCTTTGGATTATGTTGAAGTTATGATCATCAATGACCAAATGCAACCTCAAGGTCAGATGGCTTACTCTATTCCTAATGTCAATCCAAATATGCCTATTTTTAATGTCTTTCCTAGTAATAATCAAAATATACCTACTCTCAACCAGCTCCCAAATCTGAATCAATTACCTCTAAGACATGTTGGTCCTAACCAGAACTTGGGATTCTTGAATCACACTACCAATAATGGATTTAATGCAACTGGACCAAGGACCTTGGTACCATCCAATAGTGCCAATAATAACTAGGCCCATAATTTAGAGGCCCCCAAGAGTGAGAATGAGTCCATCATGAAAATGGTCTAAAAATTAAGCACTGACTTCCTTCAGATACAAAAACAAGTTTTTAATACTAGAGAAACTTCTAGTAGGAACTTCTCTTTCTAAAGATTCAATAGACCCAATAATATGTTCAATAATTATAGTTTTCATAATAATAATAATAATATTAATAATAATAATAATAATAATAATAATAATAATAATAATAATAATAATAATAATAATAATAATAATAATAATAATAATAATAATAATAATAATAATAATAATGAACCCTCTCATGAAAAGAAGACTATGGATATTAATCTTATTGACATTGCTTTGCCTAATTATTTTAAAGTCCATTGTACTAATAAGCATGGTGAGATTGATTGCATTGAATTTTTTAAAGCTTTTGAGGCATTTCAAGAAGAGTTGGACACATGAGAAGTGGTGCCTAACAAAGATAATGGTGCAGGTACCTCAAGATCCAAGCCTACTAACTAGACCTTCATGGTGGAAACATTTGATTTACCCTTATATGAAGATAATGATCTAGATGATGTTCTTAAAGAGGTTTATACCTTCCAACATTTCTTAAAGAAGACAAATCCACTAAGGAACAAAAATAGAGGTAGTCTTTGATTACTTATACTCTTCCAAACAACTTTGGTACTCCTCTAGATACCACTTCAGATAATAATCGTGAGCCTCCAAAGAGAAGTACCTTTAAGCCTAATGTTGATGCTTCTAATTATTCAAATAGGAATAGTTATAACACTATAGAGGACATGAATAAAATCAAAGCTAATATTACCTTGCATGAATTGACCCAAATCATAAAACAAAGAGATTTTCTATTGAAATCCTTATCTAAGAAACCTAGCAAGATATCCCATATTGATAATGTAAATATAGCTATGTATAAAGCTAAAATAGAGGATGCATCACTCTTACTTATATTCAGAATGTTTGGCAAGAACTTGCATAATTATTTTTTGGATTCTGGTGCCTCTACCAATATTATGCATGTAGGTTTTTTTAAATAGCTTGGCTTGACCCCCATTAAGATTCATAGGGTTATCACCCAAGTAGATAAGTCTAGGGTCAAGGTGGTTGGAGAATTGCTAAAAGTACATGTGCAATTAGTTTTTGAGCCAAGGTTCCAACATTTTATTGATATCCAAGTAGTAGATATCCCTTATACATATGGACTACTCTTGAGTAGAGAGTGGAAAAAGGCCTTGAATGGATACATGTCCATAGATTTATCACACCTTTGGCTACCTTAGAAGGGAGTTCCTAACCAAATCAGGGTTGAAAGGGAACAAAAAATAAAGCATATGATCACTAAGTATAATGCTATCAACAAAAAGGTTAACATAATTGACTCAGATTTAGGGGTT
This sequence comes from Torreya grandis, assembly GCA_037957365.1. Classification (NCBI taxonomy): domain Eukaryota; kingdom Viridiplantae; phylum Streptophyta; class Pinopsida; order Cupressales; family Taxaceae; genus Torreya; species Torreya grandis. The sequence continues at coordinate 6,430,295 of JARHVA010000135.1, forward strand.
TTTACCCTAAAAACCACTAAATTTTGTGATTCTAAAACTTCTAATGTTATGCTTGGGTTATAGAAGTTACATTTTGATGGGGCTAGGTGTAAGAATGGATTTGGGGTAGGCATTATTCTAATTGACCCTATTGGTGATAAATACCATGCTTCCTATAGACTCCAATTCCCTTGCACCAACCTTATAGAGTATGAAACCCTCATCTTAGGATTGTAATTTTCCATTAAAATTAAGGTCAAAGAGCTACTAGTCTTTGGTGATTCAGAACTGATAGTAAACCAAGTAAGAGACAAGTATCAATGTAAGTTGACATACCTCAAGAGGTATAATTTTAGATTTTGGGATCTAGTGGAATATTTCCATGCCTTTAATATTATTTTTGTCCCTAGGGAAGAAAATAAAGCTATTAATGAGTTGGCATCTATTGCAACTAATCTTATGCCTAACCAAGATTACCCCAAATTTTGTATTGAGCTTGTACCTTGCCCTTCAATACCTGATAATGTGAATAATCTACAAATTTTTAGTGATAACCAACAAATCCTAAACTTCATGACTATTTCAGGAGCATTTGAAGCTCAAATCATTGATGGCACTGATGAGAATGCATGTAGAGAAGGAAAATTAAATGCTAAAGTCATTTAGTTGAATGACAACAGGATCCCTAAGGGTATGATTGCTTTGGAGAGATTATTTGACCAAGATAAGTTAGTTAAGACTCCTAAGGTTCCTAAGGTAAGTGGGAAGGACTAAAATGTTATTGATCTTGGGCTTCAAGATTAACCTTAGTTGGTCAACATTAGAAAAGCTTTCACTAGTGTTGAAAATGAAAGAGCCAAAGAATTGTTAACAAAGTGCAAAGATGTCATAGATTGGTCCTATGATGACTTAAATATCTTATATCCAAGAATCATCACCCATACTATACCTCTTAGATAAAGTTATAAACCCTTTAGGTAGAAATAAAGGCTTATGAAACTTATCTTAGAACCCATGATCTTTAAGGAGGTCAAGAGGCTGTTAGATGCCAAAATTATGTTTCCCATCAGGCAATCTACTTGGGTGGCAAATTTGGTGCTAGTTAGGAAGAAGAATGGTGAGATTAGACTATGAATTGACTTTATAAACTTAAATAAAGCATCTAAAAAGGATAATTATCCTCTTCCCTCTCTTGACCATGTAATACAAAATGTTTTAGGTTAATCCATGGTGTATTTTTTTGATGGTTTTCTAGGATGCAACCAAGTGCTAGTTAACAATGAAGATAGATTTCACCACTAAGTGGGGCACCTTTTCATACAAGAGAATGCCTTTTGGATTGATAAATGCAGAAGCCAATTTTCAAAAGGCCATGGATCACACCTTCCAAGTATTGATTGGTAAGTGTATTATAATTTACATGGATGATATAGATATTTTTTTAAGAATAGGGAAGACCATTTCATGCATTTACAATAGGTGTTTGAAAGGTGAAAAAGGTATGAAATAACTCTAAACCCTAATAAAATCATCTTTTGTGTTACTGAAGGTAAACTATTGGGCCATGTCATCACTAAGGATGAAATTTCCATAGACCCTAAAAGAGTGGAATCTATATCAAAGATAAATCCTCCTAATAGTAAAAAGGAATTAAAATATTTTTTTAACAAGATAAATTTTGTAAGAAAATTCATTTCTGGTTTTACAAAAATTGTCAAACCATTAAATGATATGCTGAAGAAGGATGCCAATGTCTCATGGAATGAAAAATCTAAGAAGGCCCTTAAAGACATCAAAAATGCAATCAAATAAGATCTAGTATTTATAAGTCCTAACTTTTCAAAGGACTTTTAATTCTACTTTTTCTACTCTAATCACATTATTGTTGTTGTTTTAACTTTAAAAAAAGAAGGATCTAACCATTTAATTACTTTTATGAGTAATAATTTGAAGAATGTTGGGTTAAAATATCCTTTTATTGATAAGCAAGCATTTTAATTAGTTAAATCTATCAAAAAATTTAGGCACTAAATTCTTAAGAACAAGGTGCATGTTATTCTACTAGATTCAACTACCAAGCTAATGATAAACTAGTGTGAACTTGGAGAATGAAGAGGTAAATTGATGTCTATTCTCCAAGAGTATGACATAGAAATAAAGACTAAAAATTTGGTATGGTATCAAGGTTTGATCTATATGATTGCTAAAACTAGCCCTAAGCTAAGTATTATGCAACTTGATAAGAAAAGCATCAAATCTAGTTAGTGGTATGATTCCATCATTCATTTACTAATCAATGGCACTTGCCCTATAGGGATGAGTAGGGAACAAAGGAGAGCTTTGAGACTCAAGGCAACTCATTACCTCATAAAGAATGGGATCTTGTATTAAAAAAACTTTGAAGGTGTGTACCTAATATGTGTTTCCAAGGAAGAAGCAACTAAAATAATGAGAAATTTCAATAAGAATTTGGGAAGTAGGCATCCATCAAGAAGAACCATAGCTCACAAAATTCTTAGGGCTGGCTATTATTGGCCTACCATCTTCAAGGATTCCCATAAATAGATAATGGAATTCCATTCATGCCAAATATTCAACACAAATGAGCCAAAGGTAGAAATTCCTTTGCATCCAGTCATTATTAACAAACCCTTTGCCCAGTCAGGGCTCAACTTTATAGGGGTGATAAACCTTAACTCATCATAAGATCACAAGTATGTTCTGATAGCTATTTTCTATTATATAAGGTGGACTGAAGTTATAGCCACCAAACAATGTATAACAAAAGAAGTGAACGGTTTATTAGAAGAGAATATATACACCCAATTTGTAACTATAGCCTCTTTGGTATATGATAGTGGGTCAGTATTCACATCCATATAGATGATATAATGGGCATATGATAATAGTATAATCCTCAAGTTCTCATCTAACCATTACCCTCAAGGTAATGGAGTGTTTGAATCAACAAACAATAACTTGATGAAAGGCATTAAGAAGTTTGCTATAAACAAGCCTATAACATGGAACAAGCTTCTCAAGTATGCCTTTTTAGATGATAGAACAAGAGTTGAGTAGGATCTTAAAGCATCTCCTTTCTTATTGGTATATGGCAAAGATCCTATATTCCTCATCACACTCAAGTTGCCAGCCTATAGATTTATGCAAGATTATATGGAAGAGGATCAACAATTTACAAACTCAAGGTAGCTTGACATTATCCAGATGGAAGATGCACATGAGAATGCTTAGACTAATTTTAGTAGACATTAGACCATGGTAAAGAAGTGGTTTAACAAGAGATCAAAGATCAAGGTGTTCATACAAGGGGATTTAGTTCTCCTTTGGGACAAAGCATTTGAGGCTAAGGGCAAGCATGATAAGTTCACAGCTCTATAGATTGGCCCCTCTCAGATTTTAAACACACTTGGACACAACACCTTTAGACTCAAATACTTAAAAAGAGTAGAGTTCACACTCCCCACTAATGGATAGTACCTCAAGCATTACTTATTTGTTTCTCCCCCTAAGGTATTCATGGAGTAATTCAGTAAGATGGTTAGACTTAATGTAGGTAGGCTTGTTAGTTTCCTTCAGTTCTTTCCTTCTTGTCCCTTATTTATACATAATCATGCATATATATTTTTTCCCTTATGTTTTGATGTTATTGTTGTGTGTTTTATTTTGTTTCCTTGTTCCTTTCTCCCAATAAGTCCTTTTGGATAGCCCTCATCTCAAATTTATTTAGTTTTTTTGGAACTCCAAAGTTTAGGAATGTAGGTATGAACCTTATACATATGCTCACCATGGGTATAAAATGTGAGCCTAATGTTGTGATTTAAAGAAACTCGTAAAGTCTAATGGAAGAGGGCAACTGTTCTATGAGAGCTTAAACATTATCTCAACCTAAAATTGGTTTTAAGAAGATTTTCACTTGTAGGATGAAATATTAATCTATTGAGGCACACTCATGCTTATACTTAACAAACATCCTTTCCTGGGACAATGGTTACAACCATAGGTGATTTTATAAGGATCAAATGCTTGACCAAATCCTTAAACCTAGCTACCCTATTTACCAACCTTAATAAAAGTATAAAAGATCTAAAATTACAAAAACAAGAACTTATTACAAAATCAAAAGCTTTTTCAAGCAAATGTGATTTTTGTAATCTCCATCGGGTCTATGGATACCTGACTGGTAGTGGAACAAGGTCATGAGTGGAGATAAAAGCATCTTTATTGAGGATATATATGCCTAGTTGAAAGTAGATCAATGCCCAAGCTTTCTCTGAATTAGAAGCATGGTTTTTAATAAATATCTAAACATTCTCCAAGTCAAGGTTAATGATTAAAGATATGAAACTTGAAAGTTGTTTCTTGAATCCCATAAAAAATGGTAAGTAGAATTAAATCACACACACACAACATGGTTATGCCTTGATGTTTAGCCCTAATTTTTCAAGTGCAAGGTTTGTTTCAACCATAAACTAATCTGGATAATTGTATTGATCAAGTGGAGTGGATGACCTACTTGTTTGTCTGAACTAGAGTCTCTAGGTCCTAACATATTGCTATGTTTCCCCTGGAAGTCACCATTTACTAAGGTTAAAATACCCCCATTTTTTGATAATTTGGACCCTTGAGATACTTTAATCCATAAATACTAAAAACATGGCATGTTTTGAACATTATTATAATCTAAAGATCATCCACTTTGATAGAGTTGACCTATTGGTTTATGGTTTTACTTTAAGGTTACCTAATATTTCTAATAGTTTCCTTTCATGTGATAAGTTGTAGGTTTTATGGAACCCTTATAGATGGATCATGCTTGGATCCTTATAATTTATCTTCATTCAAGCTTTTAATAGGATTTGGTTTATAAAAATGCAAGCTTGAGTTCATGTTCTAAAGACTCACGTTTAGAAAACTCTAGCTTAAGTCCTTGATTCAAATATTGGTAGGAATGCTTTTGGTGAGAATATTTTAAATTTATGTTAGACTTAAGCCCCAATTTTCATGTTAAGGCTTCATCATGTTTCTTAAACATGACCAAACCTTAGCCTAAAAATTTATTCTTAGTCCATTTTATTTTTCCCCCTTTACTCCTTATATTTCTAATGTGGTCTAATGTTTTACTAGTAGGGTCCTTTTATTTTAGCATGGTACCCTTTGTTAAAAAAAATTATCCTAAAATTTTAACCCTAAGGCCCCATTTACATTTATCAACACAAAAAAGACCTTAGTCTTAAATATTTAGCTTAAGTTTACATCTACTTGAGTCCTAACTTAAATTCTGTGCTTCTTTGTAGATATGATGGTCCATGTTTCATTATGAGGGGATGACCCGATGGAGTGAAGAAAACCCAATGAATCTGAGAATTTTGTCCTTCAAACCAATCATGTGCAAGCATCCATATCATGATCAATAACTCTTGCCTCATCATGAGTCTTGATCGAATGGAACAAATACATAATTGAAAAGTCAAAATCTCAGGATCCCCACAAATCTACCATGTAGTGATCCCTCATTCAAAGATTAATGATAACATAACCCTAAACCAATGGCATACAGTCACTCATATTATAATCAAATGACTCTCACCTCATCATGCCTCTTGATCCAATGGAGCGAATTAAATCTGAGACTTATAAGGAACATCATGAGCTTAAATTTGACATTCTTATGAACATTATTTGGCATTCACAAGGCCATCATTAACATCCATGAGGACATTAAATTCAAGCTATTCAAATATTTTTACTTAGATAAAGGGGGCATGTTTTATATCACTCAAAGGATCATGTGATATTATGTTTTAAAACTTAACATAAAATATTTTGGCCTGAGTCTCTAACATGTTTATTAACATGAAATACACTTAGTGTAAAATATTTTAGCCTAAGTTATTTTCTATGATTATGCACTGATTAAAGTTCATGAATCTTTTAAGATTAATGGTGCATGCTTCATCAGGACTAGATGATCCAATAATGTGAAATTACCAAAAACTATTCAATGTAACTCTAAGATCTTGCAATATTGACACATGGAAAATGCTCATTCAATATGTGATTGACTAGGATACAAAGCTCAGAAAGCCTATAGAGGTGCTAAGTGGCACAACCATGATGTTAGATGTAGAGATAGCCAATGACATGTGATATTATGGATCATGATCAATGGATTGCATTAATCTAGGGGTAATGATCTGATGACATGAAGCAAAAGGAAAATTTTAAAAAATAATGGCTAGTGATTTGAAGGAATTTATAAAAAATGTCATAAAAGTTGATAGATAGATGCCAAGTAAGTGCCAAATAACCATAAATGAAAAAAATGAAGATTTTGTGTGCTAAAAAATGCAAACATATAAAGACAAAGGTCAAAATGAAATCTAAGGCATGGATGAGCCTATCTCCGAATAGCCATCACTATTAAAGCTTTAAGAGAGCCCCAAACTTTCATAAAATACCCTAGTTTGAACTTAAACTAATCATAGTCAAGCTAAAAGTGTCCAATTACAATTTGAGCATGAAGGATTTAACCTAGAGACCATTTAAAACACAATGGTGAGTAGTTTGTAGGTGTGAAAACCATGCTAGCATAAAGACAATAATAAAGAGATGAGATAGAGTTGTATCTATCTATAGATAATGAAGGAAGGGTCTTCAAAGACATAGACCTCAACACTGCTACATTAAAGATGGGAAATAAGAGCTATTTTAAGCTCTTTTGGATCATTAAAGACATGTATCCTATCATGAAGTAAGAACATAATATTTCTTTTGTAACTAGAAGGTACTACAACCTAGTTGCAATCCAAATGACCAATTTACACCATGCGGCCACCAAGCTAGAGGTAATCCACTATATTGACATTCTTGATCCCATTTTTAAAGACTATAGAATTGAACAAGGTTATATTATTCATGAAAGGACCTTTAGGACAATTACATTCATTTCCCCATTGGCATTCTAGAGTCAATATGAACTTAGGAAACCCCAAGTGAACTTTCCAACCATCAAGGAATGGACTAACAAGAATGACTTAGATTTCATCCTTAGACTATGGTTGCTCCAAGGGATCTATGTGGTCTAAGACCCCATTAAGAATATCCTAGTTACCCAATTTAGAGAGGGGGTTAGGGTAATTATTACTCTATTGAATAGAATATTCAGAGTCCCTTCAACCTCATATGTCAACAAGAGTTGGGTGTCCTACATCTAATTCATGATAGAGAAAGAGCTCACTCCCTCAATTGTAGAGATGATCGATGTCTATCTAAAATGATAAATCATGGCCATCAAGAAGAAGACCAGTATATAATTCTTCATGTCTTATCTATTGGATGCCTTGATATCCTCCACCTAGATCCCTTACATCAAAAATTGGTCATTACAAGGCATAATTATTGTCTCCCACCATTATTCCAAAATACACATTTTCAAATATAGACACAACATGCAATTCATTTGTGATTGTGTTTATCCTACTTTAGAAGAATCCATCACAAGGATACCCATGCCTAGGATTATCCCTCTTATAAAGAAGTATGTGGAGCTAATGAGAGATATTTGATTGTATCCAAATTGTACACTGATTAGAATTGAAGGGATTTTGATTTAACCTTACAATTTGCCTATCTATATCCCCAACAAAATAGTAGAGCAAGAAATTGCATATCAACTTCTTCATGGTATTAATGAAGTATGCAATGAGAAAAGGAAAGGTCTCCTCCATCCCTTTCCTTTGATAATTGGTAGAACCATTCTACAAGATTGGAAACATGTAGACACTATTTCCAGACATAGAGAATTTTTAATATTTCAACTACATGACCTAAGGCAATGGGACCGCAATGACAAGGTCTCCAAGAATTTGAAAAGTAAGAAACTACCCAAACTAGTTTATGAACATCAACTTGGTCCCTATGACACTTTTCACATCAAATCCAACAATTTTGAGGAGGTATTGTCTAGGTTTAAGAGACATAATATAAAACTTGAGCACAACTAACCAGTGATCATAAATCCCTAAGTGACATATGGAAAATAGGACCTCTATAATACTGTTTGCTTCCTAACCCTTCAAGTCCTACTCAAGAGAAAATACAAGTGGAAGGGAAACAACCCCAAACATATATTACATAAGGTCCTATCAAAGAAAATTTGGAAGAGAGACTTGGTGAGGGCCCATCATCTTCAACCCCTCTTGATAGACCAAGATCTCTAGTTCAATTCCTAGACATGATTTCCCTATAGCTTGATGAGATAGTGTAGGATGGCCTCAATGTCATTTCTAAGGCATATGGTCTAATGAAGAAGAAGAACATGTTGAATAAGCATGTGCCCAAACAAAGGAGGTTGAGAAAGAAAAAGGGAAGGAGCATGCCTTGGATATAGTGCCAATAACAAAATTAAGAAAGAGAAAGGCAAAATTGGCAATGATCCTACTTGGGAAAATGAAACCCAAGTTGAATTTCACTCACATTATAAGTGAAATAAGCCTATTTAGTGAAGAATACACCATTCAAGGACCAATCAACCCTGATTGGTTCATCTATGAAAAAATGCAAAATATCCCCTCCTATTCCCACTCATGAGTCTTGACCCAAACTATAAATATTAATGCAAATTATGATATCAAGCCATGGATAAGGGATTTGATGAAGGATGAGGAAAAGAGAAGAGCATTTGATACTATAGGGTTAGATAACAAGCAATTGGAGACCCCAGGAGCTTTAAGTAGTACCCAAATGGAGGATCTTGAACCTCTAAAGTATAGTGAACCAACTACCACTATACAATTTAATCTAGAGATAGTTGGATTAGAGAAAGTGACAACTAGAAAATCTATGGTGGGGACTGAAGAGTTCACTTTTCAAATGGGTGAACCATTTGTAGGCTTAACTCCAGTTTGAGATCAATAGCCTAGTGAACTCCCCATCCATAAGGAGGATGTATAAATTATATCTAAGGCTCATTCAACTCAAGCCAGAACAAGCATGAGAGGTATGAAGCAAATAATACATAATTTCAAAAAGGAAAAGGAGAATTTGGAGATGCAAGCTATCTTATCAGTGCATGAATAAATGATCAAAATACTTGATCAAAACTTTTATGACATGTTTTATGCATTGAAAATAATGAAGCTAAGACAAAATGCATTGGAATAGTAGAATATAGTGACTAAGGGTATAATAACCTAATGAAAAGCTTTAGAGGATCAAATAATAAGGTTAATCAACTCCTGAGTTGAAAGGTAGATTCCTAGATTCAAAACAATAAGTTTGGGACATTTGAATGCAATTATGGGAATTATTGTTGACAAGGTCCAAGGTTTAAGTGCATGGTCTCAAGATCTAGAGAGACTCTTAAAGGATGATGAGGAGCTAATTAAAAGGACTTGGGATAATTTTTAAAGACCTTACACAACCTACTATCCTAGGCATCATCAAGGATGATGAATTCAAGCACATGGCTACTTTGGTGACTCAAGAAATAAAAAGTAAAAGTTAAGACCAATCTAGGGCAGACAATAGCAAGATCCTTGACATGATATTCAATATAGGGGAAAGAATAATTGAGGCAAAGAGAATCAAAGAAGCCTTGGCCAAAAATGATAGAGAATTGAAAGAGATTATTGACAAGGAAGAAAAGTATCTCTTGAAACCAGTTGTAGACCTAGATCTAGTTAATGAATAATGATGAGTCCTACAATTGCCATATATTTTACCTCATCTTTTCCATAATTTATCTTATATTTCAAAGCCAATATCATCTGAATCTTTAATATAATGAATTTGTATTAATGAATGCATGATGTTTTAATGGATAATACATTTATGGTTTTTAGTATGTTTTTCTTATTATAAGTTGTACCTTTTTAATATGTCATGCTAATCATTACTTAAGGTTATCAAAGAACCAAGATTCAGGATTTCCATTATCCCATAGCCATTGGCTGAATGTCTATAGGATTCCCATAGCCACATGCTGGAAACCTATAGGTTGCCCATAACCACTAGCTGAAACCTACAAGTTGCTTGTAGCCACTGGCTGAGTACCTATGACAAGCCTATAGCCAAAGATGATGAATGAATATACAAGGGCTGATCTTGTAGCATCTTTCATGATATGATTTAAAGGTAAACCAATGACTTACAACCATGTGGACGAAACTAGCAACTGTTCGCTAGTTATTCAATGAGTGAACCATAATAGAAGTAGTTTTGATATATTTGTCTTCTCTCATGAGACTTTTGTATGCATTCTATAGTCTATTTTGGAAGTTGTTAGTTTTAGAAGTTAGTTAGCTTCTAATAAAGGAATAAGTAAGAGATAAGTGTAATAGAGGAAGTTACAATGAAATTGATTTGTTTCTCTCCTAGGATAGATTAAGTATTGTTGTAATTAATGCACTTGTTCTATTACATAAAGAATATAAGTTACCATTATAAAACACATGAATTATTGAATAAACAAGGAGAAAAGTATTGTAACCAAAATTTTGATTTTAATAGAAGACCTATAGAAAAATTTATTTTCTATAGTTATTCATATGGATGGTCTAATTTTTAAAATTTCATAAGCTTTCTCGAGGATGGATCCAAACTCAAGTCTGAATGAGGAAGGGCCCCTTTGGAACGAGTTGTGGTGAAGATCCCAATCCTCAAAATCTTTTCATTTATGATATTTACATTATATTTATGTGGGTGATTAAGTTTGATGTTATTTAATATATATCTTAGAGTGTGATTTTGTTAATGTGTGAAGAAGCTTATGCTCTTTATTTCCCTATCTATAGCTAAACTAAGTAGCCTTTAATTGGTTGGCTAGTGGCATAAACTTTGCTTGCACCTTGAAAGTATACATACCCATCGGTTGACATTTAATGTGATAGTTTGAAATTTGATTTTAAGTAAGACATTAGAACTTCCCAACATTTTGGCACCATTGTCAAGGAGGTGCTAAAACATCAAAGCTAAAATTGAAGTGTTCTTGGTGAAGATTTTAATGCTTTGTTTTGTAGCTTTCTTGATTCCTTTACTATTTTATAGAATATATTTCCTCTTGAAATTTAATTTTAGGAAATTTTAAACTCTTTTAAATTTACATTACTGTAGTTCAGTCCTATAGTTTCATTTGAAGTTTTTCTGTAATTTCATTTACTGCAATTTCCATTCTTGCAATTTCAATTTCAGCAGTAGGTTAGATTCCAAATCAAAGACCCCCCTCAAAATAAAAATAAAAATAAAAATATAAAAAGGCTAAAAGACTAACCTTATGTAGGAAAACTAGAGGAGAAATTATATGTGGCATGAGAGAGATTCAAAAGGAAGATACATTCCTAAGAATCAAACAAGGGAGGAGGAAGAAACACACTCTTTAATAGAAAGAGTAGAAGTAGAAGCATCAAGACTAGAAGAGAGGGACATATAAATAGATTAGGAAGAAATAGCTATATCTGATCTCTCCCTTAGTCCACTCCACTACCTTGCCCCAATGTCTTCTGTAAAAGCCAATGATGACAACATCATCAGGGATAATGAAATTCATGTAGTAGTCACAACATTTGAATTTCCAATTACTGAAGTAGTGGGAGTAGTGCCAATGAAAAACATTCCACCATCAACCCTTCCGTACTTTAGAGGTAAAATAACAAAAGATCTTGACATGTTCTTATTTGAGTTTGGCATGCTTTGTCAGAGTTATGACTATAGACAAGATGAGCAAAAACTCATATTGTTTCCAACCACCTTGAAAGATACAGTGTTGCCTTGGTTCATGGGGCTTGGAATCAATGTTGTTGGCTCATGGAATGAAATGAGAATAATATTCCTAGCTAAATATCAAGAATATGGCAAAGAAAAGAGTTACAAGAGAAATGATATCTATTGAATGACTCAGGAAGAATATGAATCTATTGAGGACTATATTGAGAGATTCATGTTTAATGTGGAAAAATTTAGATTAATTTATCTAGGGCCTAAACCCTTAAAGCTTATATTTTTGAAAGGGCTTAGAGATTATTATCTAGAAGCCATAGATCTCAGATTGTTCTCAATTGACATTCATAGATATAAAATAGCTAGGTAGAAATTTTTCAAAGTCTAAGTTGAATAAAGTCAGAAGCAGTTCACTACCACAAGCATCAACAAGTGGATTATATAAGCTAGAAGTAAGCCACCTATTACAAGACATGAAATAATACATCATTAGTTACCTAGAAATATAGTTAGATAGCCTGCATATAAGGTAAAAACAAGTAGCCTTAGACCAAGATTTAGTAGTATACTACCCTAATTGTAAAATAAGACAAGTTGATTGTAAATTCTAAAATATGAAATCTAAGGTTGCAAGTATCATAGCTAAAGATCCAAATATTGTGGAGATACATATAATTGGTGAGGATGGAGACCAAGTGTTCTACATGGCACAGAGGAAACCATGGGCACTTCACCAACCATTTATAGGTATGAATGCAAATCTTGCTTTTTCCAACTCTAGTTTCTTCAACCAACAATATCCTATTGCATCCCAAGCTTGGAATAATCAATGGATCACCAACCAACAACAAATTCCTAATTGGCCCTAATAGAGTAATCCCCCTATCATGCCACAACCATCCCCAAACCATTTTTGGACACCCACTTGGCCAAATTACCCACCACAAGGGATGTCTAATAATCTAGGACAACAACCTTAGAGAATACAAAATCCATGGGGACACCAACTAGGAGGATATTTCTAGCAACAACAACAACATCTTGCCTTGATACCAAACCCACCAACTCTTTCAAAGCCCTATCAGTCTACAACTCTTTCTACCCAAATATTTGCATAACCAGTGTAAAATCTTACTAATAAAATGGCTTATTCCACATGTAGTGTTGATACCACCCAATATGTAACATATACAGTGGATATCAATGAATTCTACCTCCATTCAAGATGGGTCATTCAACCTCAATCACTACCACCACACATAATAATAGAACCTTATGATGAGGCTGCTAACTATGAAGCTAACCCACACTCACAAATAAATCTTAAACCTAGTATTTTAGACCAAAATGGAGAGATAACTAACCCCCCCTTTCTAGAGAGATTGAACCTTCAACATCCAACCATTAAGCTTGAATTTAATATTTTAGGAGAATTGGAATTTTTTTTGTGTAAAATACCCCTCTACCAAGCAATCAAAGACATTCCCATCTATTTCAAGGCCATCAAAGACTTGTGTCTCAAGAAACTAGGTAAGAAGAAGAAAGATCCAAAATCAAAGGATCCCAATATTGTTCATACGTTTGGACAATTGGCATATTTTATGATAGGCAATATACTTCTTGAAAAATACCAGGACCCAAGATGTCTAGTGATGACTATACACATACAAGGGCTATAAGTTCCCAATACCCTAATAGATCCATAAATATCATCAATATTGAAAAAATAAATAAATTAGGATTGAAAGATATCAGACCCACATCCACCATGTTGTAGATGGTTGACCAATCAACAATTAGACCTAAAGGATTGATTGAAGACCTCATAATTTCTATTATATCATGGGAATACCTTACTAATTTTATTGTGATTCAGCCCAAATCAATGTTAGGAGGTTACCCTCTTATCTTGAGATGACCATGACTGGCTAGATCAAATGCTTTCATCAGTTGCTAGTCTGGGAAGATGGTAATTTCTAATGGAGAACAAACCAAGAAATTGGTACTCTATGCACCTACCAAACCATCTTTGGAAAATACACAACCATAATGGGTAGAAGATGAGGAAGATGAGTAGCCCCTATACACAATCAGTCAAGTTGATCCTACATGCACATTAACAGATATATAAGAAGACATAATCATAGATAATGTGTTGCAAACTAATTATCAATTTATAAATACATAGCCTAATGACTTACATTGCATCACTTTCCCTTTTACTGATTTATGGCATGAGGAAGGACTAGCTAAAACCACCCAAGCAATATTCCTTAAATTGTTCCCTCATAATTTCAACCAAATCTAGTCAATAACAAATCTAAAAATGATGTCAGCATTGAACAAGCAAGTGGAGATAACTCTAGGTAAGTATTTGCTTATCAATAGCTAATTGGAACCAAAACATGAGGAACACCTAGTCAAATTATTGCATAAAAATAGGCATGCTTTTGTCTAGGATTATGGAGATATGTATGGAATTAGCCCAAAAAAATGTACTCATCATATTTATATAAAATAAGATTGTAAACTTGTCTACCAACCACAACATCATATGAATCTAGCCTTAAGAGAATTACAAAAATTATTAAATGCTAGATTTATTTATCTAATTTCTGACAGTGAATGGGTTTCCCCACTGGTGATAGTTCCTAAGAAAGGTGGTGAATGGAGAGTATGCATTGACTACTATGAATTGAATACTGCTACCAAGAAGGACCATTTTCCTCTTCCATTTATTGATTAGGTATTAGATACTCTTGCTAGAAAGCACTATTTTGCCTTCTTGGATGGATTCAACAGATACAACTAGATACAGATTTCTCTTGAGGATCCAGATAAGACAATGTTCACATGTCCATGGGGAATGTATGCGTATGTTATCTTACCATTCAGTCTCTGCAATGCTCCAACTACATTCCAAAGGGCTATCTTGAGCATATTCTCTAATCTTACCAATGAATGCATGGAAACCTACATGGATGACTTCACAGTATATGGTGAGACATTGGAAGAATGAATAAATAACCTTGATAAAGTACTCTAGAGATGCCAAGAACACCATTTATATCTCAGCCATAATAAATGTTTTTTGATGATGAATGAAGGTGTTGTTCTTGGGCATCACATTTCAGCTGAGGGAATACGAGTGGACCCTACTAAAATTAGGGTGATCAAAGACTTGCTTGTACCTACAAAACAATGAGCTGTTAGAATTTTTCTTGGCCATGCTAGATATTATAGGCATTTCATACATAATTTCAGCACCATTGCAACATCTTTGTTTGTTTTTTACAAAAAGATGCAGAGTTCAAATGGAAACTTGCTTGTAACACAACATTTGAAGAATTGAAAGGCTTGCTGATTTCTACACCAATTCTTCATGGCCTTGACTAGAATCTTCCCTTCCACATTCAGATAGATGCCTTATATATGGATCTAGGGGATGTAATCAATAAAAAAGATGGTGTTTGGAATTATGCAATTTATTTTGTAAGTAAGAACTTGCAAGTAGCTGAGTTGAACTATAATGTTATTGAAAAAGAATTTTTGGCTATTGTTTATGCTCTGAACAAATTTTTACATTATATCTCTGGGTACCAAGTATTTGTGCATATAGACCATGTTGAAACAAGATTTTTGATGAATAAACTAGTTGTCTCAAGCAAAGTTGTCCATTGGTTGCTTTTACTATAGGAGTTTGACCTGACTATTGTTGACAAGCCAGGAAAAGATAATGTTGTGGCTGTTTTCTTTCAAGATTGTAGTCACCAGCTGAGAATACTATTATGGATGATACATTTATAGACAAACACTTATTTTCAATCTCCATAACAACACCTTGGTTTGCTAACATATAAAATTATTTGGCAACTAGTATGGTTCCACATCACTTCTCCTCTAGAGAAAAGAAAGCTCTAATCCAAAAAAGTGGTAAGTACTCCTAGCTTTCAAGATTTCTTTTCTACATAGGACTTGATTGTAGTATAAAAAAAATTGAGAGAGGATGAAATTCTATATATGCTCAAAACCTACCATAATGAACCCTATGGAGGACACTTTGTAGCCCAAAGAACAATAGTAAAAATCTTGAATGCAGGCTATTACTGGCCAACCATTCATCATGATGCTATATGGTATGTATCTCATTGTGATAAGTGTCAACATCTGGGATGACCCACTCACTTTGATGAAATGCCTCTTAAACCCCATATGGTTTTAGAGCCATTTGATAAATGGGGATTATATTTTTTCGGCCCTATTGATCTTAAATCCAACAATAAAGAGTACATATTAGTATGCACTAACTATGTGACTAAATGGGTTGAAGTTAAAGATATCACCCATGCTTGAGATGAAAAATTTGCTACTTTCATGTACGAGGTAATTTTTACATGGTATGGATTACCAAGAGAAATAATCATAGACCAGGGACCATAGTTTACTGTTGTTCTCATTACTGATCTAGTAAAGGAGTACTAGGTAATGCATAAAATGTCTACTCCCTACCATCCTCAATCTAACAAACAAGTGGAGGTTAAAAATAGGGAACTAGAAATGATATTGACAAAAAAATTTAGCATATCAAGGAAAGAGTGGGAGGCTATATTTCTTAAATCTATCTGGGCATACCATATCACATGGAAAACCACCACTGGGTTCACACCCTATGAGCTAGTATACAATCAAAAACCTCTCTTACCCATTTAATTTGAACATAAAAAATTGAGGACAGTAGTAGAACTAGGCATGGAAATTTTTGATGCACAACAGGCAAAGTTGATGTAACTAAATTAACTTGATGAGTATTGCCAGCAAGTAGTAAAAAACAATAAATTAGTACAAAGGCAAAGAATAAAATAGAATGATAGACATATCAAGACATAAAAGTTCATAGCCAGTGATTGGGCCTTACTTTTTGATTCCAAGTACAAATATCACTTGGGAAAGCTTCAGATAAGGTGGCTTGGTCCTTATGAAACACAACATGTCTTTGATAATGGATCTATCTAGTTGTAAACCATTGATACAATTTGGTTTCATTTGCTAGTCAATGGTCACAGGTTAAGACTTTATAAAAAGCCTTTGCCTAAAGATGAGTTTGCAAAAAGAATATTGACATAACTTAGAGGAGACCTAAATGACACACAACA
The DNA here is from genome assembly GCA_037957365.1 of Torreya grandis. Classification (NCBI taxonomy): domain Eukaryota; kingdom Viridiplantae; phylum Streptophyta; class Pinopsida; order Cupressales; family Taxaceae; genus Torreya; species Torreya grandis. Next base: position 6,447,163 of record JARHVA010000135.1, read on the forward strand.
TCAATATGAATAGAATAGGCATGAGGGTGTTACATACCTAGAGTACTCTAATGAGTACAATGAGGGGATAAGATTCTCTCTCCTTTAAAAATATGAATAAGTTTTTGTAAAATCACTGGCAATAAACACTCTTTTTTCACATAGAAAATAAGAGTAAAAAAAATCCAACAGTGAAAACCCTTTTTTTGGGCATTATTGGTAGATTTTGGGTAGAAAACTAGCTCGCTGGTTGCTCAAAAATTATGATAGAGATTGGGTAGAAAACCAAATCATTGGCTGCTCAAAAACTATAATAAATGACCTAAGGGGAAAACTAGTTCTCTGGCCATTTAGGGGTAAAAATGGAAAAACCAAAAACAATATAAAAACACAAAATCAATAGGGAAATTAAGTTATCATTTAAAAATTTCTTCTAGTTTAGTATGTCTTTCTAACAGCTGTTGTAGGACCATTTTTTAGTAGCTATGGGATTCCCTCATAGTTACTATAGGAAAGTTTTGGTTGAGTGAAAGACTTAGAGGGTACATGTACCAAGAAATAAAATATCACAACTTTTAGTTGCTATAGGCACTAAATCTTGATGTTGTAACCTAAAAATCCTTGATATAAGGTATGATAGATGAGGGAAGACACCTATGGAGAAAAGGATAAGATTGGAAGAAAGAAGATTAAACCAATATGGATCACCCATGGCTGATGACATATTCTCCCTACATAAAAATAATACCATTATGCAACCTAAGGCCACCTGATAAACCTCTAGCCACAACCTAAGGTTCTTAAACCCACATGTAAGCTTTCATAAGTTCCCCTCACTAAAAATTAGAGACATTTTATTGTGTGGAAGATCCTTTCTCTAGTACATAGGTTCTAATATCACTACCAGTCTATCACTACCAGAATTAGTTGATTAGATGGGCTCTCCTTCAGACCCTCATATAAGCACAATTGAGGAATATAGACCTTTAAACTAACCCATCTAAAGTCCTAGACCTAGATCCTCATTTAACCCTACCTCACATCAATCAGTAGTTATAGATCATGAACATGTAGATCCTATTCATAGAGATGAAATCATGTGATGCACTTCCACTTGCACAATGAACACATAGATCAACCTTCTATAACATCACTATACAGAAGTACATAGTAGATCCTACAATGATGGTGAGCCATTGTTCTAATTTCAGATATACTAAGTATTAAAAGCTATGGTCCTACTTATAATAGATATAACTAATTTTAACCATAATAATCAATATGCATAACATTAATTACATCCTTCTAAAAATTAAAGAGTCATGATTACCCCCCTCTTAACTAGTTAAATCAAATCTTTTTGCTCCCTCCTTTTCTGCACATTATAATTACATCACTCAAGGATGAGTGAATGTTTGGCATGGGGGGGTTTGATGGTACCACAGACCATCATGAATCCACCACATAATACCCAAAATAGTTATAGAGATGACATCATATGATGCACTTCCACCTGCACAATGAACACATAGATCAACCTTCTATAGCAGCACTATACAGAAGTACACAATAGATCCTACAATGATGGTGAGCCATTATTCTAATCTAAGATATACTAAGTATTAAAAGGTATGTTCCTACTTATAATAGATATAACTAATTTTAACCATAATCATTATACATAACTACATACATGCATAACATTAATTACATCCTTCAAAAAATTAAAGAGTCATGATTACCCCCCTCTTAACTAGTTAAATCAATTTTTTTTGCTCCCTCCTTTTCTGCACATTATAATTACATCACTCAAGGATGAGTGAATGTTTGGCATGGGGGGGATTGATGGTACCATAGACCATCATGACTTCACCATAGGATACCCAAAATAGTTTGTGATGGCACATATCAACCCATAGTCATATGAGAAGCACAAATGCATTAATGATCGAGGTAACTATTCACAAGAGTGGTAAATTCATCCCACAGCTCCTATCCATCACTAAAAACCTAGAGCATAGTCATGAAAATAAAAGAAGACATCTTCCTATAGCTAGAGATTGAGAGAAACTAAAATTCTAGGGTTTGTGATAGAATAAGGGTTTGATTTGTAAAATGGAAGGCTCAGTCATTAGGAATGAATCGATGGATATCAAAAAATTAAGGGTAAAACTAGAATGACTATAGATATTCTGGGTATTAGGATGGATGGGATACTTTGAAATACTAAAGCATTATTCAAAGTAGATGACCCAATAATTTACCACTTCATTTGATGGGAACCAAGTCACTATGTTTTAGAAAACATTTGAGGTCTCTGAGGCATTTATCAATAAAGTCATAGGCTTACCTCAAGAAGGAGAAAAATGGTGTGAGTAACCTAATGGGAAGCTAACTAGGCAACAGTTCAAAGTGGGCAATGAGGAATTGCTAGTAAAGAAAGGTGGTGTTAAATGCCTTAGTATACCAATGTCATGGAGGGAGGTTGTCTCATTCATCATTAGATACTTCACTTGTGACGGTAGGTATTTTATGGTCTACACCATTCATTTCAAATTCTTAAACCATCTTAGACATAGCCTCCATATCAACATCCCCAATCATTTTCTTAGTATTCTAAAAAGGATGTCTAAGGATTAATAAAAATGGATAGCTAGTGATTTATCACATTATTATCTAATTTGGTTAATAATAAAAAGAGGAATTGATGATACATGTCTATAAATGGCATGGGGTGAGTTTTTAGCACTAGGAGGTGTTCATCCTAAAGAGTAATAGTAAGAAGGAGGTAGGGAGCCAGAATATGAAGAAGAGCCCCCTGAATTGGAAAAAGGTGAGTCATCAAGACTCAATTTTGTGCCCCCATAATAAACTATAGCCAACTATCTATCTGAAAATGTTGCTACAGGCATCTTTATTCAGAAGCAATCAGCACCTACAATAGACACAGAATGGAAAAGGAGGTTAATCTTGTCTCCAGATGAATATGAATAAATCCCAATGAGGAGAGAACCTAATTCTCCTCCTCCAACTATAGTTGAAACCCCTACCAATAAAATCTTACAAGAAAACCCTATTTCAGAAGGGTTGGTCCAAGAATTTTAAGAAGAAATAAATCAACAATTTTCCACACCTATCACAGAGGCACCTACCCAAGAAGAGGAACAATCTATTCCTAAAATCAGGGCTACCTTCTCCCAAAAATAAATCCTCAAATAAAAAATAAGTCTCATCCTCTACCATAAGAAGAAGAAAATCATAAAGAATCCTCAAGAAGAAAAGTATTCAGACATATACTATCTGTATCAGTGATGATGATGAGGTCCAAAAGGAAAAGTTCAAAATCTACATCAGTCATGATGGATTTGAAGTAGTCAAAATTGAGGATTCTAAAGTAGAAGAGGATAAGGCCCCATTTTTTGGAAGGAAGGATTCAAAATAAATTAGAATGGTTGACCAATTCATTGTATAAGAAATGGAAGAAATCAACCAAATTGGTATACAATATAGGGAGGAGATGGAAGAAAAATAGACTACTAAGAATGAATTACATAATTTAGAAGATGCTATGGAAGAAATCTAGAGGTTAAGGAAAAAAATATTTGAATTAGAAAATAGGGGAGGTTTGGAGACTCTACTAGGAGCAGTAGAGGCATTGGAAAAAGAAGTGAAAACATCATCACATCCACCAAGTCCTTTTAGAGAGAGAACACCTATAGAAGTAGTAGCAATACAAATTTTCCCTTATGAGGAGAAGATTGAAAGTACACCTATTGAAAAGGTAAGAGAAACCATGGAAGAAATCTTTGTTGACATCTCATCCTATTTACCTATAGAGCCAAAAGATGATTTGATTAAATTATTTTGAAGGTATGCAAGAGAAAATGAAGAATTATGTGATTATTTAATTAGAAGGTTTAATGAGTATATTGATGTAAAATATAATATTGGGGATACAAGTGAAAAATTGACAAAGGTAGAAGAGACAACCAAGACACTCAAAAATAAGATCAATAGGCTACATGAATACCATGAGCAAATTGTAGCCTACAGACCACTTGCAAGGGTGTATGCATTGTATTTAGAGGAGTAGTGGCACACATTTCACTATAATAAGGTATTGAATGATCAACCATTTTTGATAAGTGATCAAAAAAATTTATTTGGTGTGTATAACCAGTCTAGCCTAGATGAACAAGCCCAATTAAGTGAATTTTATATACATCAATATGTTCTAGCAATAAATACAACTTGGAACCCAAACATTTATGTGGGGGATGTACTTCTTAATGCATTTCCATCTTATGTATTGAATAAAGTAAAAAGAGAAGAAGATTCAGCCCTATATATGGAAAAAGAAAAAGAAACTGCTCTTATGATTAGGGTAAAATATATAGACAGTATACCATTAGTAGAAGAGTGGGTAAGTTTTGCTAATACTGATATTCCATCTAGATAGATCATGTCTAGATAGATTGAAGTGAAAAACCATTACCTTGATATTATGGAAAGAGTGCAACAAATAATTTACATCTCTTGCAAGAACAAATGGATCCAACTCTCACCTTCATTGAGATTGAAATAACCTTACTCCCCATTCAATTTAAGAGAAGTTGTTCATAGAACTCATGATTACATTGAAGCAGTCAGAAGGAAAAGATTGAATTGTCTTGGATTTTAGTTTCATCCTCCTCTATTCTAGTTTCCTCTTGTTGGCCATAAAGGAAAGAATCCACCTAATAAGAGAGTGTAAAAGAGAAGATGGTTCAAGATATAAAATAGAAGAAGGTCTTATGGATCTTCTAGTAAGGGTTGTCAAGAACCCTATGATTTTAGAAAGTTGTATGCCTTCATCAACAATTAATTGAGTGCTCGAGGATGAGAAAAAGGTTAAGTTTGAGGGTGTAATGAGGCTTGCAATTGCCATATATTTTGCCTCATCTTTTCCATAATTTGTCTTGTATTTCAAAGCCAATATCCTCTAAATCTTTAATATAATGAAGTTTTATTAATCAATGCATGATGTTTTAATGTATAATACATTTATGGTTTCTATTATGTTTTTCTTATTATAAGTTGTACCTTTTTAATATGTCATACTAATCATTACTTGAGGTTATCAAAGAACCAAGCTACAGGTTTTCCATTAGCCCATAACCATTAGCTAGACATCTATAGGATGTCCATAACCACTGGCTGAATGTTTATAGGATGCCCATAGCCATAGGTTGGAAACCTACAAGTTACTCATAGCCACTGGTTGAAAACCTACAGGTTGCCCATAGCCATAGGTTGAGTACCTATGACAAGCTTATAGCCAAAGATGATGAATAACTATATAAGGGTTGATCATGTAGCATCTTTCATGATATGATTTAAAGGTAAACCAATGACGTGCAACCATGTGGAGGCAACAAGAAATTTTTGGGCAGTTATTCAATGAGTGAACCATAATAGAATTAGTTTTTATATATTTTTCTTCTCTCATGAGACTTTTGTATGCATTCTATAGTCTATTTTGGAAGTTTTTAGTTTTAGAAGTTAGTTAACTACTAATAAAGGAATAAATTAGAGAGAAGTGTAATAGAGGAAGTTGCAATGAAACTTATTTGTTTCTCTCCTAGGATAGATTAAGTATTTTTGTAATTAATTCACTCGTTCTAGTACATAAATAATAGAAGTTTCCATTATAAAACACGTGAATTATTGAAGAAGAAAGGAGAAAAGTATTGTAACCAAAATTTATTTACTATAGTTATTCATGTGGATGGTCTAATTTCTTAAAGTTCATAAGCCTTCTCAAGGATGGATCCAAACTCAAGTCTGAATGAGGAAGGGCCCCTTCAAAACGAGTTGTGGTGAAGATCCCAATCCTCACAATCTTTTCATTTATGCTATTTACATTATATTTATGTGTGTGATTAAGTTTGATGTTATTTAATAGATAGCTTAAAGTGTGATTTTGTTAATGTGTGAAGAATATTATATTCTTTATCTCCCTATTTAGAGCCAAACTAAGTAGCCTTCAATTAGTTGGTTGGTGGCATATACTTTGCTTACACCTTAAAAGTATACGTACCCCTGGGTTAACATTTAATGTGATATTTTGAAATCTGATGTTAAGTTAGACATTAGAACTACCCAAAAAATAACACTAGAAGGCTATGCACATCCTTTAGTAGTAGTAAGAAAGTTCTCAAGTGTAGGGCCCACCAACCAGCTAATTAATATTCTTTTGTAAAAATTGTGTAATATATTGAAAGAGGAATATTATTTTATAGAGGCATATGATAGTTTGTTAGCATATTTACCTTTAGGTAAATCCATTGGGAAGATTAAATGTATCCTAAAATTGTAAAGAAGGACAACTGTCCTTATCCTTATACATTTGTATTTTGTAACTGACCAGTATACTACCTTGTCCTTTTATAAAAAGGTAGTACTAACATTTTGTAAAGAGAGTGAATTTTGAGAAAAAAATTTATACTTTGAGCAATTAATACAATCAAGGAATTCTATAAATACTGTCCAAATTTGATGTGTCAATTTTTAATGTGGTGTTTCTCTCAATTGTTGGTTCTAAGTATTGAATTTGAATGGTTTCATGAATTATGAATTTGCATCTATGATACATGTTTGCTAATGTGTGCTTATGCTAGATTAGTTGAAGGATATTTAATTTTCTGTGTTTCATTTTTTTATACTCAGATGTGCTCATGCTATTTTAGTTTGGTAACAAATATTTAAATTAAAATCCATTTTTTACTTGTATGCTTTCATATTATCCTTAAAAAATTTCCTAGTGTATGGTGAGATATGATCTTATGCTATTTTATATTAAATACTAGTTAAATACATGTTCAATTGTAATTGAAACTTCATCATGATGTTTGAGGCAAGGATCAACAATCACACATTTTATTTCTACCCTAACCTTCCTTTTGCTCTCCTTTTCAACCAAATCACTTTAGTATAGATATCACTATAAATATTCATCTAGATTAGTCTTTAGCATAGAGGTTTGATCATAACTCATTAAGATCAATGTAGATACTCAAAAATTCACAAGGACCATGGTGGATCTCAACCAAAAAATAATATAAATTTGTGGAATAGTCAATTTTCTCTACCTCTATTTCACCATAGGTAACTGGAATACCAAAACCTACTACTCATGGCATACATTCCTAGAATTTTAAAATGAGAAGTGTTCTTAAACACTAAGAGGACCTATGATACACATAGAGGTATCAATAGGACAAGCTTCCATGAGCATGCAAGCTTGCCCTATTGATGCCTCTATATGTATCACAAGTGCACTTAGTGTTTAAGAACACTTATTAGTTTAGAATTCTAGGAATTCATGGCATGAGTAGAAGGTTTTGGTAATCTAGTTACCTTTGGTAAAATAAAGGCAAAGCAAATTGACTATTCCACAAATTTATATTATTTGGTGGTTGGCAGCCACCATGGTCCTTGTGAATTTTTAAGTATATATGTTGATCTTAATGAGTTATGATCAAATCTCTATGCTAAAGACTAATCTAGATGAATATTTATAGTGAGATCTATACTAAAGTGATTTGGTTAAAAAGGAGAATAAAAGGAAGGTTAGGGTAGAAAGAGAATGTGTGATTACTGATCCTTAACTCAAGCATCATGACAAAGTTGTAATTACAACTAAACATGCATTTAATCAGTATACAATGAAAAATAGCGTAAGCTTGGATTACATCATACACCAAGAAAAATTCTAAGGATACTATGAAAGCATAAAAGTAAGAACTAGATTTTACTTTAAAGATTTATTACCAAATTCAAATAACATTAGGACATCTAGATATAGAAAAAATGAAATGAATCAAATTCAAGATACTTCAACTAATCTAACATAAGCATAAATTAGCAACCCTGTATCAAAGATGTAAATTTAAAATTTATGAAACCCTTCAAATTCAAGCTTTAGAACAAACTATTGAGAGAAAATCCACATTAATAATGGACACATCAAATCAAGACAATCTTTACAAAATTCTTTGATTGTATTAATTTCTCAAAGTATAAAAATTTTGCTCAAAATTCTCTCTTTAAAAAATGGTAATACTACCTTTTTATAGAAGGACAAGGAAGTATACCGGTTAGTTACAAAATACAAATGTATAAGGATAAGGATAGTTTCCCTTGTTTAAAACTCTAGGATATATTTTCTCTTCCCAATGGATTGACCTAAAGGCAAATATTCTTACAAACTAGCATATGCATTTATAAAAGAATATTCCTCTTTCAAAATATTAAAAAGTTTTTACAAAAGAATATTAATTAGCTGGTTGGTGGGCCCTGTGCTTGAGAAATTTCTTTCTACTACTAAAGGATGTTCATAGCCTTTTGGTGTTGTTTATTAGATAGCTCTAGGTCCATAGATATCTTTAAGAGACACTCTTCTTCCTTGTTAGAAATCTCATTCAATTCCCTATCATTTATTTCCATGGCTTCTTTGATTCTCTTAATCTTAGTATTTTTTCCCCTGCATTGAAGATCATGTCAAGGATCTTGTTATTGTCTATCCTAGATTGGCCTTGACTTTTAATTTTTATTTCTTAAGTCACCAAAGTAGCCATGTGATCCAAAACTCAAAATATTTGGTTGAAAGATAATTGAATAAACATGAACAACATAATTTAAATAATGCTATCTCTGAGAAGAGATTTTTTATTGATCAAATTTGCAAACCCAAACATATGCCTATCTCTGAGAAGAGATGTCTGATTTCCATTTTAGGTTACGTCTTCATTTATACATGTTTTAAAGGTGTGGGGAGGATGTGGAAGGTCACCAATCTCGAGGGAGATGAATTGGTTCAACTTCCATGATTTACAACAATACAGAATTTGAGGAATTACTATTTTTAGAAACTTACTATTTTTAGACTGCACTACTAAAATTGAAATTTGGGGCACTTCCATTGGGTTTTAGGGGGTAAAATTTGATTTAGTAGAGATCCATACCATTTCATGATGTTTACCTCATTATTATCTTTCCAACAGTTTGAATGGTGAGTCAATTGGAGCTACGGTGTAAAAGTTATGGCTCCCGAAAGTTCCATCATCAATTGGGGTGGACCCATCACCCGAATTGTTGCCTGAATTGTTGCTCGGATCACCATGTGATTGAATTCATCATCCTTGATGATGCCTAGGACAACAGGATATGTAGTTTATTTGAGCATTGTCCCAAGGATATTTTCAATCCTTTCAATTATCTCTTCATCATCCTTCAAGATTATCTCTAGATCTAGGGACAATGAACTTAAACCTTGGACCTTATCAAAAACAATTCCCAATATTACATTCAAAAGTCCTAAACTTATTGTTTTGAATCTAGGAATCTAAATTTCAACTTAGATGTTGATTAACCATGTTATTTGATCCTCTGAAGCTTGTCATTGGGTTATTAGACCCTTAGCCACTATATTCTACTATGCTAATGCACTCTACCTTAGCTTTATTGTTTTTAATGTATCAAACATGTCATAAAAATATTTATTAAACATTTTGATCATTATTTTAGGCACTAATAAGATATATTACATCTCTAAATTCTCATTTTCCTTCTCAAAATTATGTATTCTTTGCTTCATACCTCTAATGCCTGCTCTAACTTGAGCTGAATGAGCCTCAGCTATGATTTTTACATCCTCCTCATGGATGGGGAGTTCACCAAGCTATTGTCCTCCAACTAGATTTAAGCCTAAAAATATATCAACATTTTGAAATGTGAAATATTTAGTCCCCACCATGGCTTTTCTAGTTGTCACTCTCTCTAATCCAACTATCTTTAGATTGAATTATATAGTGGTAGTTGGTTTAGTGTAATTTGGAGGTTCAAGATCCTCCATCTAGGTGCTGCTTGAAGCTTTTAGGGTCTTCATTTACTTTTTATCTAACCCTACAGTAGCCACTAACCTTCTCTCTTCCTCCTTCATCAACACCCTTATTCATGGCTTGATATCATCATGTACATCAATATTGATAGTTTGGGTTAAGGCCCATAAGTGGGAATATGAGGAGATCTTCTACATTTTACCATAGATGAAACAATCAGGGATGATTGGTCAATGAATGGGGTATTCCTCACTAAATAAGTTGATTTCACTTGTAGAGTTAGTGAAATTAAACTTGGGCTTCTTTTGCCAAATTGGGACCATTGTCAATTCTACCTTTCTCTTTCTTAATGGTGTTACTAGGACTAGATCTAAGGCAAGATCCTTACCTTTTTCTTTCTTAGCCTCCTTTGCTTGGGCTTGGGATTCTTAAATATGTTCCTCTTCTTCATCAAACCCATATTCCTCATCAAGGATCTTGAGGGAATCTTCCACTATCTCATCAGGTTGTAAGGCAATCAGTTCTAGGAATTCAATGGGAGATCTTGGTCTATCAAGAGGGGCTGAAGATGATGGGCCGTCACCAAGTCTCTCTTCCAAATTTTCCTTGATAGGACCTTACGTAATTTTTGATTGGGTATGTTTCCCTTCCACTTATGGTTAATATTAAGGGGGCCTTGAATCGTTAAGCATAAAATGGTATTACAAAGGTCCCATTTACCATATGTCACTTGGGCATTTATGATCAGTAGTTAGTCTATGCTCAAGTTTGACATTATGTATCTTAAACCTAGCTAATACCTCCTGAAAATTATTGGCTTTGATGTTCAAAGTGTCATAGGGACCAATTTGATGTTCATAAATTGGTTTGGGTAGTTTTTTGCTTTTCAAATGCTTGGAGACCTTGTCATTAGGGTGCCATTATCTTAGGTCATCTAGCTGAAATTTGAAGGATTCTCTATGTCTGGAAATGGTGTCTACATGTTTCCAATATTGTATAATTTTTTTTAACAATTATCAAAGGAAAGGGATGGATGAGGAATTTCATTTTCTCCTTGCACACTCCATTAACACCATGAAGAATTTGATATGCAATTTCTTGCTCTGCTAGTTTGTTGGGGACATAGATAGGCAACTTGTAAGGTTGAATCAAAATCCTTTCAATTTTGGTCACTATAAAATCTAGATACAACCAGATGTCTCACATTATCTCCACATAATTCTTGATTAGAGGGATCATATTGGACATGGGGATCCCTGTGATGGATTCTTCTAAAGTAGGATAAACATAATCATAAATGAATTTCATGTTATGTCTATATTTGAAAATATGTAGTTTGGCATAATGGTGGGAGACTATAATTCTACCCTCTGGTGACCAATTTTTGATGTAGAGGATCTAGGTGGAGGATATTAAGGCATCCAATAGATAGGACATTATGAAGAATTATGTATTGGTCTTCTTCTTGATGGCCATGAATTATCATTCTAGATAGATGTTGATTATCTTTCCAATTTGGGGAGTGATTTCTTTCTCTGCCATGAAGCAGATGTAGGACACCTAACTCTTGTTGACATAAGAGGTTAAATGGGATCTAGATATTCTATTTAAAAAATTCATAATTACCATAACCCCCTCTTTAAATTGGGAAACTAGGATTTTCTAACAGTGTTTCATATCACTGGTTTCCTTGGAGAAACCATGGTCTAAAGATGGCATCTAAGTCATGCTTTCCAGTCCATTCCTTGATGGTGGGAAAGTCCACTTGGGTTTTTTTAAGTTTATATTAATTCTTTAATGATAATGTGGAAATGAATTTTATTCTCCTAAAGGTCCTTTCATGAATAATCTAACCCTATTCAATTATATAGTCTTTAAAAATGGGATCAAGGATGTCAATATAGTGGATTACCTATATATTGGTAGTCACATGGTGGAGACTGGGCACTTGGATTGTAACTAGGTCATAGTACCTTCTGGTTATGGTGGAAATATTATATTATTCTTCCATAATGGGCTTCATATCTTTAATGGTCCAAAAGAGCTTAGATCAGTTCTTATTTCCCATACTCAATGCCTCAGTGTCTAGGTATGTGTCTTTGAAGACCCTTCCTTCATTTTCTATAAATAGATACATCTCTATCTCATCTCTTTGTTATTATCTCTATGATGTCATGGTTTTCAAACTTGAAAATTACTCACTTCTATGTTGTAAATGGTCTCTAGGTTAATTCTTTCATGCTCAAATTGTAATTGGACCCTTGTATCTTGATTGTGATTAATTTGAGTTCAAACTGTAGTATTTTATGCAAGTTTGGGTTTATCCTAAAGCTTTAATGGTGATGGCTTATTTGTACTTAGGCTCATTCATGCCTCAGATTTGATTTTAACCTTTGCCTTTATATGTTTACATTTTTAAGCACACATAATCTTCATTTTTGTTTTTTTATGCTTGAATGGTGCTTAATCGATGTCTATCTGTCAACTTTCATGGCATTTTTCATAAATGCCTTCAAATCACTAGATGTTGTTTTTAAAATTTGCCTTTTGCTTTATGCCATTGGATCATTTCCCCTATAACAATGCAAGATATTGATCATGATCTAAGATCTCACATGTCATTGGTTGTCTTTACATTGAGCCTCGTGGTTTTGCCACTTAGCACCTTCGTAGGCTTTATGATCTCTACATCCTATGTCAGTTGCATATTGAATGAGTATCTACCACATGTTGAGCCTGTAGGATCTTAGAGTTTCATTGAATAGTCATCAGTGATTTCACACTGTTGGATTATTCAGTCTTGATGAAGCATGAGTCATTAATTATACAAGATGAAATAAATTTAATCAGTACATATTCATAGAAAATAACTTAGGCTAAAACATTTTATGCCAAGTTTATTTTGTGTTAATAAACATGCCAAAGATAGGCTAAAATATTTTATGCTAAGTCTTAAAACATATATCACATGTCCCCTCAAAAGATATAAAACATGTCCCCTTTATTTAAGTAAAAATATTTGAAGAGCTTGAATTTGATGACCTCATGGACATCAATGATGGCCTCATGGACGTCAAATGAATTTGTAAGAACATCAAATTTAAGATCATGAAGTTCCTTTATTTCATAGGTCTCAAATTTAATTCACTCTATTGGATCAAGAGGTGTGATGAGGTGAGAGCCATCTGATCATAATCCAAGCAAGTGCATGCCATTGGTTTAGGGTTCTATTATCATTAAAATTTGAATGAGGGAGTTTCATGTGGTGGATTTATGGGGCTCCCAATATTTTGACTTTTCAGTGATGTATTCACTCTGTCCAGTCAAGAGTCATGATGAGGTGAGAACCGTTGATTGTGATTCAGATGCTCACACATAATTGGTCCAAAGGACCACATTCTTAGGTTTGTTAGGTTTTCTTTGATCCATCAGATCATTCCATTATGATGAAGAATGAACTATTAGATATGCTAATTAATAAGCCATTTAAGTTAGGACTCGGGTAGATAGAAACTTAGGCTAAAGCTTTAAGACTAAGGTCTCATTTATGTTTATAAATGTGAATGGGACCTTAGGGTTTAAAATTCAGGCTAATTTTTTTTAACAAATGGGACCATGATAGAATAAAATGACCCTACTATCATAATAGTATACCACATTATAAATATACGAATCAAAGGGGGGAAAATAAAGGGGACTAAGCATAATTTTTTAGGCTAAGGTTTGGTCGTGTTTAAGAAACATGACCAAGCCTTAACATGAAAATTGGGGATTAAGTCCAACATAAATTTAAAAATTTAATTCCAAAATAATTCTTACCAATATTTGAATCAAGGACTTAAGCTAGGGTTTTCTAAAAGTGAGTCTTTAGAACATGAACCTAGGCTTGTATTTTCACATAACAAAGGCTATTAAAACCCTGAATGAAGATAAATTGTAAGGATCCAAGCATGATCCATATATAAGGGATCCATAAAACCTAAAAATTATAACATGAATGGAAAATATTATAAAAATTAGGTAACCTTAAAGCAAAACCATAGACCAGTAGGTCAACTCTATCAAAGTGGATGATCTTCAGATTCTAATAATGTTCAAAACATGCCATGTTTTTAGTATTTAAGGTTCAACGTATCTCAAGGGTCCCAAATATAAAAAAATGGGGTATGATGAACTTAAAAAATTATTAATTTTATCACCTTCATAACACATGTTTTCTCAACCAACTGATGATGACCACCTCTTTGTCCCTTTACACTCTTATCTCTCTCAAACTACCTTCTAGGCCTCTTCGCTTAATTAGGTCTCTTTCAAGACTGATTAGGTCATATGAACTTGATATTAATATATAAACACACTATAAAATAATAATTATATATCCTATACACTCCTTTTATGGTATACAATACCTCATTCTACTTACGAATGTATTATTTTATTTGCTTACTCTCTACTTCGGCATAATAGGCCAAAAACTGCCTTGTATATATACAAGATTCTTACTCATATACCTCTTGGTAGATAATAATAATTTTGAAAATTTAATTATAATTTAAATATATCTTATAAAATGTTTCATACATGTATCAATAATTACAATAGGATGGCCACAACTCAAAATACCAAAACCTCTTTTAGGCCTTAAGGAGACCTAATTCAATTAGGCCTTCATTAGCACATGTTACCCTATGATCTTATTGGAGTAATTTAAAACAAAATGAATGGAATAAATAATTAATATAAAATCCAAATATACCCATAATAATTTCATATTAGTTCCACGGCACCTTTTATCTTCAACCACTACTTTAAGCACACCATTAGCACTATTCACAATTAGGTCTATGAAACTACATAAAGTCTATCTTGAACTACAAGAGATTAAACACAAATTAAATAAAAAACCATGGAAATAATTAAAATTAATAGAAAATCCATGACCCCAGGGTCATCACCATATGATTTATTATTCATAACTTATGGAAAGAGGGCTTTAACTCATCTTTGTAAATAGCCCACTCAGAACTATTAGCACAATCCAAAATCCAGTCATGAACAATTTAATCTATAATACCTAAAGGAACAATTAAAATGATAATATATAATTTAAAATTATCATTTTACTTCTATAGACCACTCTCAGATACAAAAATCACAAGTTCTAATGTCAATTATTGGTCTTGCAGACCAATCTTTTGACCTCATTACACATAGTCAGACTAGAACCAAACAAGCCATTTTGGCTTCAATGTTTCAACCACTTTCACTAAATTTAAATATTTAAAAAATCATGATAAATAATTTAAATTCACAAAAAACAACACCATATGCATTATATTCATCAAATCATATCATAGAGCTTCAAAATCATCACTACAACTTGCTTACCTAGAATTACCAGTTTGCCTTAAGGTACAACCATGGTGACAATGGCATTTAACACCTATATGACCATTAAAAAATAATTATGATTCATGTATATGATATTATGATATCATTATACCATTATCAGATATAAATATAATATGGTCAAATGGAAATATTTGTTTCACAAACTAATTTCATAACCTCAGTGTACACAAACCTCACTGCGCCATACAAGTCAACTTGTGAGTGACTTTTTCATTATAATCAATGAAATCCAAAAATTATTCTAAAAATGATAATATATTAAAAAATATAAAAAAAAATATCCATGTACTATGATTCATACTTATTTCATGATAACATATCCCTAATCATCTTCTCATTATTGTTTGGGTTTCTCATTATTTCTACCATTAGGCCTATTAGCAACTAGCCAACTTGTCTGACCAGTTCAACACACTTGGGGGATATAAATTGTCTATAAACCTTCATGGACATGAATCATAAGTTTCAAACTTCATTATCCATCCATTTTAATACTTTTACTTGGTCAACTCTGACTACTATAACAAATCTATGAGAAATGTGCACTTTCCTTTAGGATCTACTCACACAACTGATAACTCAATGACACTTTGAGGTGATTGGGATAGTTGAATAAATTATATAATATTTTTTAAATTCATTTTATACCATTATGAAATATTTTAAACAATATATTTTACATCGGGTCATTGTTAGGGTTTTAGAGAAGATTAACACTATTTTTAGTGTTAACGATTATTAATAAAGGACTGCCCCTCATTTCAAAAAATAATGCTTGGATATCTTAGATAAGAACCTTACCCATCTATATTTAATATATCATGTTACCACATATAGTTTAAACATTCCAAAAAATACCTGAGAGTCCTTCTCAGGTAGAAAACTCTTCATTCTATGTACTCAAGAGACCTCAAAACCACTTTTCATGCCTTTTATTGTAAATCATGACCTAAAAATACATAAACACACTTGAAAAAACATATAATAAATATTTAAAATATCACATACTCACATTTTCCTTCGAAAGTGATCTTGATACCCCATTAGGTTTACACACTCTCTCTACAACATAGTCTTCATACCTTACTAGGCCTTGAACTATCCTTCATGCCTTCTTCTGTGCTCTCAAAACCTAAATGTAATGATAAAAAAATAACTCTCATGACTTAAAACCTCTATCATGATTAAATATAGCCAAATATACTTCATATGTATTGACAAAATCTCATGATGCCTCATTAGGTCAGGAAGGGTTTAGAATTGGTCTAGTTACACACTTGGACTAAAATACTTACCCCTGTAGGCTCACATCGAGAATATGGTGACTATAAATATTTATCACATGACTTAAATTATCATAAATAAATTTAATAACTTTTCACATACATATTTATGCTCACCATACACATGCTCATGATATGACTATGCTTGTTATGACTAGGTTTCTCAAGACATTTTGTACTCAAGAGTTAGTACTCAAACATGCTTATCTCAATGATATAAAATAATAATATTATTCAAAAAAATCTCTCACACCAATGCAAAAATATATTTTTGACCAAAATTATCTCAACACCTCATGCATACCTAAAGCCTCATAACCATACTTCAATGTTCACTTGACCATCAAACCTCTTTTTGACAACATTGATAACATCAAACTGATCTGAACCATGACATTGAAATTGAAATCCACCAATAGAAGAATCATTAGGTTTACTTCTAATTATTTATCAATATAAGAGACATTAGGTTGCATTCAAATTATCTCTTATCATATGGCTACCTTGTCACATCAAGCACACAAGGTCATACCTCAAAGACCACTCACCATGCATCTTCACCAAATGCATCTTGACATAAAATGACATAAACCTTGACATAAAATACATCATCCTTTACATAAATGACAATACTTCTAAAAAAAATCCCACTTTGTCATTGATGGAAAAACATTCTTCAATATGATCACTCTATCTTCCCCAAACTAGTCAAATTTCCTTATTAAACTTTCTCCCCCTTTGACATTAATGATAAAGGGTCATATTGATTGAAAATTATGGAACCACTCATTCTTCTTATTTGGAAACTATACTAATTTTTTTTAAAAGAACTCATAGCTACCAAGCTCCCTCTTTTTACTTCACAACTTGAGCTTACAAATGAATCAATAGAATTCTCAAACCATCTATAACACAAGTCATGCTAAACTAACAACTGCTAGAAGCATAGAATAGTTTTGCTTACCTCTTCTATACTTGTCAAAAACTACACTTGGATCTTAAATAACTCCCCTTCAAACCAAGCACTCACCATACTTATGCTAATAGAAGAGTGTCTCTATGAATCCTAATGGAGTCACCCATTTCTAGAGAGCACTAAAACAACACAATCTCAGTAAATTCCCAAATCTCCATGCTCTCATTAGACTGAATATCCTTAGGGACCCTTTTAGGCTTGACCTTTTCATCAATAGTTTGATCAATAATATGAGCTAATAATAGATATTTTTGACTTGATTTCACATTTGAAGTATGCTCTACCCCAATAATTAGTCCACTTAGGCTTGTAGACTGATTAATACTCGCTTTCACTATCTTTAGTTTCCACATATTCAATTGCCTTCTCTCTTGCATTCTAGGTGCTTCAAACCTCTTATTTTGACTTGATGGATCTTTACATTTATTAGTATAGAATCTTGTAATGTGTTATATATTATGATAGATGTATCAAATAACCTTATGCATACCTCTTGATGATGATTCCTTTCAAAATCCCATCCATATTCATTCTTAGAGTGTCTTCTACACTCTTTTGATTTATGACCAAACTGATTGCATTTATAATAGTAACCATTGAATGATTTAGCATACTTCATAACATCATGCTGTCTAATTTGTATTTTCATGTTGACCTTATTATCTTTATTAGCCTTTTCCTTAACTTGAGCTACCTCATTTTGATCTTCTTTGAAACCAAGACATTCTTTATCACTTGCAAACTTTTGAATACTCAATATGTTTTTTAAAACATTAGTAATATTTTAAAATTTCATAAAGGTCCTGAAATTTCTAGATGCTTGATCTAACTCAATTTTCAAGGATTCCATTTTAGTTTCATACCTGGTGAATTCTTTCTCTTTAGCTTTTAGGCTTACAGTGACTTCCTCCATCTATGCTTCAATTTGATTGATGATCTCATCATAATCATTGGATGTGTTACTTAGTCTCTCTTCAAACAAACCTAATTATTCTTCCTAGTCCTTAACTAATGATCTTAGTTTATGATTTTTCTTTCTTTAAAACTTTAACTCTTCTAGGGAGCTCATAAATTCTGCCTCAAGGTTCACTTTATCTTCTTCTTCAGTTGATTCTTCATCATTCATGAGGCCTTTCCCATTTGAGAAACCCTCATTGTCCGTTTATATAGCCATGAATAAGGTTTCATTGTTATCATGTTCAAGTTCATTGATGCCATCATCAATATTAGATGTACTTGTGTCACTTACATCAGATGAGTTATTATCTTCTTTAGTGTAAAAACTTCTTGTATGCACTAAAATCCACTCATCCCACTAATTTCAATAATTCTACTAATTTAAATCTATAACTACATTTCCTAATTAATTTAACTAATGCCTCATTGTTCTACTTCTCATTTCCTACATGTTATAAACCTTACCCCATACCATAACCAATTAATCCTTTCATTATTCCCTAAAAAAACCTATTTACCCACTAACCTACTCCATAAGCCACTTGCCAATTTCAAAATACAAAATATTCTACCTACCCATCTACCACCTTATTCCTAGCTATTCCTAAACCCCTAAACCCTAGTAGGAGATTTATGGAATTAGAGGATTCTAGAAATCTCCTCTATTTTATCCACGTTTATCTAGAATTTTATATTCTAGATATCTCTATGAAATTAAAAATTCCATGGAAAATACCTAGCCATTGATCTCAATGGCTCAAAATTAAATTTGATCCATTAATTTCTCCCTCCATTCTTATATAACCAAGCTCACTCCATCCATGAAACTGTTGACCAAATTTGACTTTTAGGTCAAATTGGAGCACCCCTAATAAAAAAATTGGATTTTTAGGGCTATAAAGGGGTATAATATATTGTAATGAGGTGTTTTATAAGTTAATTGATGTCAATTAAATGTTATATTAGCTTTTGTCAATTAGTTTTTATGTCCTTATATCATTTTTGGGTCATTTAAGGAGTTAAATAGTGCATTTAATGATTTATATAGGTTTATTAGGAAGTGTGAAAGTTTAAAAACATTATTTCATGACCCATGTGTCATTATAAGCCTTAGACAATTTACACTACTAAAAATATTGTAGCTTGTTCAGAGAAAAGGTAGTTTTCTTGGCAAAAAAGGAAAAAGTGGCACTTGTACAACCTCTTTGGGAAGTGTGCCACTTGAAAAAGGTGGAAATGTGACTCTAAAACTTCCCCTTATTTATATTCACATTTGGTTTGATCTTAAACTAAAATTTATATCTCTAAAATATTCTAATTCATTTTTAGTCTTGGCAGACTGAAGTGACTTCTAGGTTTGTACTTGGTACAACTAGCATAGGTAGTTTCAGGAAAAATGCTTTTGGGAGGTTATTTTAAACTAATATGAATTAATTTTAATATAATATTTTTGATTAATGGTTTCTTGTGTTTTATGAATCATCTATTTGAAGTTGACTATTCAAAATTGCTTGCTCATCTATGCACCCTTCAAGTTTTGTGCTTGTTTTAGAGATTTCATATAACTCACTTACTGAGATTTATTAAAAATAATGTTTAATTAATTATAAAATTATATACACACTTTATTTAATGTTTCATGATGTTTTTAAGTGCTTATCACCTCACTTTGCAAGAGGGAACCACTATGAGCAATTTCAGTTAATTCTCCACTTGTAGAGGTTTGGATTACATACAAAGGTTTCATATGAATGGGAAATGATGTTTCCCTTGTTTAAATATCATATTTACCCCCATATTTTCATTTTTTGTTATCATTTATCCATGCTTTTATCAAACACATATGTCTTGATCACACCAAATAATCATATTAGATAACCTTCCAGCACTGCTCCATATGTCTACAAGTGTTTTCACATTGGAGAAGATGCATTGCATCTAGTTTAAGTTATGTTTTTATGGGATTCATGAATTTTAATGTCAAACTTTGGTTTATATCCCAATGAGACCCTTTACTCATCCTTGTTTCCCCATTCTAAACATTCACTTTCCACACACAACTAATAATCACAAACATGGTCATGTGCTTATGTCATGATGATGTGTGGAGAGATGAATATGTTTTCCTACTTATTGAGACTACAAGAGAAACATTATGGTGTTGGATAATAACATACAAAATTCATATGCATTCTTAGTTTCATTGTGTACACTTATAGCTTATTATAGGTGGCTGAACAGGATACCCAAAATCCTATATGAAGAAATGGTCGTAACTTGACACTTCGGGAGACCTTGGTATGATAAGGAAGCTTTGAAAATTCATATAAGGTGTCAATATGGCAGGTTTAAATGTAAAACCATATGGAGAAGATGAATATTATGTTTAGGATTGTCTACCCTAAAAGTTTTAAAAAGAGGACCTAACACCTTTTCTCATGGTTATGAAATAGGGTTATCCAAGGGTTTGATGCATCTTGGATACTAAAAATTACATATATCATATAGGATATTATCCTTTCAAGGTTTTGAGGATAAGTGGCTAGGATAATATGGTGTTCATAAGGCTCAAATTTGTGTTTCCATACACGAAACTTAGACAGTGATATCTACAGGTATGAGGTTAAAAGAGGCCTTTTCTATCTAAGTTGAACGATGGACTTTTTCATAATGTTCAAATGTTTTCAATAGATTAAAGGACTATTATTACCCAAGATCACTAGAATATAATATTATTTACAATGTGTTTACCTCTCACACTCACCCTCGGTTAGTACACTATGAAACTAAACATCTACAAGCAAGGGTAAACATCTTAGTCTCACTAGTGACCTTAAGTTGATGCCTGGTTAGTCTTTTAGGATTATAAATAGATGAATATTGGCTCATATATGAAAATTTACACTTTAAATTATCCAAATATAGTTTTTAAAGTTTCAATATGACCAAGTCCAAAGGAGCTTACATCACCTATAGGAATTATCAGACAGGGATATCTAAATTTAAATAAGATAACACAGTTTATAGGCCCCAAGAGCACACAAATGAGTCAAAAGAGAAAACATAGGTAAGTTACAAATTAAATAAAAATTGTGTGACCTCATGAGATGTTTCATAATGTTTATGAGCACCATGATCAAGTAGATAGAGTCAATAACACTTACAAGCAGGGTTGTAGACATGGCACTTTAACCTAGATAGGGTTTTGGAACATTGATGAAAGATGGTGTCTTAAAGGATACTAAAGAGAATTTATTTTGAATAGGAATCGTGTGAAACCAATATGAACTCAAATTTTCTTCCTACCCTACATATAATTTCTAAGAGAGAAAATAAACACCTACAGTAGACCGTAAAAAGTGTCTCAGTCTAGTCAAGTAGGGAC
Source organism: Torreya grandis (assembly GCA_037957365.1). Lineage (NCBI taxonomy): Eukaryota > Viridiplantae > Streptophyta > Pinopsida > Cupressales > Taxaceae > Torreya > Torreya grandis. The sequence goes on from JARHVA010000135.1 coordinate 6,469,036, forward strand.
TCAGTCTTGGGGGATAAAATGTATCTTAGCATGGTGAATAGAGATATAACTTGGTAAAAAATGAGTAAAAACTTCAAGGGGTGTGTTAATTATTCCATGAAACTTTACAAAGGGGAAAATAGGGCTCACAATAGGTAGGCACCCTAAAACAAGTCAACACAATCAAGGCTTATAAACCTACTCTTGTAATTTCAAGAGCATAAGGGGTGTTTGCGAGATAAAAATGTTAGAATTATGATTGAATAAAATATATAATTATTATAAACACTTTAATATTCCATTTACAATTTATATTGAGAACCCTACAGGTAGTTTGGACTCTAAGAAGTCTGTTTTGGAAATGAATGGAAGTTGGAGGGTACGTAAGCATTACTAAGGGTTAAAAATTGGTACATATAATTTATATTACTTTAATGATCTCACAATTTTTTTTGTGTTTATATACAAAAATGGTAAGTACCCCCTATTTTGTCTTAGATAGGGGTACATTCCCCATGCACAAACCCTGGCATATTTGAGAGAAAATGATGAATGTTGAAGCCATAAGGTGTGGAGGATTTAAAATAAGGATATAAAATATTTATAATATATATATATATATATATATATATATATATATATATATATATATATATATATATATATCATAATTTTAAACTATACACATGAGAGATAAAAAAATTAGGGTGGTCTAGACACCAAGGTTTGTAGGCAGACCTAGTGAGCAAACAATAAGTCAAATGCCCAAATAAAGGGTCATATGCATTTATAACCATAATTAAGAATTTAAAATGATTGTAAAATGTTTATGAGTTAATTATAGAGGTTTTTGGTCATTTATATGTGGAGGAAACTTTGGATAAGCCATTTTTGGCTCAAGAGTAACTCAGACTTGTGCAACATGGTGAAAATAAGTGTGAATAGGCAACTTCAACATCTCACATCATTCATGAAACTTTGAATGGAGGAAAAATAATATTGGAGGAGTTTTATGGTGCCTTGAACAAAATTATTTTGTAATTTGTTGGCAACTCCAACATCCAAATTTTATGAACAATGCTTAAGAGGGTAACATAGGCTAAAACCCTTGTTAAATCCTTATAGAGACTAGTTTGGGAAAATGAGCTTGGATATGCAATAAAATGGAATATTTTGGCCATAATATATATCTTATTTTTAAAATTAATCTCTTATTACTCCTCTCATAGAAACTATATGTACATACTTGTATAGATGGGGTGCAAAATAGGCTCTTCTTCACCATTTTTTGAGTTTTATAGGTTATATAAGGAGATAAGATATGAAACCAACTTTGGGTGAAATATTTAGACTTAATATAACTCAAAATATTAATTTAACTCCATTAATAAAATTATATGTTCCTCAACTAGGTGTTTCAACTCAGCTAGTCAAAACTGGCATATTGCACAAGCTAAGGAAAAGTATGAAAAATTCAAGTGAATGGTATTTTAACATGACCCTGATGATTAAAATTACATAGAGGGTATTGAAACATGTCACCTAATACCTTTTATGGATTTTTATGGAAACCTAAAGGATTTTTTAAGGCTAAGTGTGCATGGTCCATGGAAGAGCAATTTTCTAGACAACATAGGATGATGGCTCTCCTCTAGAGGTTTATAGTATTAGGAATATAGAACAACAAACAACTCTGATTCTACTGTCAGGATCTAGGAAGCACAATTGATTACCATGTACAAACAACTAAATGCAAAATTTAACCAGAAGTAACAAGTAACTAGAATTCAGAAACCACACAGAATATGAGAGACAATACCCAATTGTATTAATACTCTTCCAGAAGGAAATACAACAAAGAAGATGCCAAAGTATTCTTCTTTACACACCTCTAGGGCTCCCACACCTCTAGGGCATAAATAGTAAATCTCTTCAAGAGCTATCTCTCTTGTAATATCAATTACAAACACAACTCAACACACAGAGCTGTCAACCAGTCAGTAACAAAACTACCAGTACACTGAGTACACACCACACTCCAAGTACACAATCGTACTTCAAGTAAATCTCCCTGATCTTGCACCTTACTGTGTTGCCCATCACCTTTGACCTTGCTATCCTGCAGATCCACCTTAGACCTTGCACACACAAACACCTGCAAATCAATGATCTTACTTACCATGTAGATCTCCAAACTTGGCCTTGCACACTTGCCAACCAAGATCATACACACATGAAGAACCCTTCTGATTCTCCGAACCAGCACCCTTGTAGATATTCTATCAGAACTTGCACAACCTGTAGCTCTACCTGATCATACACACTCGGCACCCTTGTGGAACTAGGAGGAACACACCTTGCTCTCTTCACTCTGAAGGAGCTAACCTTGCTCTTAGTCAACTAGCCCAAATTTAAATATAGCCCATAAGTCTATTATATAGATCTCATGCAAACAATAATTAGACATCCAATTCAATAATTAGATCCACAGCTCAAGACTAAAATTAGTCTTTACATGCAAACAGCCCATTCAACTAACTAACTGTTCATCAACAACTAGTTCTAGAATGCACAGGCAACCGACGTAGGTCCCTGTCTCTTTGGAGATGACCCACATCAGCCGATCTATGACTGATGCCAGTTGCTCTGTACACTGGATATGACCGACGTTAGTTGCACCTACCGACGTCAGTTTCTATAACACTGAGCAACTACATCAGCGAAGCTTTTAGCTCCACAACCTAACAATCTCCCACTTGGAGATAAATAGCTACACTGTACCTATACCTATACACCGTCTAATTTGTTTCCTAGCTTGTATCCCTCTTCAATCTCAATCCTGAAGACCAACCACCACACATCCTATGGTGCAACCCCTGTCATCCAAGTAACCTGCCATATCTGAAGTGCTTGACCCTGCATAGCATGAATCCCTACTGCTGGTCCCTCTCAGATACCTGAGAACCCATTGAACAAATTTCCAGTGCTTCCTTCCTAGATTGACTACAAACTTTCTGACAGCACCCACTATTGGGGCAATATCAGGGAGTACACATGTACTCAACCTCATCATGTGATTGGAGACCCTATTCTGTGAACTATCCATCCATAGGTGCGCTTGCCATTCTGCATCCTGCACTACCTTCACACAATCATCTTGTGACAACATCAACTTGTGATCTTCCCTGTCTCTTGGATTACTCATGCCAAAGAATTTTTTTGCTCCCAAATTTTTCATGACATACCACTGAACTAACTTAATCTTTAGCTCAGCAAAACCCTGTATGTCTGAACCTGCAACAAGCATATCATCCACATACAGTAACAAGATAATGTCACGACCATCATCCACCTTGGTAAGACAAACACAATGGTTACACTGACATTGACTAAAGCCCTACTTTGTCATACACCTGTCACACCTGTACCACTATCCTGAAGCTTCCTCAAGACCATATGACATGGCCTTCTATCTCACGTGTCCATTCTCTCTATTCTTTAACCAAGGAATCCATTCATCTCTTAGTGCTTTTATCTTGGCTAGCAACTCTACCAAATCTCCCATTTGGTTCTTCTCTAAAGAATTCATGCCATGCTCCCACTATTTCCTGGATCCTTCCTGCTCTGCAGTGAGCAACAAGTATAAAGAAGAAGAATAATGAATTTGAGGCTTACTTACCCTTTCAGTCCTCCATATGGGTGTTTGAGACTCCTTGATAGCTTGTTATCTGCCCACAATCTATTCCAGTGACCGACCTCAGTCACCACATAGTCTGCATCCGACTGACGTCAGTTCCATGCGACTGTCCTAGTCACCGATGCCAGTTATCCTACCGATGTCGATCACCACCAGCCCAACACCACCAACTTTGATTGTCTACACATGACTGACGTCAGTGCCTATCTGTTTGACACCGATTCCTCCTTACCAATGCCAGTACCTGTGTTTTCCTATGAGTGATGACTTTTTACCTATGAGCTCTCTTTGGATCAAAACCCTATCCAAACTGCCTTGCTCAGAGATATCCAGTCCCATCCACTGATCTCTGTCCATCATCTCCTCCAAGAACACCAAGGCTTTTCAGTTCTTGAGTTTGTCAAAGACATCTGACTTCCTCTTAAGAACATGCATCTCCTTCTTGCTCATGTGACCAAGCCTACAAAGCCATGTCTTCACAATAGAAGAAGAATCAGTAATACAAGCAAGTAGATAAAGAGTACCTACTTTCTTACCACTAGCTAATTCAAGTGCATCGACTGTGAGAGTTCCTGTGCATCTCTCATCACCCAACCTTCCTCAAGAAATTAGCCACATCTTTAAGACTGAGACCTGCATGACCTCCTTCAACACCCATGTGTTGGTCATCTGCAATTTTAGCAACACTTCCCCTTTGCCAATAATTTGACAAGGCTCACCAACCCCTCTATATGGGGCTGCATGGAAAGAGGCAACATAATCTATAAACCAAGATTCTACTTTATCCAAGAAACATCTCAGAGCATCCTGTGTAACAACACTTGCAACATCTGCTTCTTTAATTATTTCATACTGATCTTCTACCAACCAACAATATTTCTTTACCTACTCTTTCTTTCCATAACACCATAATTGACCATTCATGCTTTTCAATTCCTCCATTCTTAGTGTACTTTCTTCTGCCATCGATATACTCCCACTCAATTAGAAACCTCTGAGAGTGACCTATAATCAAAAACGAACCTGCTCCCTGTAACCTTAGCTTTGATACCACCTTGTCAGGAATCTAGAACAACAAACAGCTCTGATTCCACTGTCACAATTTAGGAAGCACAATTGATTACCATGTACAAGCAACTAAATGTGGAATTCAACTAGAAGTAACAAGTAACTAGAATTTAGAAACCACACAGAATATGAGAGACAATACCCAATTGTATTAATACTCTTCTAAAAGGAAATACAACAAAGAAGATGCCACAGTCTTCTTCCTTACACACCTCTAGGGCTCCCACACCTCTAGGGCATAAACAGTAAATCTCTTCAAGAGTTATCTCTCGTAATATCAATTACAAATATAACTCAACACACAGCTGTCAACCAGTCAGTAATAAAACTACGAGTACACTGAGTACACACCGCACTCCAAGTACACAATCATACTTCAATTAGATCTCCCTGATCTTGCACCTTACTGTGTTGCTCGTCACCTTTGACCTTGCTATCCTGAAGATCCACCTTAGACCTTGCACACACAAACACCTACAAATCAATCTTACTTACCATGTAGATCTCCAAACTTGGCCTTGCACACCTACCAACCAAGATCATACACACATGAAGAACCCTTCTAATTCTCCAAACTAGCACCCCTGTGGATCTTCTATAAAAACTTGCACAACTTGTAGCTCTACCTGACCATACACACTCGGCACCCCTATGGAACTAGGAGGAACACACCTTGCTCTTTTCACTATGAAGGAGCTAACCTTGCTCTTACTCAACTAGCCCAAATTACAATACAGCCCATGAGTCCATTATATAGATCTCATGTAAACAATAATTAGACATCTAATTACAATAATTAGATCCACAGCTCAAGACTAAAATTAGTCTTTACATGCAAACAACCCGTTTAACTAACTAACTGCTCATCAACAACTAGTTCTAGAATGCACAGTTGATCGACGTCAGTCCCTGTCTGTCTGGAGATTACCGATGTCGGCCGATCTATGACCGATGCTGGTTACTCTATACACTAGATATGAATGACATCGGTTGCACCTGCCGACGTCAATTTCTGTAACATTAAGCAATCCTCCTCCATGTCTACATCAATGAAGCTTTTAGCTCCACAACCTAACAATCTCCCACTTGGAGATAAACAACTGCACTATACCTGTACTTGTACACCATCTAATTTGTTTCTTGGCTTGTATCCCTCTTCAAGCTCAATCTTGAAGACCAACCACCACACATCTTGTGGTGTAACCCCTATCATCCAAGTAACTTGCCATATCCAAAGTGCTTGACCCTGCATAGCATGAATCCCTACTACTAGTCCCTCTCAGATACTTGAGAACCCACTGAACCAATTTCCAGTGCTTCCTTCTTGGATTGACTACAAACTTTCTGACAGCACCCACTACTGGGGCAATATCAGGGAGTACACATGTACTCAACCTCATCATGTGATTGGGGACCTTATTCTATGAACTGTCCATCCATAGGTGTGCTTGCTATTCTGCATCTTGCACTACCTTCACACAATCATCCTGTGACAACATCAACTTGTGATCTTCCCTGTCTCTAGGATTACTCATGCCAAAGAATTTCACTGCTCCCAAATTCTTCATGACGTACCACTAAACTAACTTTACCTTTAGCTCAACAAAACCCTATATGTCTGAACCTGCAACAAGCATATCATCCACATATAGTAACAGGATAATGTCACGACCATCATCCACCCTGGTAAGACAAACACAATGGTTACACTGACATTGACTAAAGCCCTGCTTTGTCATACACTTGTCACACCTGTACCACTATCCTGCAGCTTCTTTAAGACCATATGACCTGGCCTTCCGTCTCACATGTCCTTTCTCTCTATTCTTTAACCAAGGAATCAATTTGTCTCTCAGTGCTTTTATCCTAGCTGGCAACTCTACCAAATCTCCCATTTGGTTCTTCTCCAAATAATTCATGCCATGCTCCCACTGTTTCCTGGATCCTTCCTGCTCTACAGTGAGCAACAAGTATAAAGAAGAGGAATAATGAATTTGAGGCTTACTTACCCTTTCAATCCTCCATATGGACATTTGAGACTCCTTGATAGCTTGTTGTCCACCCAAAATCCATTCTAATGACTGACCTCAGTCACCACACAGTCTGCATCTGACTGACATCAGTTCCGTGCGACTATCTTGGTTGCCAACACTGGTTATCCTACCGACGTCAGTCACCACCAGCCTGACACCACTGACTTTGCCTATCTACACATGACCAATGTTGGTGCCTATATGTTTGACGTTGGTTCCTCCTGACTGACGCTGGTACCTATGTTTTCCTGTGAGTGATGACTTTTTACCCGTGAGCTCTCTTTGGATCAAAACCCTGTCCAAACTACCCTCCTTAGAGATATCCAGTCCCATCCACTGATCTTTGTCCATCATCTCCTCCAAGAACACCAAGGCTTTCCAGTTCTTGAGTTTGTCAAAGACATCTGACTTCCTCTTAAAAACATGCATCTCCTTCTTGCTCATGTGACCAAGCCTACAAAGCCATGTCTTCACAACAGAAGAATAATCAATAATACAAGCAAGTAGATAAAGAGTACCTGCTTTCTTACTACCAACTAATTCAAGTGCGTCCACTGTGAGAGTTCTTGTGCATCTCTCATCACCCAACCTTCTTGAAGAAATTAGCCACATCTTTAAGACTAGGACCTGCATGACCTCCTTCAACACCCATGTGTTGGTCGTCTACAATTTCAGCAACACTTCCCCTTTGCCAATAATTTGACAAGGCTCACCAACCCCTCTATATGGGGCTGCATGGAAAGAGGCAACATAATCTATAAACCAAGATTTTACTTTATCCAAGAAACATCCCAGAGCATCCTATGCAACAACACCTACAACATCTGCTTCTTCAGTTCCTTCATGCTAATCTTCTACCAACCAACAATATTTCTTTACCTGCTCTTTCTTTCCATAACACCATAATTGACCATTCATGATTTTCAATTCCTCCATTCTTAGTGTACTTTCTTCTGCCATTGCTATACTTCCACTCAATCAGAAACCCCTAAGAGTGATCTGTAATCAAACATGAACCTGCTCCCTGCAACCTTAGCTCTGATACCACCTTGTTAGGAATCTAGAACAACAAACAGCTCTAATTCCACTGTCAAGATCTAGGAAGCACAATTTATTACCATGCACAAGCAACTAAATGTGGAATTTAACTAGAAGTAACGAGTAATTAGAATTTAGAAACCACATAGAATATGAGAGACAATACCCAATTGTATTAATACTCTTCCAAAAGGAAATACAACAAAGAAGATGCCACAGTCTTCTTCCTTACACACCTCTAGGGCTCCCACACCTCTAGGGCATAAACAGTAAATCTCTTCAAGAGTTATCTCTCTTGTAATATCAATTACAAACACAACTCAACACACAGAGCTATCAACTAGTCAGTAACAAAACTGCCAGTACACTGAGTACACACCGTACTCCAAGTACACAATCGTACTTCAAGTAAATCTCTCTAATCTTACACCTTACTATGTTTCCCATCACCTTTGACCTTGCTATCCTACAGATCCACCTTAGACCTTGCACACACAAACACCTGCAAATCAATGATCTTACTTACCATGTAGATCTCCAAACTTGGCCTTGCACACCTACCATCCAAGATCATACACACATGAAGAACCCTTCTAATTCTCCAAACTAGCACCCCTGTGGATCTTCTTTCAGAACTTGCACAACCTACAGCTCTACCTGATCATACACACTCGGCACCCCTGTGGAACTAGGAGGAACACACCTTGCTCTCTTCACTTTGAAGGAGCTAACCTTGCTCTTACTCAACTAGCCCAAATTACAATACAACCCATGAGTCTATTATATAGATCTCATGAAAACAATAATTAGACATCCAATTACAATAATTAGATCATCAACTCAAGACTAAAATTAGTCTTTACATGCAAACAACCCGTTCAACTAACTAACTATTCGTCAACAACCAGTTCTGGAATGCACAGGTGACCAACGTTGGTCCCTGTCTATCTAGAGATGACTAATGTTAGCTGATTTATGACCGATGCCAATTGATCTGTACACTGGATATGATTGACGTCGGTTGCGCCTGCCGACGTCAGTTTCTGTAACACTGAGCAATCCTCCTCCATGTCTGCATCAGTGAAGCTTTTAGCTCCACAACCTAACATATAGAAGACCAGACATGAAAAAAATTCATGGAGAGAAATTTAAAAGAGTATCCCCTTACATTAAAATAATTATACTTGATATTCATTTGTTATAGGATGTCCAAATAGGCCCAATCATGAAGGTAGTTTTTCTATGCAAAAAGAAGAGTTTTGTGCCACTTTGCATAACTTTGATGACTTGTATGGAAACTTGGAATTAAAAACCTTGCATGGTTAATCCAATAAAATATTCACATGCATAATTAACTCCTTGGAATAGCTTGACAAGTGTCCTTGTGACCCTTGGACTTCTCTCTTTCTCTCTCTCTCTCAAGTTCTATAAGAACTAGCCATTTTGACCATTCTAGGGGATGATCCACTTGAGTATGGTGAAGACCTACACATTTTTATACCTTTTGATCAATAAAATGACTAATTTTTACCTCTTCCATGAGTTTTCATAGTTTGATTTACTTGAATGTTGAATTTTCTTAGTGAAAACTATGGATTTCAAGGCATTGTGTCTCATTCTCTCACTTATTTAAAACTTCTTGCAGGACACGTGAAGTGTTACTAGAGATGTCCATATTTAATTGAGTTTTTATTTCTATGAATTCCATTTAAGGCCTCTTTTCTATTCCTCCTAGCCTAAGACATTATTCCATAACCTCATAATGTAGTATTGATGTAAGAAGACATAGATTGGAAAAGTGTAGGTCTTAGTTTGTCCTTGATTTCAAGTGTAATATGCATATGGTTGGAATTCATCAATAAATTTGGTGTATCGCATCCCTTAGATTAGTTTGATTTAATTTATATTTGTCCTTTTTTACCCTCAAGTTTAGTTTTAGGTTCAATCCTAAGTTGTACATCAAGGGAGATAGCCCTATCCAGAGACTCACCTCATTCCTTAGGCTACCCATAAGCCTAGAGGTGATTCCATTATGACACTTGGACAAGGAGAGCTTTGAACCTCCTCAAAGTGTGAGAATACAAGTGACAATAGAACATAACTTGGAAACTTGAAATATTATAGCTTTTAGTCCTATCTTACTACCATTATCTTGCTCCTTGCATCCATCCATAGCCACTATCAAGCTCAAATCATCCATTAGAATCCATTTTCAACTATAAAGAAAGCAATCTAACATCCCTCAAATTGGAATCAAGGATAAATTTGAAAATCTTGGAGAGGAGTCATAAAGAGGTAAAGTGATGGTAATATTATTCCTAACATTTTTATTATCTCTTTATTCACTCATATTGATGTGTTTAGATTCTAGGTTTTTATTACTAAAAATAGTAATAGAAGTTGAATCTAGAATTTAGGCTATATTTTGGTGACCACGATGGCACATTACTCCCTAAACTAACCTTATAATATTGATAAAAGTGATTTGGAATCTTGTAGGGACATATGAACATGAATTAAGGACTAAAGTTTGGAAAATAATCATGCACATGCAATGTATGGTTTTGACGCGATATTAGGGATATTGTAGTTATGATATTCTAGGGTGAATTGAGATATTGTAGGTTAAACACTAAAATTTAAGGTTTTTGTATTTTTTGAATTTTTAAAAAATCATAACTTTATAAGTTATGGTTTTGACCTGCTAATCATGGTTTTGCAAGTGGAGTTATGATTTTTCAAGATATATTAGTTAGGGTCTTATTTCTATGTTTTAATTTTTCCTAACCCCCTCTGTAAGTTAAGTTGTGTTCTATCGATTGCCTAGACATGTGATATCTCCTATGTGTAGGGCAAAGAAGTATAATCTAGCATATGGACTATTCATTCCCCAAAGATAATATCACAACTTTTGAATCAATAACTTTGCCTTGGTAATAACGATCTTGTAGTTAGAGACGTGGTTTTATCAAACTTGGATTTTAATCTATACTTATGGCCCTTGTCTATCATTAACCTTTCTATAATCTGTTATTATTATATTTGTGTTGCTTGAAGGGTATTTTTAGGTTTTCAGTGTGTAGGAAAGGAGGATTAATAAAAATTTGGACCATTTTGGGCATAACCTATAATATCACAACTTTCCCATTTTTAGTTTTGCTCTGGTAACTACGGTTTTACCTTTGATATTTTTGGTTTTGTCATTGTTGATTAAACTAGTAAAAACTATGAATTACCATTTTCTAATTAATAGACAAAAACATTTTTAGCTCCTGTCAGCTAGTTATGAGGATTCTTTCTATAGGCCAAGGATATCAGTTGTTCATCTTAATCATTTTTAAATCTATTTGTTAGCCTAACAATGTGATTACTAGTGATATATTAAAAATTGATATCTGTGTAGGACCAATAAACATAAAAGGAAAACCAAGGAAAACACCTAAACACCTCATCTTTAACTTGTCTTACCACCTACTGCAATATTGCCAGTCTCAAACTTGTGAGTTTGACCTGAGAATAGCAATTTCATAGATCAAAATCACAATTTAGATTTTAGATAGGAATTATGATGGTTTCTGTCACTTGATTCATCTAATTAGATATGCACTAGACTCAATAGTTTTATTCTTCCTATATATAAGTGTTATAATTCTATCTATATTAGCATAAATCATTTTAAAACTTTGAAATAGTAAACTGTCATAAGTGGTTAAAAAACATTTTTGTTGACCTTCCTATTTTATAATTTTTTGGAGGATAATCTATTTATCTACAATAGCCATATTTTATAATTTTTCCATTTTATACAAAGCTACAAATTACAAATTTTTGAGAATTGTGATTTTGTTATGCTAGTTATGGTTTTGTCTAACTATCATGATTTTGAAGGGTAACTATCGAAGTTAACTAATTGTTTCAAGATCACAACTTATGATCTACAATTTTATGTTAGGTTTGTATTTTTATTATTTCTAGTTGTGATATTGCACTGTGTAATTTTGTTTTTATAGGGAGTCATGGTTTTGTAAAAAAATACTAACCCCTTTGGGTGCAGGACCCTTAAAGACTAAGGCACCCCATTTTAGTTTTTGACCTTGTGATTATATAAGGGCTAACAAAACATTTATATTTGAGGTTTGTTATTTGTATATACTTGCTCATTATGTGTGACTTTGCTTTTATATATATTTGTTTGATTGTATATACTTGTGTCTTTCTCACATAGAATAATTAATCAGTAAATGTTTTTATAGGGAGTCATGGTTTTGTAAAAAAATACTAACCCCTTTGGGTGCAAGACCCTTAAAGACTAAGGCACCCCATTTTGGTTTTTGACCTTGTGATTATATAAGGGCTAACAAAACATTTATATTTGAGGTTTGTTATTTGTATATACTTGCTCATTATGTGTGACTTTTCTTTTATATATATTTGTTTGATTGTATATACTTGTGTCTTTCTCACATAGAATAATTAATTAGTAAATGTTTTTATAGGGAGTCATGGTTTTGTAAAAAAATAATAATCCCTTTGGATGCAGGACCCTTAAAGACTAAGGCACCCCATTTTGGTTTTTGACCTTGTGATTATATAAGGGCTAACAAAACATTTATATTTGAGGTTTGTTATTTGTATATACTTGCTCATTATGTGTGACTTTGCTTTTATATATATTTGTTTGATTGTATATACTTGTGTCTTTCTCACATAGAATAATTAATCAGTAAATTAATCATGTTGTGCCTATTTGTTACCCCTATCAGAGTCTAGGATAACACATGATGTGAAATTAATCCACATGCATAAGCTTATAAAATAGGGGTTAGTGGCATGGATTTCATCACCATTCACTAGACAAAATTTCATGTTTTGGTGGAGTATAAAAATTAGGAGAGTTATCATTTGATGCGATTAAGCTTCAATATGTAGGGTGGTTAGACAACATCCTATACAGACTTGGGCCCTAATGTACCTTCCTGTATATAGGGTATGTACCTATAAACCCTTATATAAACTTAGATGGGAACCTTCAACTGTGATAGGTGTACTACTAGAGTCAGTATCAACTCCTAAGTAGCCTTCATGTGAAAACAGGGTCAAGAGGGTTTGGGAGATTATATAATGGGTCACCAACCTACAACCTCACCCATGAAGGCATTGAGTTACACACCTTTATCAAGTGACTAATTTAGGATTCATGATTATGTGTGTTTTTTGAGTGTTTTGTTAGACGCATATTGTTTACAAGTTGAGTCAGCCATACCCCTAGGCAAATATCCATTCTCATTTCATCATCCTAAACCACACCCATTTTACATATCATACTCATCTCATACCTTACACATCTTAATATTTCACCTCCCATCTAATCTAATATCCATCTTATAATCTCTATCCACCCCATTATATCTTAAAATCCACCCTATATGATTTACCCATCTTGTATTATTCACCCATCTCTTCATTTTCTATCATAAACATCATCTAGTAGCTAGATTATATCCTCTCTCATCTAGTATTCATCTTAAATTTTCCACACCCTCCATATACAATAACATCCATTATACATCTTTGTCCTAGGAAAGTTCTATCAATCCCTCTTATCTATCCTATATCTTCCATAACATCTCATATCTACCATATATTTTCCATCCACACCCTATAGCTTTTTATTCATCTCATACCTTCTTATATCTTCTATCTTCCATACCCCATCCAATATACATTACCATATCACTTTTGGATACTATATTTAGTTTTGGAATCAATTTCTAGTGATCACCCATCCTTATAATCATTGTTGTTAGTTTCTACATCCCTAGACTAGGTATTATAAATATACATAGTCTCATTAAGATTCTAATCTAGTACCCATCACTCATCTCTATCAAGTGCCTTATTCACCAATAACCCATCTAATTATATCTTTGTTATTGGAAAAGGTATTTGATCTCATCACTCTCTTTCATCCTTGCTAGATTGGAATCTTACAAGGCTATATATTTTGGTAATTCATAGTCTTAGTCATTCCATCCCTTTGTAAAATTTATCACATCACTATTTTTTACTACTAGTGAGTTGGTTTCTAGACTAAGTATTCGAAACTTTCACATCACCTATCACATATCATCACATATTTATTTATGTCATCCAAAATGATGATTCACACCCTACCCAACTTAGGATTAGACAAGATTCTAACCAAGATAATGAACCATTGGGGAATCTAGTTGATATAACTCGAGATCATGATGATGCCCGTAGTGATATGAATACCCCTAAGGGAGAATATGAATGATTCAATCCCCTGCACAATGACGAGGTTAGGATTCTAATTGATTGATACCTCTATGAAAACCATGATCATGTTTTAGCTTGTGCTATTGAAATAGGGGGAACACTACCCTCAAAATTTGATCATATCCTTTTGTAACATATAGTTCCTCGTCCAACCCATCCAAATACACACATCAAAATTTACATACCAATTAAATATCTGAAGAAGAGGAAGGTGTGGACCATGAATTCATATAAGAAGAATGACCAACACCCCTCTAAAATAATCGTATTGAGGCTAATAATAGAAAAAATATTTTAGAGGACCGAATAGACTAACTTACACAATAAATAAACCTTTTAATTCATGCCTAGAATCAATTTCCATCATCCCACTATCAAAATGTCCATAACACCCATAACACCCAAAACACCCATAATACTCAAAGCACCCATATCCCTCATAATAGACATGATCAAATAACCAATCCTCTTGGGTACCCCACATTAACATTATAAGGGAAAGTGATGAAGGAGACTCTCTAATAAATATAACCACGCTTGAAAGAATTAAGTACAAATATGAAGATTTTTTCTCTTCCCTCTTGGACATGATCATATTTTAAGTACCTTTCCTTCCCCACTTTGAAGTACCTAAATTTGAAAAATATTGAGGGAAAGGAGATCCTAGAGACCATGTGTAAGAGTTCTATTTGTCTTACCATGAATTAGCATATGAAGATGCCTATTTATTGAGAGTTTTCTGAAAAAGCCGTACTGAACCAACATTGGAATAGTTAATGCACTTACTTAAGGGGTATATATCAATATTCAAGGAATTAACTAAAAAAAAATTCAGACTCTTTTCATTTAATATTGAACATGATATTTCCATCATAGACCTCTATAATACCAAATAAAGGAGTGGGGAAAGCTTGACATACTTATTATAAACATGGAGAAGTTTAGAAAGCCACCTATGATGTATAGTACATGAAAATGAGTTAGATAAAATATTTGTTGATCCTTAATGTTGGGCTCAAATATTATTTAAAAATATAATATGCTAAGACCTTTGATGAAATAATTGAGAAGGGGATATAAATTGAAAAATCACATATTGAAAAAAGGACAATTAAACTATATTCCCAAAATGAGCACAATCAAAATAAAGATAACTCCTTTTTAGGAAATTCAAAAGTCTTCAAAACAAAAGAATGCCATGGGAGATGGGGTTACTGATTCCAAGAAGTAGCATGTGAAAACAATGTAAAAGAAGAATCTTATAGAGTAACAAAATATCTCCTCCATTTGAGTTCCATGAGGTAAGCCAAAGCCTCAGACTAGGAAAAGACCACTCACCAGCTTGGTAGTACCCATTGAAATGGTCCTTGATCAATTAATTATTGTTAATATGATCACCCTTCCTAAAATTTGACCCATGAATGATCGTCAACCTGAACCATATTGGTACCATGAAGCTGAATTTTTAAAATACCATAGGGTTAGAAGTCATGATACAAAAATATGTATGTAATTAAAGCACTACATTCTAGACCTAATTGAAAGAGGTGACAATAAAATAGAAGGGGAGAATCCTTAGAATCAATATGCAAATGGGCATCTAAGCATTTATAAGAAATCACTACCCAAGCATGATCAAAGGAATAAGAAACCACCAAGTGACTAGGGTTAGGCCTCTTCTTCTAACCACACTAAATACCATGCCATGCCATATCATTATCTTAACATTATAAAAATTAGAATCCCCCAAGATCCCACTCCATATTCATCCACTATCTTAAAAATCAACCAAGCCACTACTAATTTTGTGGTTACCATTATATGTAGCAAGATTGTTGTCCCTAAGGTACCACCTAAGGACCCATCCATGTCTACCTCTTCAATAGAAAAGGGAAAAATTTCTAATTTTTTTTTAGTATCTTCTAATAAGTCTTATGATATAATTCAAAAGTTTGAGAAGATGCTAGCTTAAATCTCATTAATGGAACTTCTCAAAATACCCCCTTCACATCAAGAGATACTTAATCAAGTTTTGAATGACCTCAAGGTCCCTAGCGATTTGGATACCAATCATTTCAATCATTAGTAGGAAATTTATCCCCTTCTTAGTAAATTAACTTTGGTTCCTAGGACATGCCTTTGATTGGACCCAACCATAATTATCCATTATTATTTGAAGTGTCCATATCTTACCATCATGTTTCTTGGACGCTCATAGATAGAGGGTCACCATTGAATTTATGTAATATGGAATTCTTAAAGAAACTAGGGTATTCAGAATACTCTTTAGGGCCAACTTTGATTATGATCAAGGCATATTATGATAATTAACAATCATCCATAGGAACTATCTACCTTCCCATTACTGTAGGACCCATAATCCACCAAACTATACTTCATGTTGTGAATATTGAATTACCTTATAATATGTTGTTAGGTCATCCATAGATCTATGAGATGCAAGATGTCCCATCTACCCCACATCAATGTATAAAATTCCCTCACTCTGATATGGAATTCAACATCCCTTAAGAAATTGATCATTTCCAGAGCTTTTAAATGGATAAATCCTTATCATCATATAATTACCCTAGTATAGACATATCTATTCTTAGTCCAATAGCTACCGAGTATATATCCCCTGATTAGCTTGTACCTACATCCAATCCACTACTTGATCTCACCTACTTTAAAATTACATCCATACATTGTAGAAAGTATGGATATAAAACCTTTTATGTAGGTGACTTACCATTATCCCCACGTAGTTATGGGTCCCCAGCCGTGCAAAAGACCAATCCTATTAAATATCACTTTGGACTAAGGATTTTTTGATAGTGTAGGTCTATTATCAGAAGAATATATTGATGACTTAGATGACTCATGGCTTATTTCAAAATAAGAGGCCCTAATATCTCTTAGAAAGTGATACCCTCATGTTCAATTTTTTTTAAAAAATATGCACTATCAAGGGAAAGGACTAGGGAGGCACAAACAAGGTAGGCTTGAATCCATATGAGTTCAAGAACTCCTAAAATACGGTGGTTTAAGGTACAAACTATTTCATGATAACCTAAATAATATTATTGTGGATACTAATTTGATCCATAAATAGTATTTCTCCAATAAAGAAGTCAAGATGGGTTCATTTTATAGTCACTTCAAAGAGCTTGCTACCACCAACCTTTTCCACGACACCACCATTTATACTATTAGCATCATCCTTCGCTACTCCTCACTCATTGACTAGGATCAAAATCAGGTGCCATCTTTTGATATATTTCAAAATGATGAGGCCATTCTATAATTTTTGGGAGATCTAGATTTAATGCCTTCTAGAGACCAAAAAAAGGTATTTTTTGTTAATCTCTATAAATTAGCTTATTTTGGGGAATAACATCATCCTTGGACTAAATAAAAGAAGATAAATCTAAAGATGAAGAACCACTTCATGATTTATAAGAAGTTTCCCATGTCTCATCAAAATTAGAAGAATAGATAGAAATAGACATGGAACTCCCAAATGGGTTCACTTCAGATATCCCAAATCAATCATTAGCCCCTTATCTACAAGATCAATCACCCTATCTTATTGAGGATGTGATTGAAGTAAACATTGTGATGGAATAAAATCCCAAAATGGTTAAACTAGGGGAAACTCTAACACCCGAGGACACCAATTTTTTATTGAGATGCTTAAAGAGTTCATAGATGTTTTTGTATGGTGCTATTCTGACATGCCAAGGATTTACCCCTCCTTATTAGTTAATCATTTGATGGTGCACCCTAATGCTAAACCAATTAATCATAAATTATGAAAAATGCACCCCAAAGTGGCCCTATTCATTAAGGATGAGTTAAATAATTCTTGGAAGCTGGGTTCATCTGACCCATTGTCTATTTTGATTGGATCTCTAATATTTTTCCTATGGCAAAGCCCCAATGAGGAATTTAGATTTCCATGGATTTTTTAGACATTAATAAGGCATGTCTAAATTATGATTTCCCTCTTCCAAAATATTTACATAATCGTGGACTCAATAGTAGGCTATGAAATGTTGTCTCATGGATGGATTTTTGGGTTATAATATAATTAAAATCATACTTGAGGACTAACATAAAATAGACTTCATCACTCCATGGGGGATTTTTTACTACCAGGTCATGCCTTTAATCCTTAAAAATGTAGGGGCTACTTATCATTGGGCCATGCTAGTCATTTTCCATGACATGATGCATGATATAGTTGAATATTACATGGATATCTTAGGGAAGTCACAACTCAAGTCATAACACCATGTAGTTTTAAGAAAAATATTTGAGAAGCTTAGAGAATACAAAGACAAATTAAATTCCAATAAGTGCATATTTGGTGTTACCTCAGGAAAAATTTTAAAATTCATAGTTTCCAAGAGGGGCATAGAAGTGGACCTAGCCAAAGTAAAAGCAATTATATAAATGCTTCCTCATAATATGAACTAGGTTAAAATTCTTCAAGGAAAGTTATAAGCCATTCAATGATTTATCTATCAGTTTATGGATAAATTTCACCCCTTTACCGATCTCCTAAATAAGGGGACCACTTTTAATTGGAAATCTAAGTACCAACAAGCTTTTAATATCCTCAAGCAATATTTGGAAAGCCCACATATGTTGTCACCTCCTATCTCAGGAAGGTCCTTGCTCTTGTATATTTCAGCAACTCCATATACAATAGGTGCCCTCTTGGTACAACACAATGATCAAGGTAAGGAATAAGCAATTTATTACATCAGTTGCACTATAATCTCTTATGAGCTAAATTACAATCTAATCGAGAAGGCATGTTTAGCCATAGTATTTGCCTTGAAAAATATTTGACATTACATGCTTAACAATCAAGTCTATCTCATCACCAAGGTTGATCCTCTTAAGTATCTATTATCAAAATCAGCCCTCACAGGTAGAATGGAAAAGTGGATCATGTTACTCAACAAATTTGATATTGAATATATTAATCAAAATTCCATTAAAGGATAAGTCATAGCATATCAACTAGACAAAATACCTCTTGAAGTGATTGAGCCTCTTATCAAAACCTTCCCAAATGAGTCTATAATGAGTACTTCAAAATCTAGTGATTGGAAGTTATATTCTGATGGCTCTCTTACTACACATGGATCAGGGGTAGGCATTTTTCTTGTCACCAAAAAAAGTGACCTCATCCCATGCACTAATAATATTTATAAATACAAGGCCTTAATAGCTAGCCTTCACCAAGCCATCTAATGGAATATCCATCATTTGTAAGTGTTTGTTGATTCACAACTTATAATCAAGTAGGTCAATGATGAGTTCTAGATAAAGAATGAGAATTTGGTCCCTTATACATAATTAGTAGATCAATAAAATTAGAATTTTCAAACTATCACATTTGAACAAGTGCCAAGAGGGAGTAACAAATTAGTTGATTCAATGACCATTATTGGCTCTCTTATTGATTTCCTTAAAGATGTCTTAAAAGGGAATTGTTTAATAGAATATCTGATTTTCCTAGTATATCAATCCATGGCTCCCTTAAATTTTTTCATAATCACTGATCCCAATCTTCCCTAGTATTATGACATCTATAGTTACCTCCATGATAACATTTTACCACCTAAACATAATTGCCACCAACACCACCACACCTCCCGTTACGCAATACTCAGTAATATGCTCTATCATAGGGGATATAACATGATTTTATTAAGATGTTTGACCTCAAAGGAGTTCTTTCTTATGATCAAGGAGGCCCATGATGGTATTTATGGTAGTCACATCAGTGGAATAGCCCTGGACAAGAAATTGCTTTGGACTAGATATTATTGGCCTACCATGGAACATGACTCTAACCAGTATGTGCAAAATTGTGTGAATTGTCAAAAGCATGGTAATATTATCATACCCCCATACAAAAATTACAACCCATAATGAGTCCATAGATATTATATATATAGGCCCTTGATTTTATTGACAAGATAAATCTTACATTATTTGATGGTCACAAGTTTATTATCATAGTGATAGAGTATTTCACTAAATGGGTATAAACCATGCCACTCACATATACTACAAGCCTCCAAATTCATCCTCAATCAGATTAGTTGACATTTTGGCATCCATACCATATCATCTTTGATACTGTAAAATCCTTTAAAAATTATGAAGTTGAGGCTTTGTGCTATAAATATCACATCAAGTAGCATTTATCTTCTCCTTACTACCCCAAGGGAATAAACAAGCTAAAGCAATAAACACGACCCTTATCAAATTCTCAAGAAGATAGTCAATTAGGTAGGTAGGAATTGACTCCTGTAATTATATCTAACACTTTAGTCTTATCACATAAGTGTCAAAACACCTATTAGGGCCACTTCATATTCCTTGGTACATGAGACAGAATAAATCTTGCTTGTGGAAGTAGAGCTCCCTTCTCTGTGAATCTCATTAGGGAGCATTATCACTGATCATAATCTTAGAAAAGAATATCTACAAGAATTGGAGTTTCTTGATGAAAATCATCAAAAAGCCCTTAATTGATTATGAGTATATAAGAATAGATTGAAAGGCCAATATCAAAAGAAGATCTAGTCCAGAGAGTTTGAAGTCAGTGATCTAAACCTAAAATATAATAAAATAATAATAATGCTGATAGGGACAAGAAAGGAAAATTTGAATCAAATTGGCTTAGGCCTTGTATCATAATTACAAAATTTAGATCTGGAGCCTATAAACTAACCACATTAGATGGTGAAGAACTTGATGATTCGATGAATATAATGCATCTAAAACTATTCTATACTTGATAGGTTCCACCTTCCTCCATCTATGAGTCCCCACTCTTGGGGGTATATCTTCTTCCAATCCATGACATATCTCCAATAGTCTAATAAGTTAAAAAAATCCATCCAATGGTGAAAACCAGTCTTCTGGTACTTTGGGCAAGTACCATGATGAAAACCAATTTTCTAGCATCATGGCAAAAGAACCTATTCCTGCACCTGGTCTTAATAGTGGGCATCTATCATAGGTTCTTATGCAACAACATGATATAAGTGTTCTCAATAGAATAATAAGTCATTACTTATTTAGTAGTGAGGCTATTTGTTGGATAAGTCCTTTGGAGTCTCTTATCCATAGCTATCAAATCGTATCACATCTGAATGTTCATCCCCTATCCCATTGGCCCACCATGTCCTCTTTGACAAGCTTGTCTCCTTTTAGCCTCAAGACAAATCTCATCCCCATTTTTATCTTACTATCCCAGACTCATGGTTCACACCTTCCAACTAACGTTGTCATTATTTAAGGGTCAAGCATAGGTTTTCTATTCTGAGGTTTAAAATACATTATGATATTGAATCCTGAAGGATCATCCTAAACCCCATAGTCAATCACTTTTTGGAATTTTTTGAAACATTAATCTAAAATAATTTTTGGGCACTATATACCCCATTTACATAACCCCTAATCATCACTAGATCCAATTGTCTATAATAATCTTATCATCACTACATTGTTCCTTTGATCTATGTTATTTTATCAGTATCTAGTATGATTGTGCATATGTCTTGAGTGTGTGTGGTTGTTTAGTTAATCATGTATATATTAATTACATTGTATTGTTTATTTAATGAGTCTTGTTAGAATTTTGTATATATTTTATCTTGTTAACCTTTTGGTAACAATGATGGTATTAGTGATCCCCATAAATTTGCTCAAGTAAGGTTACTTTTAAATGGAGTTCCCTTACACACTGGACATTTAATGTATCTTTGAATTTTATCATGTCATATGACACACATTTACTTACAGGTGAAATATTAAAATGGATTTCAAACATTATCAATGGATTCTAAAATCACTACTGATCCCATTCCCCCTAATCCTATCACTTATCCTATCAAGCCTATTATTATCCCATCCAATCTATCACCATCTTGTCTAAACCTAATTATCACCCCATTCTATCCCTATCCCACCTCCATGGTGTAGGAGGATTCCTACTCAAACCCACACTATGATACCTAATGAATTAAAAGGTGGATTATTTTTTTATTAGCACATCTCATATCATCATAATATCCACTATTATGTCATTTAGATAATCATCTACATATAATATCACAATAATTTCATATATAAATCACATATCATATAAATCAACTAATAAAATCCATAAACATAACATCTAAATCACATCCATCATATCATATAATGTTACCAAAGTAGAACCATGCATATAACTAATCCATACGTCATCTCATCTAACCATCTCCAACATAAATAAAACATCTACATAAATCTATCATCCATATCAAAAGATCATAAACATATACATGCATCACATTGTTTCATCTAAATTCATATAACATAAAATCATAACCATAATACATCTAAAATCTACCATCATGTCTAACACCATACATCTAATCACTATACATCTCATCACATCATAAATAAACTCATTGTGTAAAGCTAAATCAATATGACACATCACATCTAATATCATGAATCTCATGTAATTGCATCTCATCCTATAATAAACAATAACATGTCCATAACATATATCACAATCCATCATAAAATAAATAATCACATCATTAATATAATAAATAAAGTACATACATCATCTAAACTCTCATCGCATATATAAATAATATCAATAGTCCACATGGATTCCATGTTAAAAAAATAGATACAATATGTGGGCCCATGGGGAAATAATGAAATATAATACATAAATCCTACACACACACACACACACACACACACACACACACACACACACACACACACACACACACACACACACACACACATGCACACACACACACCCTATCTCATGGTTGTGGTCCTAGTAGCCATGGTGCTCCTTTGGTAGGCTAATGTATTGAGTGTGAAGAATTGGCTTAGAAAGAAGGAAAACATTGCTCAACTATCACTGCTTCCTCATATAGTTTCCTATAATATTTCACCTCATGAGTCAACCTCATAATGTTCTTAATCACCTCCACCATCCCACGCCCAATCATTTCCAAGTCAGCCTCATCCTTGGCCTTCTCTGCCATCTCTACCTCTCTTATTAGGGTATGGATCCATGCTTGCATTTGTACAATTTGGCCTTGTTATATTATAATATATGCATCATGGATTTGGATATAGCTCTATAAGGTATCTATCTATGCCTATGATATAATTATCTATGCCTATAAACCTATCACCTATGTCTATACCTAGGTTAACTATCCATCTCTTTGCACTAGTTGGGCTTGTAGAGCTATGACTTGTCCCTATAACCTAATCACCTAAGCATGTGCCTAGGCCAACTTCCCATCTCTCTACACTATCGTAGCCTACAACTATGCCTATATCCCATCTCATTCTTGCATAATCCCAATAATCTCTGCCAATCAAGAAGGGATATATGACTATAATTATGCAAGTAAAAACCTCTCACTCCATGATAAAATTTGTTTTGAAGACCCTACACCATCTCTACCACCACTACCTCTAGCGTATAAATCGAACTATACTTGGGCCTGAACCTACAGCCTAACCTATACTATTACTACTATTTGGTATCCATTCCCTCCATCTACATCTATGGCATCATTCCCATCCTAACCATATTACATAGATGCTTATCTCATCTATCTTTATATCCTAGCCTACACCTATAACACTCTCCTGACCACCCCTCATAGTACCACAACCTTGGGACAAGTCAATCTCACTAAAATACAAGTCTCCCCATGTTGTGTATGCTACAATAATACTTGGACTAGGGATTAGCATCTAAAAATCCCATGACATTGGGGCAATGCTTTCATAATCAGATCATACCTAGGCCTTATCTACTGGCCTACCCCAATGAGGTCATTCTCACTCACTCCTAAAAATTAAATTCTCCTCTCCAAGCATGTCCTATATGAATCTAAACTAATTCTACACCCTGTCAGGCCTATATCACTCTATCACTAGATCTCTCCTACCTATCAAATAACACTCAATCAACATGTATTGATTAAATAAGACCTCATCATCCCAACCAAACTATAATCCCCTGTAGGGCATCCATGTGATGTGTTAACTATAGAGACTATCAAATGCATCTTGGAAAAATTGCATCTCCTCGACATGACCCCACTACACACCTAGTAAAATATACCATCCGAATACCATTAGATGGTGAGGTTGCCTCACTACTAAAGTACCTAAAGCATGTTGAATCACAATGTTCTCCCATCTCTAGATTTGTAATAACATAGATGGCCCTAAGCTAACTTTTCCCTTGTAAGCTCCCAAATGTAGCTCTTCATATAAATGTGTTAGTACCACTAGCCCCCAAGCAAATACTCTAAAATCATGGATCATGTCTGCTATAATGTCTCATGGGCCTAAATGGAACCACTCCCCACCCTTGTTTGGTAGGAGCATGTAGGTTAAAAGAGACATAACTACTAGTGTTAGGAAATCAATATTACCCTCATGGAGACAATTGTCAATATCCACATACCTATTAAGCACATCCACCCATAATCCTCCTACTAATCTCTAATGTCAAGACCAGTGTGTGTGACCTATAATATATCCTATCACCTCACATTGGTAAATGGAAAATATAGTACATATCCTCTAATGTCACCATCATCTCTCCTATGACAAAATAAAATGTGCTAGTCTATGAATGCCAGTTCTCTATTAGTGTAATGATCAATGCAGAGTCAATACATATCACTAGCATAACCACAACATTGTGTAGTCTAATTAATTTTAGTACACCATACTCAACCTCTATCAATATATATATATATTTTAGAAAACCATATGATGTCATGATGCTGATGACATCACTCCTAAATCCTCCTGCACTAGTCACCATCAACCTATCACTACATATCTATCACAAATCACACACCTATCAAAAATCAACTAGATTATCCTCATCCTCCTCAAACCCCATCCATCCTACTTGCATTTGAAAACCCTCACCCTAACCTACCCCAACACTCAATTATCATAACTTCTTATTCTTTACCCCTAACTATTCCCTATCTTATCATCCCCAACCCATTAAACCCTCTTACCAATCACACTAATACCTAAACTATCCTTATCACTCCTCCACCTAACCTCACTATCTACTAACTACACTTCACTACACCCTCTCTCAGCAACCTTAATCAATCTAACTAATCCCCTAACCACCATCTAACTAATCTCACCCCTTAACCTATCCCCATCTCACTAACATCATCTAACTAACCTAGGACGTTCACCTATTCCACACCTTATCCAACTACATTAATTAACCCTCACACCACCTCTCCATCTATCCCCTTCTAACTAACTAGTACCTTATCCTATCACTTACCCATTTTTTTAAGCATGAAATATATTGAGAGGGGGATGAATCAGTATATTATAAATCTTTTACTTAATCTGATTTATTTTCTATAAACCACTTAATCACACATTTAAGATATGAAATAAAAAGAAACAATAACATGTACCATGAGATGAGAGAGATGAGAGAGAGAGACAGAGAGAGAGAGAGAGAGAGAGAGAGAGAGAGAGAGAGAGAGAGAGAGAGAGAGAGAGAGAGAGAGAGAGAGAGAGAGAGAGAGAGAGAGAGAGAGAGAGAGAGAGAGAGAGAGATGAGAGAGAGAGAGAGAGAGGAGAGAGAGAGAGAGAGAGAGAGAGAGAGAGTGAGAGAGAGAGAGAGGAGAGAGAGAGATTTATGTGGAAACCCAAAGTGGAAAAAAACCATGGAGAACAATCTCAAGTATATGAATGAGTACCAACTCAAATTAAAATGTTCTCAAGCACCAAGTTTTAGGAGCACCAACCCCTTTTCTAAGTACCAACACAACAACTATTTATGAACACCAACTCACAAGAGCACCAACCCCTTGTAAAGATTTATGAGAACCAACCCAAAAATGTGTATACAACACAATTATCTCTTAATGTTTCTTACTCAACAAATTATAGAGCTCTACAATATCTCCTTCTTTTCTCTCCTCTTTTATTATATAAAACAATTACAAAACCATGCACTCTCTTGCATACTATAAATGTCTTCTCAAGCCTTTATTTATATCTTTCTAGATGACCTTTGGCATTCACCCTTTATGACCATCCAATCCTCATGGAAAATGGTGCCAAACTTGCATGACCCTTCGTATCTTGCATTTGAAAAGTCACATGGTGACCCTTCATAAGCAAATGCATCCTTTCCTCTTTTATCTTTATCTTGGTGAATTTTCATTTTCCTCAAAGTGTCCCTTCATGGAAAAAATGTGCAATATGCTCTTTTTTCTTCACATGGTAACCCTTGGAATTCTTCAAGATGGCTCTTCATGAGAAAATGTCTCCCATTTCTTTTTTTAGTCTTTACCCCCGTGACTCTTTGACTTCTCCATGGGCCCTGTTTTGACTTATATGCAACCAAAAATATATTCATTAATATTAAATAAATATTAACACACATTAGCCAATTTATCAATATTAAAAACACCATTAAATGCTATGGGGCCCTTTATTGCCAATGCTATACCGTTAACATCAATGACAATATTTACAACAATCTCTCCCTTTATCATTGATGGCAACCTAAAAACTAAAAATACCACATCCTTAAACCTACACATACTACCATTTGAAAAAATATAGTAACTACCCCTTACTAGAGTAACCTATACCTATTACTTATATCTATATCTACACCTGTACCTGTACCTATTTCTCTTCTTCTCCCCCTTTGACATCAATGGCAAAGGGCCTATTATGGAGCTAAGACTTATCTCCCCCTCAATTGATGTTGATCCTCAATGGTAGAAAGTAAAAGAAATTATTTCTAACTTCTCCCATAGATACTCAAATGTGTCTTTTGGTAGTGTCTTTGTAAAAATATCTACAATCTACTCTGTAGTACTGATATATTCCATGTTAACCTATTGATCTGCAACTTGCTCTCTCAAGAAGTGATATCTAATGCTATTATGTTTTGTTCTTGAATGCATCACCAGATGTTTCAAAATATTAATAGCACTTGTGTTATAAAAAAATAGAAATAGGTTCATCATATATTACCTTGATATCTTCCAAAGTTTGCTTCATCCAAAGCACTTGAGTACAACACAATATTTTTGTAATATATTTTGCTTCAGCTAAAGAAAGTGATACCAAGTTATGTTTCTTGCTTAGCCATGCTATCATCGAGGAAGAAAGCTCCTCCACTTGTACTCTTTCTATCATCCAAGAAACGTACCCAATCAAAATTTGTATAATCAACCAAAGTGAAATCTCTACTTGTGGGATATCACAATCCATAATCTAATGTCCCCTTGATATATTTGAATATTCTCTTCACCAACTGAATGTGACTATCTTTTGGAGATGACTGATATCTTGCAGCCATACCTATTGCATGCATGATGTCTAGCCTCAATGCTATCAAATATAAAAGACTACTAATCATATATCTATATAAATATTGATCTATAATAGGTGAATCTTCATCCTTTCTCACCTTATTCCCTATACCCATTGGTGTACCAACTAGTGCACAATACTCAAAATCAAACTTTTTCAATATTTCTTTGGCATATTTACTTTGAGATATGAAAATTCCTTTATCTGACTGAAAAATTTGCAATCCTAATAAAAATGACAATACTCCAAGCATAGACATCTCAAATTCTTTTTTCATATTATCATTTTTCTTTTTTAAAAATCTTTTCAATGTTTCCTCCAAAAATGATGTCATCAACATATACCATAATAATCAATTGATGCTCACCTTCTATTTTGATGTAGAGATTACTATCAACAAATCTTCTCTTGAAATCTTGATCCTGCAAGTACTTATCAAGTCTTGCATATCAAGCTCTGGGAGCTTGTTTCAATCCATATAATACTTTATTCAATCTACATACATGGCTACTAATATTTGAGATAATAAATCCCTCAAGATGCTCAATGTAGATTTCTTCTTCTAGATTCCTATTTAGGAAGGCATATTTAACATCCATCTAAAACACTTTGAAATTTTGAAACACTGCATATGCAAGAAACATTCTAATAGCCTCTATCCTTGCCACTGATGTAAAAGTTTATTCAAAATCTATTCCCTCAATCTGAGCATATCTTTTACATACTAATCTTGCTTTATTCTTGGTCACTTCTCCATTTTCATTCGACTTATTTCTGTAAACCCATTTTGTTCCTATCACATTGTGATCTTTTAGTCTAGGCACTAATTCCCAATATTCATAATTTTATATTCTATTTAATTATTCATCCATTGCCTTAACCTAATGCTTATCATGTCTAGCTTTTGAAAAATTTCTAGGCTAAATTTTGGATAACAAAGAGAAATTAACTTGCTTAGATTTACTTACCATCATTCTTCTAGTGTGAATTCCTTCATTTATATCCTTGATGATGTCATTTTCATTATGATTTATTTAGACATATTTGGATGAGGTTTTAGTGTCCTTTTGCTCCTTCTTTTCATCTTCATCTAGTTCTTCAAAATCTTCCTCTTCAATGATTTCAGGAATGCCTATTGGATCACTGATTCTTTGTGCTCCAGCTTCTTCTATCTTGACACTTGCACTTTCAACTATTTTTTTGGTTTTTTTGTTATAACATTTATAAGATTTAATTTTGAAATAAAAACTAAGAAATATACCTTCATCTGCTCTAGATTCAAACTTACCCAATTTTTTTATTGGTTCTCTTTATGAAGCATCTACTACCAAAAAATCTAAAATAATCAACTATAGTTGGTTTATCTTTCCATAGCTCATAAGGAGTCTTATCACTATTGAATCTCAATAATGCTCTATTTTAAATATGCACTACTATACCAACTACCTCTAATATTTATCTGGTATCTTGTATTCATTTAACATTGTCCTCAACATCTCTTGAACTATTCTATTTCTTCGTTTAACTACTCCATTTTGTTGTGGAGTTTTGGCTGTTGAATAATGTCTTTTTGTTCCATGGTCTTCACAAAACTCAATAAACTAATCTGACATGAATTCTCCTCCTTGATATGATCTTAAGCACTTAATCTTAAAACTAGTTTCATTCTCAACTAATGCTTTGAAATGTCTGAAAGCTTTTGATTTTTTATTTACAAACATTATCCAAGTCATACATGAAATATCATCAATAAACAACATGAAATATTTCTCACCTTGAGTACTTTGAGTTCTCATAGGTCCACACAAATCAATGTGAACAAGCTCTAACATCTGAGTGGTCGAGTATTCTTTTGTTTTTAAAACCACCTTCTGGCCAACTTCCCATGTTGACAAGATTCATAAAGCATGTTGGATAGTTTTTTAATCTTTGGAAGATTTTTGACTGCTTGCTTCTTGCTGATGTTGAAAAGATTTTCAAAATTTATGATTCCATTCTCTTTTGATATAGCCAACTTTCTTCAATCTGACACAAACATCTTTGACCATTGATGTCTGATAACATATACAAATTATTGCCTATTCTCTGAGCATCTACAACTAGCACAACTGAATCTTTTTTCCTAATTTCATAACCTTCTAAATAAAACTTTAGTGTATGACCTTGATCACACATTTGACTTACACTCAAAAGATTATATTTAAGACCTACATACAAAACATTTTTATTTTTAGTTCTAACATTATCCAAACTTAGTGTACCTTTCCTAGTAATTTTGGTTGTAATATTATCTCTAAATTTCACTCTGCCACCATTGATCTTCTTCAAGGTTATGAACTTGCTCTTATCTCCTGCCATGTGCCTCAAACATCCACTATCAATGAACCATGGATTTTATTTATTTATTGTATGAAACACTGTCTATATCAACATAGACTTTTCAGGTTATTTCTTCTACCATGAACCTATTTGAACTTTCTTCTTGATGAATGGAGCCTTAAAATTTTGGCCCTTCTTGACTGACTCAAACATGCTTCTACAATACCAGGCTATGTGTCTCAAGTTATTTCACTTGTAACATATTATGGCCTCTTCATTAAACCCTGATAGAGGAACAAAAGAGTTGTGGCTTCTACTTGACTCTGCATGAGTTTCCTTCTCTTTATTTCTGAAATTGTTATCCCTTTTTTGACATTCTATTTTCTTATGACCATATCCATTACAATAAAAGTAGTAACTATAAAAATAGAACTTGTTTGTGTATCTATGACCTGATTGCATTTTGTAACTCTGTTCCTTCTAGCCTTCTTTATTTGAGATGTCCTTTGTGTTCTTAACTTCTTCCCTTTTTATTTCCTCTTTTGTAAGAGCTTCAACATAACTCTTTCCTTTTTCTGTGTTAACCTTGTTTGTGAAAGTAGTGGCCTCCTCTTTCTCTTTCTCAAATCCATTACCTATCTTATTTGACATTGTTCTTTAACTTTCTAATATCTTATTCAACATATTAGCGTTATTCTCAATTTTTGAATCATTGTCTTCTCTATCATTGATTGATTTATTTATTTTCTCAAGATCTATTTTTAAAGAATCAATTTAAATAACATACATTTGACATTCTTCACTTACTTTTTGCAACTGTGCCTTTAGATCTTTTTCATTCTTCTTGGCTTCTTCTTTTTCAAAGTGTGTTTGTATATCTTCAATTGTTTCCTTTGACTCATTTTCATTTTTTTTGATTTGGAGCTTCAATCTTTGATTCTTCTTCTCAAGAGATTTTTAACTCTTTTAAGACACAAATGATTTCTCCTTCTAGATTCACTTTGGCTTCATCCTATTCTTTTTACTGATCATCTGTACTTTTGCTTATGAAGGCATCTTCATGTATGGCCATGAATAGAATGTTTTTTCTTCTGAATCATTGACTCCACCATCTTTGACTGAGCTAGGATCTTTAGAATACAAACTCTTCTTCTCAAATCCTTTCTTTAATTTTCTTTTGAAATTATTTTTGTATGTAGACTTTCCTTCTGCATTGTCACCATTACCCTAATCTAGGCACTTATCTATAAAATATCCAATCTTTCCACAATTAAAAAATTTAAAATGTAATTTTCCTTGATATTTACCTATGTCCTTTTTTAGCTTGTGAATGAATATAGCTCCATTGTCATCTTCATCATTGCTAGAACTAACACTTGATTCTTGAATCTTAGCCTTCTCTTTCTTTGATGTCCTAAAAATAGATTCTATCTTTGAGGATTTCTCTTGTTTGATCCACATCTCATATGACATAAGAATACCATGTAGCTCATCCATCTTTAGCTTGGCTAAATTCTTCATCTCTTTAATTTCTAAAATTTTTGCATCATATCTCAATGGTAGAGATCTCAAAACTTTTTGTACCACGATTGATTCTTCTAACTTTTTTTCAAGACCTTGAATCTGATTAACTATTTGATCAACCCTTAAAAGGTAACTTGCTATATTTTCTTCCTCTTCCATCTTAAAACTCTCAAACTATCTTCTAAAAGTCTAAAGCTTAGCTTGTTGAACCTTTCCATCACCTTTGTAAATATTCTCAAGCTTTACCCAAGTTTCATAAACAGATTTACATTGCATAACTTTAAATTTTTTTGATTCACATAAACCACATAAAATAATATTTAAAGCTTTAGCATTATTTTCACTTGTCTTCTTTTCCACCAGAGTAGTTATAAGTGTCAGTGGCTCTTCATATTCCTCTACCACTGCTTGCCAAATGTTGAATCCAAGAGCCATCAAATAAGTCCTCATCCTTATAATCCAAAAATCATAATTTATCCCATCAAACAAAGGTACCTTATTTTTATAAAAACCTTATGTGATCTAGCCATTGTGCTTTCCTCGATCTTCTTTCAAGCTATACAACTTTTTAAAAAGGAACTTGATCTAATACCAATTATTAAGCATGAAATATACTGAGAGGGGGGTGAATCAATATATTATAAATCTTTTACTTAATCTAATTTCTTTTCTATAACCACTTAATCACACATTCAAGATATGAAATAAAACTAAAACAATAACTTGCACCACATAAGAGAGATAGAGACACTAGATTTTTACATGGAAACCCAAAGTGGGAAAAACCATAGAGAACAATCTTAAGTATATGAATGAGTACCAACTCAAATTACAAAGTTTGCAAGCACCAACTTGTAAGAACACCAAACCCTTTGCCAAACACTAACACATCAACTATTTATGAGCACAAACTCATAGGATCACCAACCCATAGGAGCACCAACCCCTAATGTGTATAAAACACAACTATCTCTCAATGTTGCTTACTCAACAAATGATAGAACTCTACAATATCTTCTAATTTTCTCTCCTCTTTTCTTATATAAAATAATTACAAAACCATGCACTCTCTTGCATATTAAAAATGGTTTCTCAATCCTTTATTTATAGTTTTCTAAATTACCTTTGGCATTCAACCTTTATGACCCTTCAATCCTCATGGAAAATGGCACCAAACTTGCATGATCCTTCATATCCTTACATTTGAAAAGTCATATTGTGACCCTTCATAAGAAAATGTGTCCTTTCCTCTTTTGTCTTTATCTTGGTGACTTTTCATATTCCTCAAAGTGTCTCTTCATGAAAAAATGTGCCATACCCTCTTTTGTCTTCACATGGTGACTCTTGGAATTCCTCAAGATGACTCTTCATGAGAAAATGCATCCCATTATTTTTTTATATCTTTACCCCATGACTCTTTGACTTCTCCATGGGCCCTGTTTTGACTTATATGTAACTAAAAATATATTTTTTAATGTTAAATAAATATTGACACACATTAGACAAGATATGAATATTAAAAACACCATTAAAAGCTATGGGGCCTTTATCACCAATGCTAGACCTTTGACATCAATGACAATATTTCCAACACATTTTTCCCAACTATGACAAAAATACTAATCATGAAAATTCCTTGGGTGGCAGATTTGATAAATCACCCCTTACGACTTACAGTTTTGCCTTCCCACATAGTCAGGCAAAACCATAATTCCCTCAAACTTGATATTGAAAAATCATAGATCTATAATTGTGGTATTGAAATACTATATTTCTAGACTTATGATATTGTATTACTATGCATTACCTATAAAACCATAATTTGAAATAATAATATCATGACTAAGGGCACTACCGTTAGTCACAATATTATCTTGACAAACTAGATGACAATTTTTCCTACCAGAACTTCCAAAATTTTGATAATAAACTAGTGAAATCATAGAGTAAATGGTCTAGTACTCATCGTTGGTCTAGCCTTTGGTGCTATCTAGAATTATTATACTTGTTCATCATGATGGGAAGCTCAGGGAAGCCGATCCATGTTTTTAATGTCATAGCTCAATTTAAAAAAGATTAAAGGTTTAAAGGACTCTATTTTCCCTCTTTTATCTAATTTGACCCCCCAATACACCCCTATCATCCCTTTGATAAAACTTTAACATCCAAATCCATTTAATAACCCAACTAATTCTTCTTCACATGTCTCACACCATCATTAATTATCCTTTGTAATGTTAGCATAGACATGGATTTTCTATTTAACCATTATCTAAGTTGATCCTCCATCAGAACTACATTGGCCTAAGGTCCCTTAGGATTATATAGGCATCACATGGTATCACTTTTATTACCAAGGATAGCTCAACCACCGTTCATCCCTCATCATTGTCCTATCCTTGAACAAGTCACTCAATAAGCACATGTCATTTTTAAGCTATGAGTCTTACGTAAAGTACCTCTTTATCATCTATCAATAACTCTTATCACTTTTACCCATTTTAAATCCTTCCCTAACATGCATCATTGCTATGGGACCTATCATTGACTTGAACCCATCTAATAAATTTTATCTTATCAACTAAATAACTTTCTAGACATTAGTAATCTATCTAGAACCTATCACAATTGAGCTACTTTATCCCCTTAACTCTTGGGGAATATCAAACCATATCTATGACTTTGGGCATCTGAACCCCATTTTATCATCACTGGTCTTATCCCACCCCTAAGAATCATATTCAAGTGACCATCCATGTTGGTTCTCCCCACATGCTCCTTCAAAGGGGTATCATACCTGACTAGCTCATTTCTAACACCATCTGACATTATTATGGATCTTCTTTGAAAGACCATTACTCCTCTCATCTTGTCCACGTACAATTCCCTTTCAAAGAGGGGTAAAATGTATGCACTAAAATCCACTCACTTTGCTAATTTCACTAATTTAACATATAACTACATTTCTTAGCTAACTTAACTAATGCCCCATTGTCCCACTTCCCATTTCCTACATCTTATAAACCTGACCCCATCTCATAACCAATTAATCCCTTCATTATTCCCTAATAAAACCTATTTACCCACTAACCTACTCTTTAAGCCACTTGCAAATTTAAAAATATAAAATATTCTAACTACCCATCTACCAACCTATTCATATATATTCCTAAACCCTTAAACCCTAATAGGAGATTTATAGAATTAGAGGATTCTATAAATCTCCTCCATTTTAGCTCCCATTTTATAGAATTTTATATTCTAGAGATCTTCATGGAATTAAAAATTCCATGAAAAATCCCTAGCCATTGATCTCAATGGCTCAAAATTGCATTTGATCCATTTGATTTCTCCCTCCATTATTATATAAAAAAGCTCACTCCCTCCATGAAACTAACTTCAAAATTTGAAATCTTAGAGCCTTATTGATATATTGATGTTAGTATCTTGCTCTTTGTATCCATCCATATCCACTATCAAGCTCAAATCATCCATTGGAAGCCATTATCAAATATCAAGCAAGTAATCCAACATCCTTTAATTTGGCATCAAGGATCCATTTGATAATATTAGAGAGGAGTCATAAATTGGTAAAGTGATGGTGAGATCATTCCTAACATTTTGATTATTTCATTTATCCCCTCTTATTGGTGTGTTTAGATTTTGGGTTTTTATTACTAAAATAGTAATAGAAGTTGAATATAAAATTTAGGCTACACTTCTCTTGTTCTTGAATGACCTTTTCCTATGTTCATACTTCCAAAAAATTTTCTTGTTCTTGTTAGGATTATATACCTTCTTATCATCTCCATGATATTCATCATGTTCTTCATCATACTCAGTATTATCCTTGTTAGGACATTTAAATGCAAAGTGACCAATCTTACCATAGTTGAAACACTTTAAAGGTAGCTTACCCTTATATTTACTAGATCCAAACCTCAATTTCCTAAAAAAAATGGCTATTAGTTCATCATTATCAATATCTGAACATACCTCATCTTTGAAATTATTAGCTTTTGACTTATTCTTAGGTTTGAATGGTGCTTCATTCTTGGGAGGCCTTCCTTCATTTGTTCTCATCTCATAGGCAGTTAAGATGCCATGAATCCCATCCATTTATAGCTTGTCCAAATCTTGCATCTCTTCTATTGTAGACACCTTAGAATCAAAATTAGAAGTTAGTGATCTCAATACCTTTTGAACAACTATAGAATCTTTCACTTATTCTCCCAATCCTCTTATGACATTACAAACTTCATCAACCTTCAATAGGTAGGAAGTAATGGTTTCATATTCATTCATACTCAGAATTTCAAACTAACCTTTGTGGGTCTACAACTTATAAATATTCACCTTGGTGTCTCCTTCATACATAGTATTCAATTTTTCCCATATCACCTTGGCTGAGTCATCGTGCATCACCTCCATAAATTTTTCCTCTGATATACCACATATAATGACATTCATTACTTTAGCATTGATTTCACTCTCCCTATTGCTTATAACATCAATTGGTGGTGTAGGAGGTGGAGTGTATCCATACACAACTACCTAACATATGTCATGTCCAATTGACATTAGATATGTTCTCATTCTAATGCTCCAAAATGCATAATTAGTTTCATTTAATAATGGAGACTTACTAGTAGAAAAACCACCTTAATATTCATGACTAGCCATCATTACTTCTAGGATCTCCATTAGGATATTAAGCCTACTTCAAAGGACCTAATTTAATAAAAAATGTTGAAATAAAAATGATAGAGAGGGGGGGGGGGTGAATCAGTCTTTAAAAACATTCTTATCAATTTCACTTAAGCAATCATGAACCATTCAAAGAAGCATATAGATCTAATAAGCATGAAAACCTACCCACATAAATATGAAACATAAAACCATATAAAATATGTGGGAAAACCTAAAGGGGAAGAAAATACACTAATATATATAAATGGACTACAGTCCTATAAGAAAAAAACTAAATTTAGTGAAGAACCAAATCCACACAGAATACCAACCCTAATTAGGTACGCACCAACCCATCTAGGCTTTAACAAACACCAAATTGAAAGGAGGAACCAACCCATAGATGATTCAGAACCAAATAAACCACATGATTCCTTTGATCACCCTCATAACACCTTACTTATCAACCAACTAATGATGACCACCTCTTTTTTCCTTCACACTCTTATCTCTCTCAAACTACCTTCTAGACCTCTTCGCTCAATTAGGTCTCTTTCAAGACTGATTAGGCTATATGACATTGATATTAATATGTAGGCACACTATAAAATATTAATTAAATATCCTATACACTCGTATTATGGTATAAAATACCTATTTCTACTGACCAATGTATTATTTTATTTTCTTGCTCATTGCTTCTACACAATAGGCTTAAAACTACCTTGTATATATACAGGCTTCTTGCTCATATACCTATTGTTTGGACATATAAATTTTAATACTTGAATTATACTTTAAATATGTATTATAACATATTTCATACATTTATAAATCATTATAATATTTTTTCCACAAATGAAAAGATCAAAACCTTTTTTAGGCCTTAAGGAGACCTAATTCAATTAGACCTTCATTAGCACACGTTACCCTATGATCTTCTTGGAGAACTTTAAAATCACAAAAATTATATAAAATTTTAATATAACATCAAAATATACACCCAATAAGTTAATCTTAGGTCCATGACACTTTTTAGCTTCAACCATTACTTGAAGCACTTCATTAGTACTGTTCACAATTAGGTCTCTGAACCTATAGAAAGTTTGTCTTGAACTATAAGAGATTAAACACAAATTAAATAAAAAACCATGGTAATATTTAACATGAGAAGAAAAAAATGACCTAAATTTCATCACCATATTATTTATTCTTCACAACTTATGGGAAAAGGGCTTGAACTCATCTCTATAAATGGCCCACTCATAACTATTAAAACACTCCAAAACCCAGTGATGAACAATTTGATATTCAATACCTAAATAAATACTTCCCATGATCATTGATACTTTAAAAATATCCTTTTACATATATAAAACACTATTATATAAAATTCACAAGGTCTAATGTCAAATATTGGTCTTGCAGACCAATCTTTTGACTTCATTACACATAGTCAGACCAGAACCAAACAAGCCATTTTGGCTTCAATGTTTCAACCACTCTAACTAAATTCAAATATTTATAAAAGAATGAGTAATAATTTAAATATTAAAATAATAATACGCTATTCATTATATGCATAAAATCATATCATAGAGCCTCAAACACATCACTGCAACTTGCTTACTTAGAACTTCTAGTTTGCCTTAAAGCACAATCATGGTGACAATGACTTAACACTTGTATGACCATTTATATAGAATTATGATGAATTTGGATGATATTATGATATAATTATACCATTATTATATAGATATATAATATGGTAAAATGGAAATAATGGTCTTTCAGACCAACCTCATAACCTTATTGTACACATACCTCATTGAGCTAGACAAATCAACTTGTGAGCAACTTTTTCATTATAACCATTGACCTCAAAAAATTATACCAAACATGATCATGTATTAAAATTCCTAAAAATCATCTCCATTAATTTTTTTCATCCCTATTTCATTATAACACATCCCTAATTGTCTTCTCATTGCTACCTATGTTTCTCACTATTTCCACCATTAAGCCTGTTAGTGACTAGCCAACTTGGATGACAAATTTAGAACACTTGAGAGATATAAAATATCCATAAAAATTAATTTAAATGAAAAATAAGTCTAAAAATTCATACTCCATCCATTTTCATACTTTGACTGGGTCAACTCTGACTACTATAACAAATCTTCAAGAAATGTGCACTTTCTTGTAGGATCTACTCACACACCTAATAAATCAATCACTTATGGAGGTGAATGGGAGAGTTTAATACATGATCCAATAGTTTATCTAATCATTTTAGACTATTTTGGGCTGTTTTCAACTATATTTTTTTCATTAGATCATTATTAGGGTTTTAGAGAGGGTTAACACTATTTTTGGTGTTAATGATTGTTCATAAAGGATTGCCACTCATTTTAAAAACTAATGCCTAGAGATCTTATTGAGGACCCTTACCCATATCTCCTTAACAACTTAGGTTCCCATATAGAGGTTACACATGTCAATGAACACCTAAAAGTCCTTCTTAGGTAGATAACTCTTCATTCCATGTATTCAAGAGATCGCAAAACTACTTACCATGACTTTTATTAAAAATCATGATCTCAAATTGCATGAACACACTTGAAAAAACATATCATACCTATTTTAATTTTCAAATACTCACACTTTCCTTGTAAATGGATCTTGATACCCCATTAGGCTTACACACTCTCTCTACACCAGAATATTCATATTACTAGGCCTTGAACTTTCCTTCATACCTTATTCTATAATCTCAACACTTGAATGTCATGCTCAACACCTTACTCTCTTTCCATAAAAACTATCTCATGCTTAAACATATCCAAATATCCTTCATATGTCTTGAAAACAACTCATGATGCCTCATTTGACTAAGCAGGGTTTAGAACTGGTCTATTTATAGACTTGGACTGAAGGTCTTTCCCTTGTAGGCTCATATTGCGACTCTCTTTGGTGACTCTACATCTTGATCACATGACTTAAATTCTCCTAAAGAAATTCATACCTCTAAATATACTTATTTTCATACATCTTTAGGCTTGCCATGCACATGCTCATGATATGACTATGTTTGCTATGACTAGGCTTCTCAAGACACCTTGTACTTAAGAACTATTACTTAAACATGCTTATCTCAATGATATCAACCAAGAATATTCTTAAGAAAAAACTATTACACTATTGTAATAATCTCTTTCTGATCAACATTGACAACATCAAGCTAAACTGAACCATGATATTGACCTTGACATCAACCAATAGAATAATATTTATGTTTCCTTCAAATTCCCTCTTTTCATATGGCTTCCTTATCACATCAAGCACATAATAACCTTAAAGATCACTCACCATGCATATTTACTAGATGCATCTTGACATCAAATGACATCACCCTTGACATAAAATGACATCATCCTTGACATATATGATAATAATTCTCAACATAGCTCCCATTGTATAACCCAAGTGTTGTCTTCCTATTTAAATCCTTCTCACTATACTAAATACCTATCATAAATTTATTACTTTGTGTCTACTGTCTTCTTATCTAGAACCTATACTATCTTTTTTTTGTTCTTCTTTGGCACATATTTTTACCAATATAATTCTTCATCCTCTTCACCTTCACCATCTTCTCCATAGAAATAATATAAATTTGAAACATTAAAACTAAAGAGATATGCAAATTCTATGGTAAACTCACCTCATAAGCATTGTCATTGATTTTATTCACAATTCTACATGGTCTAATTTTATTGTACTTCAAATTGTTATGTGTAGATTTCATAAATATCTATTTGCTTAAGTAAATCATCAATAAATGTCCTTATTTAAATATTTTTGACCTTCTTCTAATGTCTGCTACTAATTTATACTTTTCATTACTTTCATAGAATTTTCTTCTTACTTATTCTTGTAATTGTTGTATATATCTTGCAAATGCTTCTACACCATCACTAAATCATTTTACAATTGGTAACTATACCAAATATAAAACACTCATAGTATTCCTCCCATAAACAATCTAAAATTCTAATTTTCCTTTTTATTTTTTCAATGAACTATTATATTCCAAATCAACTTGTGGTAAATCCAAGTCCCATTTCTTGGGCTTCTCTCTAACTATGCATCTCAATAAATTTCCTAAGATCCTATTTATAACTTTTGTCTATCCATATGCTCTGGGATGGTATGCACTATTAAATTGTATCTTAGTATCCATATTCCTCCATAAATTCTTCCAAAAATGCCTTAGAAATTTTGAGTTCCTAACTGATGTTATGGTTTTTGGAATACCATATAATCTCACAATATCCTTAAAAAATAGT
Source organism: Torreya grandis (assembly GCA_037957365.1). NCBI lineage: Eukaryota > Viridiplantae > Streptophyta > Pinopsida > Cupressales > Taxaceae > Torreya > Torreya grandis. The sequence continues at coordinate 6,509,493 of JARHVA010000135.1, forward strand.
TCTACAACTCTAGTGGCATCATCAGTTTTCTTTCATGCAATAAAATGAACCATCTTAGAAATCCTATCTACAATATAAAAAATTACATAATTACCTCTTTGTGTTTGGTAACCCAAATACAAAATCCATACTCAAATCTATCCATGGTCCTCTTGGAATTGTTAATGGCATGTACACCCTATATTTTATGCATGTCCTTTTGCCACCTAACATATCCCATACCTTAAAACATACCTTATTAAATATCTCTTCATCTTTGGCCAAAAATACTTCTATTCCACCAAATATATTATCTTTATCTTACCGAAATGTCTAGTAAAAACATCACTATGAAAGTCTCTTATTATATTGTATCTAAGAGACCTAATTAGAATACACAATTTTTTCCCTTTGAAGAAATAACCATCATACATAATATACTCTTCATAAAAATTACTTGTATCACCTGTTAATTTATTCTTTCATTGATCAACCATCCTTACAAAATTTGGGTCAATATGATATACTTATTTAATAACTTCAAATCCAACTACTTTAATCATCATAATACAATTATCAACCCCAATTGTCTGATCAAATCATCAATTACCTAATTTTCTTTTCTTGTTTTGTACTTCACCATAAAAGTATAACTCTACAATAAAGGCACCCACTTTATTCTCATACCACAAAATTACCATTGTATTCTCATAGCATTACGTTCATCACCCTCATAAATGTGTTGGGTGCATTAAACAATTTGAATGGCATCACCATCTACTCATATAAACCATATCTAGTCTTAAATGTTTTTTTCAATCCATCTCCTTCATGAATCTAAATTTGATAGTATCCCATCACATTAATATTGTTAAAATATTTTAATCCTACAAGCACATCCATCATATCATCTAAATGAGGTATAGGAAACTTATACTTGATTTTAATTTTATTGATTTTCATACTATCCACACACATCCTCTACCCTCCATATCTATTTGGAGTTATTAATGCTAGTGTTACACAAGGACTCATGCTCTCCCTTACTAAACCCTTCCTCACTAATTCCATAACCTGATTATTCAATTCTATATGTTTTATTGGACTCATCCTATAATATGCTTGATTGGGTAGATATGATACTAGAACCACATCAATATGATGTTGAATATATCTCTTTGGTGGTAAATAATATATTAACTCATCAGATATAACATGTGCATATTCTTTCAAAACTACTATTGTTTATTCTAGTACTTTCACCACTTTTGTGTCTTATTTATTCACGATTAAAGCATAATAATAGCATGTCATATATATGTATTTGATAAATTATTTTATAGTCAGCATACTTTCAGCCCGCCCTTCTTCTTCAAGAGGTAAAAAACTACCTGCATAACAACATTCTATAAAGTATACATGTTCGTTACTCTATCATGAACTATTTTTATATTAAATTACCATGGCCTTCCCAATAATATATGACATGCATCCATTGGTATGACATCACACCATTTTTCATCCTTGTAAGTTTTACCTATAAAAAACTTGATTAAACACCTTTTATCTACTATAACTTCATTCCCTTTCTTAAACCATGAAATCTGAAGGATTATGATGCTTTTCACACTAAAAAACTAATTTCTCAATCATGTCCTTAGAAACCATATTTTCACAACTACCACCATCTATAATTACTTTATATATTTTACCTCTTGAAGTACACATTATTCTGAAGATATTTGTTCATAGCCACACTTCACCACCTTGGTTATTCTGCACATGTTTTTCCTTGGAACAATCATTGTTATTATCATCATGAGATTTTCTCCAATATCTACTGATGTAACTTTAGTATTTTACCCTTTTGTTTTATCTTCAACTAAATTCACTCTTAGGTGATGTTCTTACCTCTTTTATTGATCTTGGTAGTGTGGACACTAAAACAATCTATGGCCTTATTCATGTAATAAACATAAGGTATGTGCTATTTTAGAAACCATCCTCTACTACCACCATAACTTTTATCCTCTCTAAAATTATCTTCATCTTTGTTGGTAGTGAAACCCTTCTCTATTAGCTCCTTGTCCTTCTATACCGCATGATATTCTCCTCTATTGGTATTAAATCTAACTCCATTTGTATTAAATCCACATAATCTATTTATAGGAGGGGATTTTCCTCTTCTTGGCCCATTAGATGTTCTTATTAAATTATATCTATTTTATTTTTATTATACCTTCAAAGATAATTGATAATCTTCCTCCATGAAAAGTATTATATGAATGCTTAATTCATATTGAATAAAAAACTTCAGACCATTTACATACCTTGCATCCATATTTTTATTTTGTCTCATCATGCTCCATTCATATAGAAAGCTTGTAAAACTCATCTATATACTCTTGTATACTATGATCCTTCTGCCTCAAATTTTGGAATCTTCTATATAGGGTTTATGCATAATCCACAAGAAGAAATTTCTTCCTCAACTTCTTCTCCATATTTTTCAATGAGTTGATATTCTCTTTACCTTTTATCTATCTTTATTTCTACAAGTGATCCCACCAAATCATTGCATGTATTTTTAATTTCATGCATTGAAGGTTACTCTAGAACATCAACCTTGATCCCTTCATTCATTATTTTTAAAGCTCTAACCATCCTCTCTTGAACTTATGGTTGTTGTTCCTTCTAATACTATTGTAGAATTTATTCTTTATGATCTATGTCATCCTCTACATCATATTTTACTCTCATTTGCCATTGATTCATAAAAATCTCAGTTAACTATTCTACTTGCCTCTGCATCTCTTGTATAGTCTATTTCATTTGAGTGATTCCTCATTATCCTCTCACCATATTTTACTCCAAGATTCAAACTTACTCTGATACCAAATAATGACCCCAAATACTATCAAGATAAGGAAATAATAATAGGATTTAAATAATAATAATAATAATAATAATAATAATAATAATAATAATAATAATAATAACATATATTGATTCATATTGAATACTTCAAATAAATGTAAACTATGCATAAATAAGCCTAAACTCAGAATCAGAGTTGACATACAAAATTTGTCACTCTAAAAATAAATAAAACTCGACCTGCTATTTTTAGTAACTATTATTTTCAGTAAGTTTCACATGCAAACATGCATAGCTTTAAAAATATTCAAAAATAAACTAAATACTAAAATTAACCTATCAAATGAATATCAACTAAATTTCAAGTCCAGTTATAAAAATATACAACTTAAAAATTTAGAAAAAAATAAAAAATAATATTAAACTAGAATTTTAACCCTTAGATGGTCACATATGGGCTTTAAAAATTATCAAAAATGTATCATAATTGGAAGGGTGGGTTATGACTACATTGAATTTTTGAGACAATCATTTTGGCATGAAGATGGGCTCAAATAGAGCTAGGATCAAAAGTTATGGTCTCCATATGTTTGGCCTCTTTGTTTGCATCACATATCTAGATGATGCTATGTTCAGTGTGGATTAATTTATGAGTACATAGATTTGGATGCTAAAAATGATTCAATTTTAAGCATCAATGTTTTTTTTACTTGAGAATTATAAACTAGTATCAATAAAAAATTCATTCCTACTTCAATAATCCTAAACTTTTTGTCAAAATAATACATGTAACATTTTGAAACATGTTTCATTGTTATTTACTTATAAATAAATTCATGCCAGATAATGAAAATTTAAAATAACATATATCAAATATTATATGTTTTCTTTTTCATTTTCATGATAATAGAAAAATACCATGCAATGTAGTGATATTCTTTTATTTAGTTTTTTTAATCTATATTAACTACTTATGTGCAATTATATCAACAAAGGTAAAAAAAGTAAAGTTTTGATTTGTTGATGGGAATATGAAATAAGTTTATAGTAATGTTGTTTAAAACATGAGTAGTAAAATTAGGTATCATAAGTATTAGTATTATCGAAAAACTATTATGCCATGTCTTTAAACTAGGTTCTTTTCCCAAAGCCAACAAATCAAGAAAGAATTATATTAGCAAAGTGCAATATCAATATGTTGAACAATAACATCTTATTTTCAAAACAATATTGTAAAAACATTACTAGTATGGAAGCTATACACATTCATGTTTAATATCAAAAATGGTACCATCCATTATGATTGTGTCTATTCTATATAACTGAAATTAGTGTAGTAAGAAAATAGTTATTGAAATGTCTTGTTTACAATGGTCGAAGGATATTGGTATAAGTTTTGGAAGTAGAGTATCAATAAAATGTTGCTTCAAAATGCACTCAATCTTTCCTTATTTTTTAAAGACATTAAAATTCAATGCATGAATAAACATGAACTGAATTTGGTGGATATCTTGGACAGTGTAAACAATCATTGCATTGAAGATATTTTGCTAAAATTTTATGGTGATAAAAATTGCATATTGGTTGAAAATGAGATTTGTAAATGTCCTTTGATTTTAACATTTTTACCACCTATAGATGTTTGAATAAAATTTTTACAGTAATTTAAATCTTTTTTTTAGAAATATTTATAAAAAAAGAAAAAAAAGAGGAAAAAGAAAATTGGAATATGCCTCAATATTTACTCCAATGATTGTTTTTAGATGTTTTTTCATTGTTTCATCATCCAATTGTTTCATCATCCAATAGTTAGATAAACGATGTAAAATTTGCATGAAGTGTACAAGAGCCTTTTGGGACTTTTCATATGCTATTTTTAAAAATGTAAATAAGGTATTTTTTAAGACTATTTGGTCTTGAATTCCATTGAAAAGTTGTTGATAATGATCACAAAGTTTAATCTAAAACAAAAATTAGTTTGTAGTTATTTCATAAACTAAAAAAAGAGCATAATGTAAGAAATAAAAAATTACAAAAAATGGGCTCAAAATTGCATAATTATATTCTATTTCACCATCCTTGACATAAAAATTATAATGAGAATTTGTTTACCAGCAACTGATTACCAATTCTCCAAATGAACCAATTGAAAACTAATCATTTGAGTCTATTACATCATTAATTTCATAGTCAGGGTATAATTTTATGTATTTTTAAAATCATAGGTATGTTTTCCATGTTTGATTTTGAAGTCAACACTATGCAAAAGACATCATCTCATCCTTCATATTTTGTTTTATCCTTTAACAAGAACTTTAAAACACAAATACTTTTTCCTAAAGATATATATGTTTCAAAATTTTGAATTAAGTTATTGCTTATGTTCATTATTTTCATAATTTGGCCTTGAATATCAACCAAGTCAATGTGAAATATCTCTACCTTAATCGGGAAACCAAGATTTGTAACATGGGTAGGTCCATAGACCATTAGAATATCCCCCTCAAATGCAACAACAATTTTCTCAACACAAATCTCCTAAATTATACATGAAGAAGTTACTTATGTGCATGTGTTAGAAGATTAAAAAATAAATGTTTTTAATTTTAAAAATCATAATGACAAAATCAAAGTGAAAAATTATTTTTTTTTCATAAAAAAAAGATGCATTCAATAATTAATAAAGAGGAACAATAAAATTATTCATGGTTTACAATTTTTGTAATTGTTGTTGAGAACAACTTGTTTGGTCTACGCCATATAAAATAATTTCTTGTTATTATCTATTTCTTCTTGGCATTAATTTTTATTCTAATTATATGCCCTTTACTTTGTTTTTTGAAGTAGAATGCATGTTCCTTTCTAATTTGTTTTAAACATAAAAACAATAAACATATATGATAGGTTCACACATAATAAATATGCGATGAAAATAACTAGACATAATGTTTGTGAAACAAATTAATCAAATAGATGAAACAATATTCTCTTTCTCATTTTGTGTATATACAAATGTATTTAACATAGATAAAAGTAACACAAGAGAAAGCACTTGAATAGCAAAAACATGATTCTTGAGTATGATCATTATCTTTTCTCAAACTTTAATGATTAAGTATTATTATCTATTGCCACACATATGGAATTATGGTTATTCCAATATTTTTCAATTGTTATAATATGATTATTTTATTTTATTTATTTTTTCAAACATGATCTATGATTCTATTCTTGTACTGATTATCTCTATGTGGAAGGAAATGGATATTAGAGGTTGGCATATGATTTTCAAATGATATAGTTGTTTTATTGAAAATAGAGATGTCAATATTAAAGTATCCTATTGCATAAATTTATTTTGATGCATCTACATTTAATAATACATTTTCAATAGCATTGATGATATTCAATATATAAGTAGATAGGGATGCATATATATTAACAACTATAAATTCATGTTCTTATATTATTGCATTTATTGTTAATTCTTCTACTTCATCCATAACATATTGAATTGGGTGTGATGTGATCATGTGAATTTGTGTACATATCATTATACCATTGACATTATATGCCAAGTTCTAGGTCAAAAAGTTTGAGTTACTATTAAAGCAATTTCTAGATGCAATATATTTTTATTAAAAGCACAACACATCACATCTCATCAAGTCATGGTAATTGATAATGTATTCCACATGTGGATTAAGGCCAAGATTATTTAACAAGAATATAAAAATATATGAAGCCAATATCTTTAATTTGAGGCTATGTTCAAACTTCCATCTTGAATTTGAATCTAGCCTCAACATTTCAATAGATATTTTATTATTAACTATAAAGTTTTTTCCATAAGAAAACTTATTAAATATAATAGATATATGATTTTATCATGAGAAAGAGTTTTATATGCTAAGACATTTCTCCTAAGACCAAGTATCTTGAATTCAACACCTTCCATGGTGAGACCCTATGACCTGTGTATTATCCATGCATAAGCTAGCTAGACTAGAAATTGAATTCATACTCTGAATTATTTCTTGTAAATGGGAATTTGAACCATTTTATATATTTAAAATATAGAAGTATAATCTAGATCAATATCACTTTTATATAGATGAACATGTTTTTTTCTTTGTAAATTCCCAATGTCAATATCATTGAATTTAACCCAAATATTATCATTGTTTTTTTCTCTGCTACATAGTTTAAATATGTCATTTGAACAATTTACAAGGCCATCTCTCATGTCATAATTCTTGAAAAATATCTCAACCAACATGTTAGACTTTAGTATAATTTTTTATAGTAGGTATAACATTAACATATCCCTTTCTCTCATTGTATGTATCATATTCTTTATCTATTGCATGGATAAAAATATTTTTGTGTGAAACAAGAGACAACATTTTATTATTGTGTGCTTCTACATCAATCTTCAAGTACAAAATATATGGAAGCAAAGGATCATTTGGCATTGATCATAAACATTTTTTATTGATAAATGCTATATTCTATTTTGTATGTGATCATATACGTATTCTATTTAGAATCAAGATAAAAAAAATTATATTTTTCGTGCATGGGTTATTATAATTGATAGTAATTTAAGTTTTCTTACCAAAAAGAATTTGGAATCATTTCTCTATTATTTTTTTGAATGTCAAAGATCAAACATTCATTCACATGTTGAAATTGATGAAAGTCCTTGTAAAACATCATTTGAACATTTCCAAAGAACACTGTTGGTAGTTGCATTATGTCACGTAATCATTTATCAATGTCATAGAACATTATCACTCTTAGAAGTGTTATATCATCAGTCAATACTTTGAATAATTTACTATAATATTTAGACAATGCATCTATCCATTCATTATTTAATGGAATAAGTTATGACTTGTTGAATGTCAATAAAAATTTCGAATGCATTGTGATTCCACCTGCATTGTATTTAAATTTACCTATGTATGCAATAATAAGACCTTTTAGTTCTCAAGGATCACTATCAATAGTCTAAGAGTAAATGTGAAATACCATTTCATAGATGCATTTTGATGTGAATGTCTTTCTTGTGCCTACTCCTCTTGATAGAAAAAGGTACAATGGCTTGTTTTTATTTTTTCCTTTTTATAAGTAATGTATTTTATAATTGATTTTTGTTCTTTAATCAACATTCATCTATAGTTATAGTATTTATATTTTTTAGAAATTAATGGACGAGGGAGAAATTAAAATGGTTTTGAACTATGATGACTTGATACAAAGTTTTTCAATAGAAAGTCCATGTCTAGATCATATTCGTCTTGCATGGCCTTTGCTTTGCTTAAGCAAGTTATAATGTCTAATTATTTCACAGTGTCAATTTTTATTTCACAAGCAACATGTTCCATGTTCCCCAAGAAGCATTTATGGCATAGTTGAATTTGGCCTCATTTAGATTTATGATATTTTTTGTGTATTTTATGCCTTTTTCCATGATTCAAGACCTTTTTCCTTTTCAATGGCTTTCCATTTTTTTGGTACCTAGAAACAAACTCAACTAAGCAAAAATGATCAATGATAATAGGCTATGCTAATTAATAGTATATAAGAGATCAAAATATTACATTTTTAAAATCATATAGCTCATGTCTAAGAGGGACTGAAGGTTTTAATATAAATGTTTATTCATCTGGGCAAGATATGTTCACAAAAGTACATGTCCTTAAACAATGATTCAACGACAATGATAATACCAAGTGAACAACTTATTGCATGGGCATTTGTTGATATTTTAACAATGAATTTCCTAGAGTATGTAACATATGGATAGCATTTATGTCTATTATTTTAATATTTTCCTAAAAGCATGTGTGGATTTTGAATTTCTCTCTATCATATATGAGCTAGAATATGTTGTTGCAACATATGTATTTAAAATAAATTGAGCATCTATATTTGCTTCCCATAAACATGACATGTTTTTATAAAATTATCGATCCATACTTGTGATGGTGTATAAATAAGGAAGACAATAGGCTGTGTAATTTTGGTGCCTAGACATGCCCAGGTCCTATAAAAAATTTGGAGTTATATGAAGTAGTATATCATATTATACCTAGGAATAGGTAAATTTATTTTGATGCTACAATTTCAAGTTCATTTACCTTTTTAGATGGTGTAAGTATTATAGTTTTCTCATTGGAATTTTTGGGAAATTATATCCATAGTTTTGTTTTCCTTTTTGTAAATCAAAACTCCTAGTATGATGGTGTAAATGAAGTTTCCCTACATCATTTTCTAGATTTTTATTATCACAAGTTATGTATTTGTCTATAAAATAGATAGTTATTGAACTTATATCCTTTACATATATTGGTGCATATTTTATCCAAACCAACCAATGGTCATGAGAATTTCATCTATGCTTAAATTTATTTAAACAAAAATAATCATTGATTTTCCTAGGAAAAATTCATCATTGCATAGAATTTATCTCAATGCATTGATGTGATTATGTAATAGTGTGTACATGTAACCAAATCTATTTTTGTAAGGAAGGAAAGATAATTAGATTTATAAAATTCATCAAGTTCATTATTTTTTTCAATGCTTTATATATAATTTCTATAATGCATCTATCAATGTCTTTCAATAATGCTCTACACTTATAAAAGTCAAGAATAATGTTGGCAGTCCTAATTGATGTATCATGGCAAACATAATTTTTTTATTCCTTGAATGTAATCAGGTGAAATGAGTATTTTTTTGAAATCTATGTATCCAATTTATAATTTACATAATTTTTATAAATTTGGTTTATATTTGACATCCTTTGCAATAAGATTTCTCCCCTTTAGCTGTCATTTCCTAATTTGAACCCACATAGTATTATCAACTTGATCTATGATTATTTTTATTATTTAAAAAAAATAAGTTGGTGAGATGATATGTAAGTTGATGATTGGCATGTAACCGTTACCATTATGCTATTTTTTGATATGTAATTATTGATATAATATCTTCATCATGAGGATTTCCAAAGAAAAGTGTGAAAAATTCATTTCTTCAGAGTTCTTGTCTTTAAAAATGCCAAGTGGATAATTGTCTTTAGCTCGTGAAATTATGATCACTTTGCCTTATAATGCAATAATACACGTTGATTCTATAAAACCATGCACCAAGACGTCATTAGAAGAACTTTCATCTATGTTAGAAGACATGCTCATTATATTATTTGTATTGGGTTTAGTTTTGTTAGAGGCATTATTATTTGCATTTTCCATAACAATATCAGCTATGAGCAATTCCTAGCTAGGTTTAATTTGGAAATTATGAATAATTAAATTTTTTCTTGTGTATAGTTCTTTCAATGTTTTCATAATCAGTTGTGATTGGACAAATCCTTGTTGATATGAGTTTTTGTATTATAATCACCTTTTTAGAGCTATACAAATTGTTGTTTTCTCATCTATAGATATTATCTATGATTTTCAAACATTATCAAGATTCAATAGGACATTGATAATTGGACCTTTTAGTCCAATTTATGGTTTTCTATAGTCAAGGTCTCTTATCTATGAAAATACTATCCTCAATGCAACAAGTCTTTCTTAAATATATGATAACATAATCATAATTTTAATCATTTGTTTTGTCTAATATTAATAGGCATTGTAAATCTATGAATAACTCCATTATTATACAAGTGGTTACAATTTACACATATTTTCTTTTTTTAAAAAGAATAAAAAATTTCCTAATAATTGTTGGCATGTGTCCTTTTTAGTGTGATTGAAAGGTTTCATACTATGCTTAAAATATAGTTACTTGAAAATATCTAAAACATGTATAGGGGTGTCAATAATTCTTTTGTTGAAAGTTTCTATTACTTTTCTAATAAGATTCTTGACAGGTTTATTTCCTATGGGCCCGTTATGTGAAATTTTCAATGTCTGAAGCAAAGTTTGTTTTTTTGTTGATAATGTGCCTCTAAAATCAATAAAAGCTTGGACCTATTTAGTGTTTTATTGTTGTATTGCTAATGGTTTATATTATATATGGTTTGTGTTGTTTTCAAATAAAATAATGTTGTATATAACATTAAATTGAGAACAATTATTATAGATTTTGATCATTTGTTGACTTATTGATGGCCATAGATGTGTTATTACTTTTAATAGGTATGAAATACATTAAATAACAAAGATGTTACCTTTTATGCCACTCTCATCATAGGGTGAATCTAATTTTAAATTTTATCCTTGACAATTTGTAATAGTTAGTATACCTTCGATTACATTGTCCATTAGATTTATTTCTTAATAGGCATATGATTTTGTATCTTTAGAAAGAAAGACATTACAAAAGGATTGTGTAGTATAATGATGTAAAGACTGAAAGCCAAATATAGTTTTTGTTAAATGATAAAAAAACATTAAATATGTTATCACCACAATAGGATATGTCTCCTAACATGTTTACCAATCTGTATAGTTGTAAATTAATAACATTTACTTTCTAATAAAAATGAATAATAGTATAGGTTCTTGAAAAAGGTGTTTATCATGAATGAATTTGATAGTTGCTTAAATTATAATACAATGGTTAAAATTGCCCATAGAAAGGGTTCTAATCATGAAAAAGAATACAATATGGAGGTGAATGTAAATTTTCATTAAAGTGTAAGTTTTTTTCCTATTTGTTAAAGACCAAACTATTGACCAAATTTGACCCTAGGTCAAATTTAATCAACCCCATATATATCCAAAATTATTATAGGGTCTTGCTAGATAATAAATGGTCACATGGTCATGTTTAAGGTCACTTAATATGTTTCACCTTAGTCTTTCATGTCATTTGTCTTAATATTCCCTTATGTCATATTTTTGGTCATTGTAGGGGATGTTGTACATAGTTTTCATAAAAGGATAAATGTAAAAGTGTCCTCTAATGTACCATGTGTTAGTTATATGTTAGGATTTAGTTTGAAACCAAATAAATGTAGGTTCAACATGAATTTAAGAAGACAATAATATTTTTAGGTAATTAAAGGTAGTTGTATGGATAAGGACTATCCAAATTGCATGTACGAGGCTTCAGGGGATCCCTTAAGATTAAAATAAGTTAGTTTCAATATTGATAATCTTAAAAATGTCTAAAACTACCAAAAACTAGTTTATCTCTCTCCTTGCTTATTTTACAAGGTAAAATATGTTAGTCAGTTTTCAGTCATTATAGACAACAGGATGAGAGTCTGAATGGATTATTTTGGTGGAATTTAGTATCCTTTATGGACATAATTTCCATGTCAAGATTTTTTTGTTTAGTGTACTATTCTCTATGAAGTATCTTTAAGAATGCTAGTGACTTCAATCTGCCTACATAACCCTTACACCTTTAGTTTTCCTATCTATTTACAGTTGTCTGATGCTTCCAAGTTACTTGTTTTAGGCTTGACTGGGTTAGAGACAAAGCATATTATTTTGTTATTTTATTTCCTTCTGTCTTTTCTCACTATCCTTCTCTTTTCCATCTTTGACAACACATCCAATGTCTCCTTGCATGTAGGGATTTTGTAAAATAACTATGATTCTTCTCAATAATTTATTTGGTTCCCCAAGATAGTTGGATGTGTCTACAAGATATCTTCAATAATGACTCTATTTTGCATAGTGGTTGTAGGCACTCTATAGTAGCTATAGGAAAATTGTAGTTGAAACCTTTAGTTGCTATGGGCACTTTGTAGTGGCTGTAGGAAACCTATAGAGTTATTGTGGGTATTCTACAGTGGCTACATGAAACCTATAGGTGAAGTCTATAGTTGTTGTGGGCACTCTATAGTGGCTACAAGCAACCTGTAGGTGAGGTCTATAATTACTATGGGAATCCTATAGTAGCTATGGCTTAGCAAGATCCTAAAACCTTTTATGACCCTTCAAATGTTTTTTAGATAAAGTCACACCAATATAATTCAATCAAATAAAAGCATCAATAATTCATAACTTAACACACACACACACACACACAATCTATCTATCTATCTATATATATATATATATATATATATATATATATATCATAACTTCATTCATTCATTTGCATTAGTGATGGATAGTTATGAGATTTACATGGAAAATTACATAGACTAAGCATGGATGAGGCTATAAAAGCAATCAATTGGTGGCCTCATCACTCCTCCCTACTTAGCCTCTTGTTCGACCTTGGGCAAGCCTTGGTTACATTCTAAAACCACAAAATTTTCTAAAGTCTAGGGGTTCAGGACAAACTAACCCTTCCAAGATGTAAAAACCTTTAGCATTATCAATGTGTTCCCATATTTTTTTCTCTACCTTTCTGTCAGCTAGAAAATTTCATTCCCAATTAGGAATTGGGAATCAGAATATAGGGGGTTGAAACGTCAATCCCAACCATTGTATTCTCCACTTTCTATCAATTTCAATATATAAATATACTCTGTGGATGGCCTCCCTAAGGTTTTGAGGGGAGTAAGATTCCTTTATTTTCAAGGTTTCTAAGATTTCTACCCATATGTGAGAGTAAGCAATAAACATTTTCCTTCTATCTCCTTCTATGAGACTTAAATAGTGGTTCTAGACTTTCACCTGCTTTCTGACAACCCATTCTTTTAGAGAATTTATGTTCATAAATGAGATCCATTCTTCCACTACAACATCTAAATCTTTGGATTCACCCCTGATCATCAGGGTTAATTCTTTCTCCTTTTCTTGATATTCTTTCATTTGTTTTCTTCTTCCAATTTCATTCAAAACATATGAAGAAAATGCATTTAGTAGGACATCCCCCAAATAGATGTTGGGATTCTATTTTGTATCACTAGGAAAAACAGATTGGTGAATGTAGAATTCACTTAACTAGGATTAAAGATTACTATCAACATGTTTATACTCATTAACGAAAGATCTTGGATCATAGACCATATAAGATTGATCATTATAAATCTTATCATCCCTGAATTTCAACCATTTTTCTTCCAAGTATACATCATACACCCTAGAAGGTGGTCTGCACTCCATTAGCATTTTAGTGATTTCATGCATTCTGTTAACCTTTTCTTTCAAATACTTAACCTTGGCTTCAGTTATTTCTAGTTTTTCTTCCAAGTCCTCTTATTTTTCTCTAGATTCAACATATACTTGAAATCTTTGGACTATTTGTTTGTAGTGAGCTTCATTATGACCAAATTGTTCCTAAAAAAAATGTAGGAGGTCATCAATTTCTACAAGTATGGTAGCTAAAAGATCCACATCAATGACTTCTTCTATAGTAGGTGTTCATGTAGTGGGAAATGGAGGATGAAATCTATGATATAAGGGTACAAAATCTAGAGCATACTCTACTACAAGGCATTCTATGGAAAAATTTAATGGGGATGTTATAGGTTCCTCCATGAATGTAGTTGCAGGTTCCTCCACTATCTTCTCTTTATCCCTATAGGGTACTACAAACTCTACCGCTCATAGACATGTTTCAATAACTCATTTTCCATTCATTTATATTATCTCATTTTTGAGTTTATATATTTCCTCCATAGCTTATTTCGATGTTTAGAACTCTTGATCATGAGAAATTTTTTATTGTTATGTTCCTTTTTCCATAACCTCTTCTTCAAAAAATTCTTCAACTACATGATGCTCTGCCTCTCTCAATTCCTCCTCTATGTATCCAATGTTTTTGAGGAGATCAATGTCCTCCTTAGTGAATATAGATGGGAGAGGTTATCATTCTTCTTATTCTGCCTTAGTAGATCTTTCATTAGTAGACCATTATTTCAAATCCATTAGAGGTTTTCTTAAGCCTAGGCTCTTTCCTTGGTTCTTCATCATCATTGATAGCTATGGTTAAGGAGGCTATAGTGGTCTTTTATTTCTTCATTCTTTGAGATATCCTATGAGGAGGTCTGATTATTTTTGACACCATGGGTTTTTTCCCCTTGGTTTTCATTTTCCTTGTAAGAGGGGTGACTGATGGAGTTTTTTTTCTTCTATGCATCAATTGATAAGACAAATTATTCTTGTCCATTAGGAGATAGTGTGGAGGAATCAATCTAAGGTGGGGAAATAATGGGAGAAGGGGCATGATATTGTGGGCTTTCTACCTCTATGTTATAATGGAATAAGATTAGTCTTCTCCTCTTCTTCATTCTCATAGCAGTCTCAGATGGAACTTCAGTGGCTATGGGCTGATCAACAACACTAGTGCCCACAACATCTTCATGAATATTTTGTTAGGGCTTCCCCTTAGGGGATTACCTCTCATTATTTCCTTCTTCTTTATGGGGTGAAATGTTTTTTAGGGCTAAAAACTGCTCCCAAGTGAGTTCAGGTCTGATAGAAGCTACTCCTTATTTAATTATGAGCTAATTAGGCAGTGGTGAGATAGGAATGTTTCAATGCCCTTTTGATATTCTTTGGACATTCTTTTCAAAATATTTCATAAAAAATTTAGAACATTAATGAATTTATTATGCTTTAAAAATTTGAATTGGAGAGTGTAAATGAGAGAATACCTTCCCTCATAGGTCATGTACTTGATAATATATGATGCTCTCTCTCTATTTTGTAGATAGAATAATTCTCTCCACACCTTCCTTTTTTAGTACTAGTCTTTCATTTTCCTAGCAAAACTATTGCCTGACTTCTTGGCCATTGGGTCTATCCTACCAATTTTCCCCCATGCTTGGTAGCCCATTTGCTTGGCTCACCAAGGTCTCAATAACTAGAAATGTAATGCCACATACAGTCACTTGGTTTCATTCAAAATAACCTATAAATACCTTAGAAAGAGGATTTGAAAAATGTTGCAACCACTCAAAATAGGTGGTCCAACCATCTCTGTGAAAGACATCTCAACTCGCTTGGTCTCCCTATAAGTACTTGTGGTTTGCAAGTTCTCTCTACATGACTGACCCTCCCATTTTAACTTCTCCATTAGTCCCTTCAAACAATAGTAAGCTACATACTCTTTGGACCTATGAAAATTTACCTGCAACAAAGTAAGGGTTTTTTCTATAATGGAAAATGAGGGGTTTGCAGGTTACAAGGTTTGGTTCATGAATGACTAATGTGAAGTTACCAGTTGTAGGTTTTAGCTCAATAATATTGGATACGATCTTACAAGTTGAAAATTATAACATCTCAAGGGTTCCCATGGTGAATGAGGTTCTAACCCATAGCATTCTCCCTCCACTTGATTTTTCACATGTCCTTAGGTGACGTGTAATGAGTAGGAAGCATGAGATAAGAAGGGTCATCATCAGGAATAAAAGTGTAGGTTTAGAGGTGATGTGATAGACTTTTGAATTAATGACTAAAGTCATAATTGAATATGATTTATTAATATCATACATGTTATATTATAATAATGAAAACAATCTCAATGATGAAGGATGCAATGTACCTTTTAATAATGGTGTTATTGATGTGATACTTGGGGAATCACATGTGTGTTAGCATGAAAATATTTGCTTGTGAATGATTAACAGATGCAATGATTGGGATAATAGTTGTAACTAGAGTGAATTGGATCCTTTGTGAAGTGATTGAGAGATCACCAGTGGTTAGGTGTTGATGATGTCCACAACTCATGTGCATGTGATGTCGAATAGTCTGCATGGAACAAGGGTTTAAGACTTGGAGGATAAATGACTGCTTTCATACCATAAGGTAATAATTGAAAATTTTAGTGATCTAAGTGATGGGCTATAAGATCCTAAGCAGGTAATAGAGGGCATTACTACCTAGTGACCTTCATCTACATGAATCAGTTGATAAGTATCTAGATGTTGCTTATACCTTGGAGGTTTTGTGCCTGGTGGGCTTGGCTATAGTAATCAATAGGGTCTTCAAACATGGACCCTATGTGCCAAATAAATCTAAGATCTCTCTGGTCAACACAATGGAATGATCTTCATAAAATGATCAGAAACTAAAAATGACTCATGGGTATCCCTGTAGGCATAAATTATGGTCTACAATACTTTTACATATAAAGGGAAGTTGTATGATTTATTGTGGCTCTATAGCTTAGTATTCATGGGTAGTTTTAGGCAATAGATATGACGTTTTCTACCCCAATCCTCCTTCATTATTCCATGAATTTATTTGATGATTTTCATGCAATGCCCAAAAATGAATAGCCAAGCCATAGGTGAGAGTTGTAGGAGGATATATTTTGCATGCTCTATATAAAGGTGAGAACAGGCATGAGATGGTACTTATAATAGCTATAAAAGTGCTTGTATCAAGCTGCAAAGTGATGGCCAACTATGTAGAAGGTGCCTGTAGTAGCTATAAAAATGCCTGTAATAACTGGAGAAAACTTGTGTTGACATGAATAGTTGGGATTTGAGGGATTTCCCTCTCTCTACTTTCTTTCTCACATTCCCTTATTTTTTATTTTTTACCCCTAACTAGCCAATAAGTTTGTTTTCGACTTAGGCCCTTTTTATAGATCTAGGCAGCCAACAGGCTAGTTTTCTACCAAGAAGCTGCCAACAATGCCCAAAAATGGGTTTTCATTTTGGGGTTTTTTGACTCTAACTACTATTTGCAGTAGAATGTTTATTTAGTGTAATTTTCAAGTTATTTGAAAGGATCACTAGTCAAGGACTAGGTCAAGGTCTCATTCATCATACCAAAGGAGGGAAAGGATGTCTTCCTCTCCTTCCTCATCTGAGTGTGGATTGGTGCTCCCTTTATTTGGTGAGACAACATGCCTATCCATGACATCATTGTATCCATCTTGTAACTGTTGGCCCATGTGATTGGTAGATTCCTCTTAAGTAAGTGGATATTTTTAAAACGTGAGTCTATGGCCATTGACCAATAGATAGAATCTCACTGGATCAATAGTTTGGAGTTTCACTACTCCATTTGCAAAAACATGCTCAATCTCAAAAGGGCCAAGCCATTTGTTTTGGAGTTTACCCTTGTGGTCCTTGTATTTAGAATTAAAAAGAAGGGCTCAATCTCCTGTATGGAATTTCCTAGTCTTAATGTACCTATTATGCCATCCAATCCACTATTATTGTATAAGCTTTGTGTTATATAGTTCCTATTATCTATATTCATCTAAGGCATTCAACTACAGAAACCTTTCTTTTTGAGCTTTAGATATATCCATCCTAAGTTATAGTGTTATCTGTAAGGTCTTATGCTCAAATTCAATTGAACAGACAGGTTTCTTTCCATAGAATAACGCATATGGAGTGAAGGATATAGTGGTCTTCCATGTGATTCAATAAGTCTAGATAGCTTTAGGAAGCCTAGCCTCCCAATCCTTATGACGTAGACTAACAATGTCTGTCAAAATATTTTCCAACTCCATGTTGGTGACTTCCACCTATCCATTGGACTGTGGATGATATGGATTTGATTTTTTATGCCTAATCTCATATTATTGGACTAAGGTAGTAATTAAATCAGTAGTGAATTGGGGTACTTGATCAGTGACTATTTCAAATGGCACACCATATATAGTAAATATTTTTTCATAAAGGCAAGTTTTTACCTTCTCATCCCTAGTGTGTGTAAGAGAATTTACTTACATCCATTTAATGACATAGTCAATATAGACAAGGATGTACTTTTTGTTATTGGATTTTGGATCAAAAGGTCCTACAAAGTCTAGGCCCCACTTTTCAAATGGTTCAAGCACCATCTGGGGCTGCAAAGGCAATTCATCTGAATGTGTGTGTCTCCCCATACGCTGACATCTATCATAATGAGTAGTGTATCTTATTGCATCTTTATGAAATGAGGGCCAATAGTACCCTATATTGATAATTTTGATTGTTATACACTTGGATGTAAAGTTTACTCCAAAAGGTTCATCATGGTAGGCTTTGAGGATATCTAAAACTTTATCTTCTCTGAAACATCTTTTGATGACAGATTCAGGCCCAGTATAGAAAAATAATCTAGACAACCATGAATATCTGGCACTTTTGTGAATCAATGATCACATTTGTTTGGGGAAGAAGTGTTGTGGAAGTAACCATGTTACAAAGTAGTTAGCAATATTAACATATCAGGGTATGGTAAGGGTGAGAGACAAGATGTGCTCATCTAGAAATGAGTCATCCACAATGGTATCTTATTCAAGGGCTTATAGGCATGATAAAAATTCAACCACCACATTGTCCCAATTAGGCTTATCCACAATGGTGATATCAAATTCTTATACTAATAACAACCATCTTATCACTCTGACTACAACAATTGATTTATTCATAAGGTACTAAATGACTGTTTCAAGTGGCACACCATATCTAGTAAATATTTTTTCATAAATGCAACTTTGTACCTTCTCATCCCTGGTGTGTGTAAGAGAATTTACTTACATCCATTTAGTGACATAGTCAGTATAGACAAGGATGTACTTTTTTTTATTGGATTTTGGATCAAAAAGTCCTACAAAGTCTAGGCCCCACTTTTCAAATGGTTCAAGCACAATCTGGGGCTGTAAAGGTAATTCATCTAGATTTGTGGGTCTCCCCATAAACTGACATCTATCATAATGAGTAGTGTATCTTATTACATCTTTATGAAATGAGGGTCAATAGTATCCTATACTTAAAATTTTGACTATTATACACTTGAATGTAAAGTGTACTCCACAAGGTTCATCATGGTAGGCTTTGAGGATATCTAGAACTTTATCTTCTTTGAAACATCTTTTGATGATAGAGTCAAGCCCAATATAGAAAAATTAGCTAGACAACCATGAATATCTGACACTTTTGTGAATCAATGATCACATTTGTTTGGGGAGGAAGTGTTGTGGAAGTAACCATGTTACAAAGCAGTTAGCAATATAAACATATCAGGGTATGGTAAGGGTGAGAGAGAAGATGTGCTCATCAAGAAATGAGTCATCCACAATGGTATCTTATTCAAGGGTTTATAGGTGTGATAAAAATTTATGCACCACATTGTCCCAATTAGGCTTATCTAAAATGGAGATATCAAATTATTATAATAAGAACAACCATCTTATCACTCTGAATACAACATTTGATTTATTCATAAGGTACTAAATGACTGTTTCAAGTGGCACACCATATCTAGTAAATAGTTTTTCACAAAGGCAAGTTTTTACCTTCTCACCCCTGGTGTGTGTAAGAGAATTTACTTACATCCATTTAGTGACATAGTCAGTATAGACAAGGATGTACTTTTTGTTATTGGATTTTGGATCAAAAGGTCCTACAAAGTCTAGGCCCCACTTTTCAAATGGTTTAAGCACCATCTGGGGATGCAAAGGCAATTCATCTGAATGTGTGGGTCTCCCCATATGCTGACATCTATCATAATGAGTAGTGTATCTTATTGCATCTTTATGAAATGAGGGCCAATAGTATCCTATATTTAAAATTTTGAATGTTTTACACTTGGATGTAAAGTGTACTCCACAAGGTTCATCATGGTAGGCTTTGAGGATATATAAAACTTTATCTTCATTGAAACATCTTTTGATGATAGAGTCAGGCCCAGTATAGAAAAATAATCTAGACAACCATGAATATCTATCACTTTTGTGAATCAATGATCACATTTGTTTGGGGAAGAAGTGTTGTGGAAGTAACCATGTTACAGAGTAGTTAGCAATATTAACATATCAGGGTATGGTAAGGGTGAGAGAGAAGATGTGCCCATCTAGAAATGAGTCATCCATAATGGTATCTTATTCAAGGGTTTATAGGTGTGATAAAATGTTAGCCACCACATTGTCCCAATTAGGCTTATCTACAATGGTGATATCAAATTCTTATAATAAGAAAAACCATCTTATCACTCTGACTACAACAACTAAGTTATTCATAAGGTACTAAATGACTACATGGTCTGTATGAACAAAGACTTGATACCCTAAGATGTAGTGATGCAAATTGTTGATAGCATAAACTACTGCCAAGAACTCTTTGTTAGTAACTATGTAATTTAATTATACTGCTTGAAAGTTTTTGCTTATAAAATAGAGGGCATAATTGAGTGCTTCCTATTTTTGGCCAAGCACAGCTTTGAAGGTAGTATTTGAAGCATCTGTGTGAATATGAAAGGGAAGCTTCCAATCAGGACCATGTAGAATGGGGGTGGTGGTCAATAATTCCTTCAATTATTTGAAGGTTGTATCATAAGCAAGAGTTTAGAGAAATTCATCATCTTTAATCAGAAGGGTGAACAATGGTGTTACTATTTTATTGAAATTGTTGATGAATCTCTTGTAGTAACCAACATGTCCTAAAAACTCCAAACATATTTTTTTTTGAGGAATAGGCAGGTTTTTGATGATGCTATTTTTTGTAGGTTCAACATTAATTCCTTTAGCAGATACGCGGTAGCCTAAGACAATACCTTCTATCATAAGAATATAACATTTCTTGTGGTTGAGGAATAGATGGTGCTCCTAAAAACATTGCAACCCTTTTTTCATGTTTTTGAGGCATTCATCAAATTCTTCTCCAAAGATAGTGAAGTCATCCATATAGATTAAATCTACGCATTCATTGCCCATATCTGCAAAGATACTCAGGACAACCCTCTAGAATGTTGCAGGAGAATTACATAGCCCAAAGGGTAATACAAAATAAGCATGAGTACCCCAAGGAAAATTAAAGGTGGTATTTTCATTGTCCTTAGGAACAATTATAATCTGGTTATAACCATTAAAGCCATCCAAAAAGGGAAAATATTTCTTTCCTGCTAGTGTGTCCAACACTTGATTAATGAAGGGTAGAGGAAAGTGATCATCCTTGGTTGCTATGATGAGTTCCCTATAATCGATGCATAAATGCCATTATCCATTTTTATTTGATACAATTACCAAAGGTGATACCCATTCACTATCCAAGATGGGATATATAAATCTAGTAGTCAAACATTTTTGTAATTCCCTTTTGACTATATCTCAAAGAGATGGATTCATCTTACATTATGGATATCTGATTCTTTGGCACTCTTCTTTGATGTAAATATGATGTGTGCATGTTTTTGGGCTGATTCCTTACATATCCTCATAATTCTATGCAAAAGCATGTTGGTTTGCATGTGACATGTTGACTAGGTGCTTTTCCTCATTTAACTCCAACTTGTTATTAATAAGCAATGTTTTTCCTGGAAAGATTTCAATTTGTTGTGAGAGTGATTTCATTATTTCCATATTTCTAATGGATCTATTTTGACTACATATATGAGGTATTAGATGGTGGAATATTTTTAATATAGATGCATCAGAATTATCCAATTCCCAAAAGCTAGATGCATCAGAGTTTGTTTCTTGTCTTGTTGCTTGTTTCTTTGTTGTGTGTGGTGTCCTTTCAAAGGCTCTTCAATGTCAATAGTATTCTAAAGGTGACTCCATTACCTAAGAATAGGAGAAAAAAATTGGTCTTTAGCATAATAGGATTACTACCCCTAAGAAATCACTAAAATGTTGACCAAATTTGATCTTATGTCAAATATAGTCAACCTCCTATATAGTCAAACTTACTATAGGGTCTTGATAGATAATAAATGGTGACATGGTTATGTTTAAGGTCAAATAATATGTTTCACCTTAGTATTTTGTGTCATTTATCTTAATATTCCCTTATGTCTTCTTTTTGTTCATTCTAGGGGAAATTGTACATAGTTTTCATAAAAAGACAAATGTCAAGGTGTGCTCTAACATACCAAGTGTTAGTTAGATGTTAGGATTTAGTTTGAAATTGAATAAATATAGGTTCAATATGAACTCAAGAGGATAATAATAGTTTCAAATAGTTAAAGGCAATTGTAAATATAAGGAATATCTAGATGGCATGTGTGAGGATTCAGGGGGGTCACTTCAGATTCCTACAAGTTAATTTCAAGCTTGAGAAGCTTCAAAATGTCTAAAACTACCAAAAATTGGTCTACTTCTCTCCTCACTTCCTTTGTAAGGTCAAAAAGGTCAGTCAATTTTTAGTCAGTACAGATAGAAGGAAGAGAGTTTGAAAAAATTATTTTGGTGGAAGTTAGTAGCCTTTATGGCCTTCCTTTCCATGGAAAAAGTTGCTAGTATGGTATACTATGCTCTATGAACTATCGTTAAGAAATATAGTGACTTCAATATTCTTGCATAACCCTTGCACCTTTAGTGTTCCTATCTATTTGCAGTTGTCTAATTCTTCCAAGTAATGACCATGATATTTGGAGTATTTCATTCTTTCCCATGATTTTTGCATACTATTTTACATGTGTGAACATGGATCTATAGTCATGAATATCTCATTTTACTAGCAAGGAGCCTTCATGGTCTACATAAAGTGTTTTGTCAGTTGCAGTTTTTGGTCCCCTCACTCTGGTTTATATCAAAGGTAATGCAATTAATTTACTTCTTCTCAAAACATGGTGATGGTTTAAGCAAGTTTTAACTAACTAATGGACATACCAATCTTTGAACCAAGTAAGGTTGAATGTACAACTCACATACTAGAAGATAGTGATCAAGACTGTAACTGTGTAATCATGGAGGTAGAATAGTAGGTCTTGAGAGAGGTTCAAATTTGATGATGTAGTATAAGAGATCTATTTGATATAGGGTTGAAATGGTTGGACATCATGATTAATGGTAAGAGAGACAATCAAAATTTGAGATTGCATATACAGTCACTAAGCCTTCATGAATACTATAATGGTCTGAAACCAACATCATAGAGGCCTAAGTAGTGATGAAATGACTTTGAATATGTTTGAAATCCAATTGAGATTGTTAGGTAAGTATAGAAATACAAATGAGGTAGTTGTATGAAAGGTGAGGCCATTACACAAAATGAGACCTAATCCATGTTGAAAAGGTTGAAATCGAACTGATTACCTTAATTTCTTTGAGGAGGAGATCCTGTCTCACAATGATGCATCTGTTGGTGAAGATTCATGTAGTCTGAGTAGGTATAATTATTTCATGCTAGAATCCTAGGCCTAAAGGTAATGTATTGAATCAATAATATGGTTTAGAAGTTAGGAGAGAGTGATGGTAGAGTGGAGTTTCACTCAGTCAGGCTTCCACCATATACATTCAATAAGCACAGTCCCATTTGAGCCTACTTCAATTTGGAACAACTTGCAAACCTAGGTGTGTTGATGGGGAGAATGATTATATGGTCTCACAACAATAAATAAGTGAATTAAAGGGTGAAATGGCCATGATAACTTCAAGATGGAACAAAGGGAATGAATCACAAAGTTCAAATATCGAAATGTCCACCTACAAAATTCTTGATTTTTGATTCAGGGGTATCAGGTAAAAACTATATTCATAATATAAATATCAAAATTATACTTATTTAGAGTCTTATGAAGTACTAAGAGTCTTTGTAAAAGTCAATAAAAAGTTTTAAATGTTGCATTAGTCTTGAAATAGGTAAATATAAGATTTATAAAGGTTTTGACTTGCTTCGAAGTTCATGAACACTAAAGACCTATTTACATATTGTAAATAACTTTTAACTTTCTATCCAAGATAAATCCACCTTAAGATCTCTCTAGAAGGTGGCCAATGAAAATAAGAGACAAATATGGAATTTAGAGAGAAGTCCTAAGCATAAACCAAATTTGGAAAAGTTTTTAGAATATGATGGAGTTCGTACCATCAAGATAGGAGACCAATAAAGAAAAGAAATAAATATAAAAGGATGAATCATGGAGACACGAGTATGAGTAGTTAAGGATAGAAGGGAGAGAATAGGATGGAGAGTCACAAACCTTTAGGTCTGTATTAGAAGTTTGTAGATATAGTTTGACAAATAAATGGATAGAGGCAATGTTTATTTGGAGATTGCATCTCCGACCTTCAACTTGTAAGCTCATGATTCTAGCATTATTATTTTGATTCTCTTGTTGGCATTTGAATATCTTATTTAATTAAAATAGGAAAACATAATATTTTTGTATATACATGGTTTGATGGAAGAGATAGTTAGAAAAGAGATATGGGATGTTTTCTCTCAGTCAAGGATATGAAGCAATAAACTTTGAATTTATCTTCTTAGTATATGGCCTGATAAAATTTAAAATGGGGCCATTGAGAGCTTATGGAGTCATTATATTTTTTGAATCTATGTGTTGATTGTGAATTTAGTAAAGTTGCATAATTATGGATGATTGCAGGTCATGACAGGTGGAAGACCCTAAAAATCTGTATATTATTATTAAGTTTCATATACTTTTACAAGCATGGAATCACTCTTAAGACTCAATAGTTAGTATTCTTGAAGCAATAAGAGTGCATGATCTGGTTTAGAAATAAATATATTTTCATTTTCTGCCTTTTCGGGTCTATTATGGTAAGATTGGTGACAGTTTTAAAAATTTAATCTTGAAGTTTGAACAAGTGACTATATAGGATTAAATGGTAATATAAATTTGCCAGATATGAGAATAGAGTAAGATTTTACTCATTTTGTTAATAATCAATTTAATGTTATAATTTCAATTCAATATTGTAATCCTGCATGGTTTCAAATGAACAATGACGAATTATATAAAGATAATTGATTGAAAGTGTCTAAGTTTAATCAATTCTCTTTCGAGTCATGAATACACAACCAAATCACAGGTATCAATTCTACCTGCAGGTACTAAAGTGAAGGTAAGTATAGACATAATAGACTATGTGACATATAAAAGACATGGATAGAATAAGGATAAAAGTTATGAACTCAGATTGCAAACCTGATATAAAGAAGATAAACATGTTTTTCAATATACAGAAGATCAAGCACACTACAGACCTTTAGCCATAAATTCAAAATTGGGAAATTTATTTTGAAGTCGTTAAGTCTGTGCAATGTTTGGAAGAATCTTGATAGGTAACTAATGTTACAAAATCAATTGATGTCCTCTTCAAATCTATCAGTGAATAAATGTAATTCTTTGTATTTTCCAAATACTAAGAATTGGATGAAAGATAGAGTTTGTATGTTAGATTGTGAAATGTCCACATGAATTCTAGAATCCTATTTAAGATATGTGGAGTCGAAGATTATAATGAGATGTCAGTTTAAGATTGTGAAAATCCTTATAAGAGATAAGCATAAATTATAGATGTATGTTTGTTACATTTGAGAAGAAAACAAAAAGAGTGGGTTATTGAAAAAATCTGAGATAAGTTTTGAACTTGCTGATATCTTCTCAAGTAAAGCATTGGTCCACAAAGAAGACCTTTTTTAAATACGAATTGTCTCATTGGTATTATAAAAGCTAATATGGTTAAAAGAGTTCAAACCTTATAGAATAAAGGCATATTAGAATCATACCTCATTGAAGAAAATCTAATAAGGGATTAAGTAAATCAAGATTAAGCATAGATAAATGACAAAGATAGTGAAACAAAGTTAAGAGACATAAAAAAATATATAAAATAAAGTTGAGTAATGGAGAGAGAAATGGGTTATATGTCAGCATGATAAGTTTATGATACAAAAATGGCATCAATTCTCCAAATGAGTACCTACAGGTGACACCGTTAGTATATGTGGTAGACCAATCTAGACATATCCATGATTGTAAGTATAGGTGTCCCATTATACATGATTGAGGTGTCCCAAACTTTATATCAGGTTTATCTTCCTCCACATGATTGCAAACTTTATATCATATCACTTCCTCCATCTCAATCATGTATAATGGGACACCTCACTTTGCCTCATGATTGAAAATTTATTACAAGTCAAAGTTTGTGATGTTCTATAGTTATATCCAAAGGTCTTATACTATATTCCATATACCATGAAAATAAAAAATCAATATTATAATTCAATTTTTGTAATGAAGCTTTAAGATGTTTTATTATCTAATCTCATATTTTGTATTATATTATTTTTATTTTTTCCATCGAAATAATGTTAAAGATTTCATATATTGCATTTCTCCAAAGTGATTGGGAATAAAGATGTAGGGGAATTTTAATTTTGACCTATAGAGGTAAGGAAATATTAGGATAGTGTTCCATGTTTGTAAAAAAATTGTGTGTTTAGGCAAGGGGTAGTAGGGATTGGGGTGGAACACCAGGGTATTTTAGGTTACTAAATTTGTGTCAAGTGAATGTTTTAGTGAAAAAGAGTGAAATTAATCCTAGGACATAGTTATCTTATTTAGTGTATATTTATTCATTTATTATACATTATCATACTCGATTAGGAAGAATTTTCTAGCTGGTTAGGTGTATATATAGGTTAGAATCTCAATATTTTATACATTTGTATGGTTATTGACATTCCTTGTGAAATTATGTGTAATAATTTGGTTTCCTGGGTTTTCTTATGACAAGGGGATAACTATGTATTCCCTATTTTAAGTGTTTTCTAGAAGATAAGGTTAAAATTAGGTGAATAATAAGTCAGAGTGTGTTTATGAACCCTTAGCCTTACCAGTTCAAAGTCAAATTCTTTGTAGTGGATTTAAATATCTTTGTTGCACTTATTGATGCAAATCATATTTTAAATGTATAGATCATTAAGTTTGATCAACCCATCAAAATAATCTTTTTAATAAACCAATTGAATATATAAAAGTTTAGCATATAATATATTGTGCCAAAGAATGACCATATTAACTAGAAAGTTGTTTAAGTTTTTTGAAGAGGTCTGGGCCTGTATCAAATTAATTATCCTATTTTGTGTATTAATTATTTTATCAGTGATTTAATTTATTATTGAATAAAATGGTATGGACTATCTATGTCTTCAAATTAGTTCATGTTCAAATCTTACACAAATTTTAAAGTTTATTTTGATTTTCTAGAACAACATGCTATTTCACTTTGTCAAAGGCATATATATTTTTTCACACTAATCAATGAAATCTGATTGGATGATAGATTCCACAATAATTCAAAGATAAATATAATATATAATTATTTCAAC
Organism: Torreya grandis; assembly: GCA_037957365.1. Taxonomy (NCBI): domain Eukaryota; kingdom Viridiplantae; phylum Streptophyta; class Pinopsida; order Cupressales; family Taxaceae; genus Torreya; species Torreya grandis. The sequence continues at coordinate 6,537,256 of JARHVA010000135.1, forward strand.
TATGTATTAATGAAGTTTGATCCATATAATATAGTGCTTTGTATCACATGTGTCTTTTGATTAATTCAAGTTTAATGGAGATAGGTTAGGGCAGGGAGATTTCTTTGGGTAAGTGAATTAGAATCTATTCCACTAGATTTCAATTTATTTTCAAAACCATTCACAATGCCATTCACATATTGCATATTATATGCCTTAATCTATAATTATGTCATGATTTTTTTCCCTTGGGATGATGGCATGCTTTAATATTAACCTCAATTTTATTTCATAATTCATTGTAATAAATAAAATCTGATTGGCCAGCATATTAAAAAATAATTATTTTATTTTGAATAATCCATTTTAGATCAATATATAGTTATCATACCTTACTAATTTTCAAGACTAGTTACTTTTTTAATATCATATGAATTCATATCTATAAGGTTATATAGATCAATAACAAAATGCTATTTATCCTCATGTCATTTAGATGGTAGACCGATGATTTTGAATCTTGACTAAAGAATATAAAAAAAATTACTTCTAAATATTTGTTTGTTTGGTATCAATATGTCTAAGTTATTAATGTGCAAGTAAAAATGACAAATGATTTTGCACATAAATCTTGTTATTTTTTCTCTTTTTTGAGTAATTTATCATTATATTTCCCCATAGCTGACCATTATTTTTTACTATTATACAACTTACATCTGGTCACATGTAAAAGCCATAAGTATAAGTAAAATATCATGTTCTTAGTAAAAAAGTCCTACAAAAAGGGTCACATGAAAAATTCACATAAAATGTCTTAAGTTAGTGTGCTCTGCCATCTACAATGAGGCTGAAAAAGTCATTCATTAAGTGATCATAATTTCTACTCATGTATTTATTTCCTAATGACTTGCAAGGAGAAAAAATAAGTGACATAGTAAATACATATCTATTATCTAATTAATTTTTTTGGTGTGTGTTTTGGCTTCTTTTAGAAGATCTTATACATGTATCAAAACCATGTGAGGTTCCCTTGGACATGACAAAAAAGATTCCAGAACATTTACATCATGGGTAATGTGCTATTAGTACCACTCTGATCTAGTAACTAGATTTTAAGATCATTGTCTCAAGTTACAACTAAAGACTTTCTATTGCTTGATGAATGGGAAAGAAATAAATTACTTGGAATATGATAACTACTAAATAGTAGGAGAACTATAAGATACATACTAGACAAATGCAATAGGTAATATACTAGTTTTGTTTAGATAGAGTCATTTCTTTCTAAAAAATGTCTAAATTGGCAAATTATATACTTTTTTTTATAAAAGTTTCCTTCATTTAAGCATTACATCTAATGCTAAAAAAATCAATCAATGTTATATATGTTATAATTCCAACTTTTACTTCAAATAGGTAAGCATATCTAAACACGACTCGTAAATAAGTGCAAGTGATTAGGGTAGACTAACATGTTTAAGTTTTTTTTTTTTTAGTACTCATGTATATTTCTACTATTTTCTTGACATGTTTATATTCTTTATGCCTATAGATATGTCATTGAAAGGAATAGAGAGTTCATTTACTAATCAAACCTATCTGAATTAAAAGTTTTTTTTTATTTTTTTTGTAAATGCTTGAAAATGTAACAACTATTTGCATTATTTTATTAGTGAATATTTTTAAAAGAGAATTATTGATGCTTTATATTAAACCTCTTTCCCATGTTCTATTTTTAATGGAACATGCTATTCTTGAAAAAGTATGAAGAAGTGAGTGTGGAAGAGAAATAATAGAACATTTTAACACATGTATGCTATTAATATTATGAGGCAAAAATTACATTTGGAAGAAACAATTTTTTGTTATCCAAAATATCGTCTTTGTAGTTGTATGTGAATAAGAGATGAACATGTGAACTAAGATGCTAACTAGGTCTTTACTTGGTCATTTGAGAGTTGTATTGAACTTTTTTTTGCTTCATTTTTCTTGGCTACATAATTTTTTCTTCTGTTGGAAGTATTTATTTTTATAAATAGTTCATGCATCTCCTTATTTGTTATGCAAAAAGAGACATAGAGACAAGTAAATATTTTTTAGATGAATATGTAATTGTCTTGTTTATTTTGATTAACATTATTGGAAATTCCACTCTTAATAGGGAATTGATAGAGATATAGTTGAAGAAATGAAAGGTAGATTGAAAGATGACATACTACATGAAGCTACATGGTAATATCCCTTTCATTTGTACTCCCTTGGATCCCTTTCGAGTTTTATTCTTTGTTACTATAAATTATTTTATGAAATATTACACGTGGAATTATTTTTGTTTCCATTAGTTATTTATTTGATAGTTACACAAATAAAATTATTGTCACTGATGAGTTACCAAATGGTCAAATGATTGACCAATGGGAACCAATTTGTAACAAATGAATACAAACTCCATTACAGGTGCATCTAAATATATTTTCTTATGTTTATTGTATTTAACCATAATTTTATTGTAAGTTACCTCTTTAAGACTAATTTTTTAAGGTATATTTAGAGCTACAAAAAAAATCTCATCTTGTTGACTATGAGTGAGTCCCTATTATAGACGAGAAAAAACCCAAAGAACATGACTTTGACTTGTTGGTATCCTCTTTCCCCTTTTTGTATGTCTTGTCAAATTTATATGAAGAGATGGATGGCTAATGTGAATGGCATGGTTCTTATTTACATTTTTTATTTATCTTCTATTCTTGCTCTTTACCAAGTATATCACAATGTCTCTTCCCTCCATATGTATTTCTCAAGCATTGATTCATCTATTGTTATTATGCAGGTTGCCTTTACTAAAAATTCTATTATTGCATCCATGATCTTAGATTCATTTCCAAAGGTGAGGCATTTAAAGACTTCAATTTCCCACCTCAATTTATTTTAGTTAGCCTACACAAAAAAAAACACATTGATCAATACTGGATATAAGAATTGTATAGGCAATAAACTATTATTATTGAACCATTTGTTTACAAATTGTTTTTTGAACTACTAAGATGAATAATTAAGAGAGTATAGAAATTTCTCACACTCTAACTTAGTCGTCTCAGATGGATAATCTTGGAACCATTAGCTTTATATTGGAATTATTGTTGGATCTATTGCTCAATCAGATTAAATTGATTAGTGTGTTATAAAAATATATAAGCCTTTTACAAAGTGAAATAGCAGGTTTTTTAATAAAATAGATAAAATAATAATTTTTGGTGCAAGGTAATTGACTTAATTTTTTGATGTTATGGGTCGTTCACTTAGATCGATTTGAGCACTAATTTTGCAGATCATTTCAGTGGTGTGGCTTGCTTGATTTGAATATTTCGCATTGAATACTAGACTACTCCATTAAGGAACATGACAATGAGTTATAAGAATCTAAATGCCTATAAAATCTTTCTATAATTTCCTGGTAGTGTAGATAGATGTAATGTGTTTCTATAGCTAGAGTTCTATTTATAATTCCTCTTTTGGCAATTGATCTATGCAAACTTCAAGCTTTTGTTTTCTGAACTAGCATCAAGAAACAACAATTTGAAACAATTTATAATTTCTCTTTGAAAGATTACTTTCATACTAGCATTTGGTTTTATGAATTTGTCTCAGCAATATAAATTTTGAAAGAAATAAATACAGATCACTTTCAAATAAATTTTCAACCAAAATATTTGAATATATGCACATCTCTCTCTATATATATTTATAAATTTTATCTCTATACATACATACATACACTTACACTATGCAATTGCATTTGTCGAATATTTATCCATTCATTTTTTGCATGCAGATCATTCTTAACAAAAATTAGAAATTCTCGACAGCTTTACGAACTTACAAAGCATTATTTCAAGATGCACTGCATGATATATTCTAATTCAAGTCTTCTGATTAACAATTTCTAAACAATCTATTATCCTATTATTACGATTTTTTTAAATCCTAAGTGTAGTCCCATTCAACAATTTTGGTCCCAAATTTTTTTCCTTTCGTTTAATGTCTCTATCTTGTGTGTTTAACGACAATGGGGGTATTTTTCCTTAGTTTGTTTAATAAAACCATCTGTTTTTAATGATATTGGGGTGCTAACCTCATTCCATTCCATTAGATTAATTTTTTCTCATAGGATTAATCCCGTGCTTCTATTTGATGATATTGTGCTATTTTTTAAATTTAAATCAATGATTTATTTAATAAGATGACTTTGAAACATTTTCTTGGTCCAATCAATCAAATTTTGTCTGAAACATTTTTTTAATGATGTTAAAGTACTTTCCCCCCTCCATTCGATAAAATTCAGTTCTAAACAAACTATGATGATGATGTAGTATCTTTCTCAGTCCATTTCTTTGTTACAAATCTTCTGGAGTTTTTGTCTAGTGTTATTGTGTAGATGGGTAATACACACAGAAAGCAGTATATTTTATCTTTTGATTTTAATATTTTTGTGTCTGTATTGTATTTTATATTCGTAATCCAGAGAAGAAATCAACTTCTTCTTCAAAGCAAAAATCTGAAGCTTCAGTAGAACAACCTACAAATCCTCCAAGGAAAAGAGTTAGACCCCAAAAAATTGCTGAAGAGAAAGTGGAAAAGAAGCCCACAGATGAAGAAGAAGAAGTAGAAACATAATCAGAAAAGGTTCAAAAGGTTTGAAGCATAAGAGTCCTCATCTGTTGCTACAAAAGAAGAAGAAGGAGAATGTTCTGAACCCAAACAAGAGCAGCAGCAACAACAAAAAAACTCAGGTGAAAAGGACGACAAGGAGGAGAAAGAGTCATCCTCGTAGGGCTGCGGAATAATCAAAATAATTTTATTTATGATTACAACACACAGTACAATACCCACAAGGTAATTACCGGTTATTGTTATTATTCAATGACAGAATGGTGGTTCTGGTTGTCATGTTTCTATTAGTTATTCTAAATGCTATTAGATTTTTGGGAAGGGGAAACCAGCTATGTTAATGTTATTCATATGCAATATTTCATATTTTAAATTCATGAATGGAGAAGCTGTCTCCAATTTTTGAAGTGGAAATTTTATTTTTTCTTATAAAAAAATTGACTGTTGCTATTTGTTTATCCATGATGATGGGTTCATAATAAATTATCTTTTCTTCTCTCTAAGAAGAATAATTTACTAAATAGTATTGTTGTTTGTCTTTAGTTTTTTTTGGGAACAACCCAGCTGAGCCTGCAACTACAGCAACTACAAATCTATATGGTATAGATGGCTTTTATCATGGCCACCTATTCGGTAGACATGGTTATAGTTTACAAGGGAAAAACTTCTATAGAATGTATTGAAAATGCTCCACATAATCACGGATAACAGTGAACTTGTTTTTTCCGGTAAATTCCTAACTTGATGTAGTTAGATTTGTCTATTAGGCCATCATATTTTCCCTATTTCGATAAATTGATGTAGTTAGATTTGTCTATTAAGTCATCATATTTTCTCTATTTACCTAAATCTTGATCTAATATTCTGATTTTTTTTTGGCATGGAATACAATTTATTTTTATTCTTTATTTTCTAGAATTTTGATTTAAATTAGTGTCATAATTTTCACTTGATTTTGTCTTTTATATCAGCCCTTAGATATTGCATTTAGATGATATCCAACAAACTTTTAGGCCCTCGATTAATAAATTGGGATCAACAAAAGAAAAGGTGCAGAAGAATGTAGGATTATACTATTATGTGGATGATTAAATATACTTTTCAAGTATTGGATAATTGTTTTTTATTGTAGATTATCAACATTAACATTAAAACTTTACAACCCACATTATATGCATTTTATTCATACACTTAGTAAAAAATTGTATCAAAAACTTATGTGATTGTAACAATTAAATTGTATCAAAAGTTTATGTGACTTAAATTTTTTTGGAGATTTGCTATTGAAACAATATTAATTGTAACAAGGGAGTAGTTTCAGTTGTTTATGTTTCTGTCAGCGTCTCTGAAAAAAGGAAGAGTGCACTTTTGAAGGTGTTGCACTGAATTAGCGCCATCAGGTTGACTATTAAATTTTTATTTCTTACTTTAATTGTAAGGGAAAGATTGGTTATAGAATAGGCACTTTTTGTAGAGGTGAATAATTCTTTCTTGAATTTTCAATTGAATTTTCATCTCATACTTTAAAAAAAATTATAATAAAAAAATCAATTCATTTATAATTAAGAGTTTAACAGCTACTTTATTAAGATTATTAGTACCTTCTTTAATACGATACAAATGCTATGTACTTTTGTGTATTAGCAGTCATAGTTTTGGCCCTTATTTATTTTATAGGAGATTATTCTTCTCCTTGGAAAACACTAGTTGTCCGCTTTTGTGGTTGGAATTGATTGTGAGGCTCTTTGAACTGACTATGTTTATTATTATTATGATTTTGATGTGTGTAAAATTTGAATTTAGCGTAGGTTTACAAAATTCTATTTCATAATAAATAAATTTGTTATTATATTGATTTGTGAAAAGAATTAATTTTCAAAATTTTATGTTTTTATATTTTATACAAATTTTTAGAATATTATAAAATATGTTATACAAATTAATTTAACCTTTAATTTCGATCACTTTCAAAACCATATTTTATAATTAATAGCCCTAACTAAAATGTGGAGTAAAAGCATTTTTTACTCAACAATTTCTCCCTCCTACAAAAACTTGACACTAATACCCTTACTAGTTGAGAATTTAGTATTGCAATGATATATATAAAATATCCCCCCACATGCATATATATATTTTGGTGTTGGGCATGCTATTAAATCTTTGAATAATAATTGTTTTAAATACTTTTTCAATACACTGTAAAGGTAAAGTTAATTTAGGAACATAAATTTTGGTGTTGGGCATACTATTAAATCTTTGAATAATATTTTTTAAGTAGTTTTTTAATATATCGACGCAAAGTTAATTTAACAACATAAATTTGAATGTAATTTCATGACTCTAACAAGTTAATTTAAATTAGAGTTATAATATACTATATAAAATAAAAGCTTTAATAAATTTATAACATAAGTTTGTGCAGCTTAAGGCTCTAAGGTTTTAGATATTAACAACTTTATAAATTTATAGATCCAATAACTTTATTTTTGTTAATGTAAATGTTCAACACAAATTATAAAATAAAGTGATTATTATAATATGATCTTTTAACTGTGTTAATTTTTATTTTTAAAAATGAGACTTCCCAGTGTATTGTAGTAAATTGTTATGATTTAAGAGAATAAAATAATTCATTATCTTAGTTTATATTTATATTTATATATTTTTTTAATTATTTCAATATACCTAAAATATAAGCTCTTCGCCTTTTAGTAAGGTTTTTTGTCCCATTAATTGCACCTTTTACTCATCAATAATCCAGAAACGCATTATTTTGAAGAAATAAAAGGATCCTTATATGTGTTTTGAAAAATGTTATATATATAAAAGTAATATAATTAGAAAATATATATTACATTAAAGAGATATATTATATTTAAAATGAATTGTTAGTGTTGTTGTTGATCATAAAATATTTTAAAATATGTTAATTTTATAAATATTACATAATTTATTTTTTCATTATATATATATATATATATATATATATATATATGATTTTAAGGTAAATGTCCACTTACTATTGTCAATGTGTCAAGACTATGTGCTTCTAGAAAAAGAGAGGATCACACTAATTTGGTTCCCTCTTTTTAGGGATTTTTCAAGTTGAACTACAACAAGGCTCTCAGAGACAATCTAAGGGCATCTAGAGTTAGTTGTGTCATCCATGACTACTCATGTTATCCTATGAGATCTGATTATAGGTATTTTGTTGATGAGACTAACAATGAATCTGAGGCATAGGTAATGGGTAGATTTGGAACTTGTAACTCAACGTGGGATTGAGTGTATCAGGATCAATGGTTGCGACCCAATCTCTACTGAATTGAAGAACTAAGTCTTAGAACATTTAAAACATCCTTAGAAAGGCCTATCAACTCTTATATCTCATCAATGTTTTTGGGAAGCCAACTATGCACCAGATTTCTTAACCAATTAAGGTATAGATGAAGTGGATGATTTAGTCATTGGTAATCATGTTTTCAATGAGGATGGCTTGAAAAAGTAAAGGGATAATGATAGGGAGTTGGGAAATTGATCTTGTTAACTACTTGGATGGAGTTGTCAGATGATTTTACATCAATGGAACCCGTTTTCCTCTTTTTAAAAAAAATGGAGATGCCATTTCACTCTATTATAGTGTATGAATGCATATTAAAGAATATTTTTGGGATCCCCACCAGATTAATCTTGAAGGAAATTTTTAAAATTCTCAACCTAATCTATGTGTACTTTGTCTTTAGAAGAAGAATTAACTTTGAAATTGCTTCTACTTTTGTTTCAAATTTTATGATAGTGGGGAAGGATAACTAGTCTCCTCAAATGGTGATGATCACTTTCATGTGGAAAAACATTTAGGGGATGACTTGACAAAGCTTCAGATGGTCTTGATGTTAAAGCTCTAAGGAAAATTACCTTCTTTGGTAATGAAATTTAGCATAGATTGTCCTTGAAATAATTTAAAGAATTGGAGGCCAAGATTCTTTGTTTACTTTATTTTTTTGAAAGTGCATGGTCATTTTCTAGGTGGAAAATCCTCTAGATGCATAATTATCTCTCCCTTCAATTTGGGTAAAATGAAAGATCTTTTTTTAGTGTAGGTTTTTTCCCACTATGTGGTTTTAACTATACAGTCTAATTAAGTTGCTTAAATTAATAATAAGTTATTAGGCAAAATTTACTTTGAGTAATTTTTTAATTGTGTGTTGAGTTAATTAATTATTTGGTGCCCTAATTCCTCTCTATATAATGTATTTTCCTATGTACTTTTTGACAAATGATCATTAATGATTTTTTTTTGTGAGGACAAGCTTCTTTCTCTTTTGAGTTATTCTTTAGATTTAATTACTCCATATAGATTTAGTCTCATATATTCGATCTTATCCAGTATATCTTTGATTGTATCCCACTCTGACATGGTATCAGAGTGAGTTGGTAGATGAATGCCATTGATTATGTTGTGAGATCTTGTATTCTAGCTTGTTTGAATTTTTTATTAATTTTAATTTTCTAGGGTTGAGTGGAGTTTCTTAAAAATCCATGTAAATATACATTTTGAGAGTTTCAAAGTGAAAAGTAGACAATGTCCTTAGATTTAGAAGGTGGTAAAAACCTAAGAATGACTGTAAACATGACCTAGTTTTATGATAGTCCATTTTCAATAATTTTTGGAGGGTTTGAAGGCCATTTTAAAAATTATATTAAAATCCATACATCAGATTCTTTCAAAGAAAAAATATTTTTAGGGTTTTCTCAGTTTGTTAAGAAACCAAGTGAGTATTTTTCAATTTTTGATAAGTATACAGAATCTACATTTTTAAAAGATTTTATAGTCTTGTGTAATTTCCACCCCTCATAGGTATGTTTAATAGTTGGTAAACTTTTCTCAATGGAAAAATAAGTCCAGATAGACATTTGAGTGTTTACATGCACATTTAGTGGATTTCAACCCCTATAAAGACCCATATCACCTTTGTACCCTACATGAGTAGTTTTTGAGTTCCAACCCATGCCTAAACACCCCTTGGAATCTGACCCTTTCTCAAGGAATCCCTGGGTTTTGATGTCTACCCAGACATGCCCTATGATCTAACCCTTGAGTAAACATCTGTTCGGTTCTACCCCCTATTCAAACATGCCATGGATTCTTCTCCCTGATTTAACAAGCCATGAACTCCCCCACCTACTTTAAAAATCCATAGACTCAGACACCTATAACCTCTAATCTAATAAGTCAAAGACTATGCCCTTGGTAAAAATAAACTAAGGGTTCCACCCACTCTATTTGCATTCAAAATGGCATCCTAGTTCATTTGATAATCTTAGCCCCTGATCACATGAATGTTAAGCCTCTAGTAACTTCCAACCCAAAAGTGCTTAACTTTTTCTCCAAGGGGAATAAGGTTTTTGTGGGAAAGATGATTCCAAAAATTATTAACCCAAACTTTTGCACATCCATTTTTTTTAATTTGCAAAGTAGAGATTAGCCTTGCCATTCAAAATTTAAAATTGCATAAAATTCATCTTTCTACTCCTTTTGAGGTGCCATTTTTTGAAAGTATGAGTTTTGTTTATCTCTACACATTGGTACTATTTTCATGACTTTTAAACTTTAACCTATACAAACTCAAAGGGTTGTATATTCTTAGTCTTTTAGCACATGCAGTTTAACACATATTTCCTAGGTGAAATGGTTTAACATAAGTGATAAAGCCTACAGTTTTTATGCCTGTCTTTGTGTCCTGATATGGTCTTTCATATTGAATCTATTACTAATCCTAATGAAGTGTGGACCATATTAAAAAAACTATCTGGGAAGAAGGACATAATGATGGGTCATAGGTTAAGGAACAATATCTTAAATTTGGGCACAAATAACATTGATATTATACAAGACTTCTTCACAAATTTTAAATTACTCAGGTTATAGTTAAAAATATATGACATTAACAAAAAATATGATAAATTGATTCTTTTCATCCTTGCAAAATTGAAATCTGAGTATTCTGTCTTTGTTTCTACCTTCGATGTTACCAAGTATGTCCCTTGAGTTACATGGACTATGTCGTCCTTGGTTGAATTTATTATTGAATTAACTTTAGAAAAAGACAAGTTTATTCAAATGGGTACATTAAAGTCATGTAAATCATGTGCCTTAATTATCAGTCATTATAAATTGAAGGCTTCTGAAAGTAAGAAGAAGAAATAGAACAAGAAGGACCTAGAGTAAAGAAATTATCTAAAATCAAATTTTAAGTGCAAATCACCAAAAGAGTCCTCCTTTTCAAATAGGAAACTAAATAAATAGTGACTCACATGTGGATACTACAAGAAATATGGGCATAATAAATATAAATTTATAAAGAAGTAGATTGACCAACTGACTAAAATGCTCAAGAAGCACAATAATAGTGTCCTTGATTATTTCAATCAGATTTCATCAAGACATGAGTCTTCAATGGCTAAATACAATAAAAAGGGAAAAGATAACTACAAATCACTTTTTACAATTGTGACCTAGCCTTGCACTTAAGTAACTGATTTAGTTGCATTGCACCCCATGGATTCATCACAAGACATGTTCTTGTCATTAGAACCTTGCTCTATACCTACCATATTTCTATAGAAGTTAGTGGGAGAGGATATGTTGAAGTGAATAATGAGACATTTCATGATGTTCTATGTGTTCCTTATTTATCCACTAATCTCCTATATATTTATCAAATCACTAAAATTAGTTCAGGTAAGAAAGTTGAGTTCACACCCAATTCAATGGTTATTAGAGAATCAAACATTGACTTCATTGTTGCATTTGGGAAAGAATATCACCAATCAAAATTGTATACTTTCTCAAACTTTTCACCTGATCAACCCTCTCACTCATTGATATGGGGTTAGTAAATTATGTCATGAGTGATTAGGTGATCTCAAATATTACTACCAGGAATAACTCAATCATTAATACATGGTTTCAGGTTTGTCACGAGTCAAGTTTTTTGACAGATTTTTCCAAGGTTAAATACTTGGTAAGCATCCTAAAGAGAAGTATGAAAAGGGAAAATCATAGAGAGATGAATATATATTGTAGCTTGTTCACTGTGACATTTTTGGTCTATTTAGAAAACCTTCACTCAATATGACTAAATACATGTGTACTTTCATCGATGAACTTTTGAGGTATACTTGGGTGTATTTTATTAAGTAAAAATTATAGGTAATTGAATATTTCTAGGACTTCAAGGTGCCTATATAAAAATATTTAGGTAAAACCATCAAGATTTTCCACACTGATAATGGTGGTCAGTGTGTCAGTAACTATTTTGAGTAATTATGTATATTAGATGGAATTAAACTACAAAGTACATTTTCATATAGTCTTCAACATAATGGTGTTGTAAATCATAAGAATAGATCCTTAAATGAAATTTCAAATTATATTATACACTCTAAGTCTCTTACACCTCAATATTAGGTTGAGGCCATCAACTATGTGTGTTATATCCAAAATAAAGTTACTCATACAATAGTGAAGGGAATCACTACTTTTGAAGCTTAAAATAGTAAAAAACCCATAGTAAAGCACTTTAAAGTGTTTGTATCTATTGTTATGGAATACATTCTAAACAATAAATATAAAGTAATGGAACCTTGGATTCAGACTTGCATATTTGTTAGATATCTTGAGGGTGTTAAGGGATACATGCTTCTCTAAACCACCACTCATGAGTTTTTTGTTGAAAGAAGTGTTAATTATCAAAAGGTCCTTTAGATCCCACACTTGACACCACTCATTGAAAGATTTATAAAATATCTTAAGCCAAGATCTCACCAATGGCTCATTACCATAACCATGGATGCTTCAGTGCATATACTAAGAAGGAGAAAACCAATTGTAAAAAAAAATTGTTAACACAGAATGAGATATGCAAAGTATTATAAAATCTTGTAAAAACTTAAAGAAGCATGTATATTACAATAAGATCACTTTCTTATATAGGAAATGCAAGGCAATATACAAGCTAGACTAGGTAATATAGGACAAAATTTTACATAAGACAAACCTAACAAGCATGAGTAAAAGATAATCTAACACCCATCCCCTAAAGTGAAACTAGGGGATAACAATAGAGGATGGAATGTGAAGTCATGTGTCCCTATGGATGTCAATCTATCATATTAGAGTACATGGATACGAAGTCATTGTAATTACTAAGTCAAAGTAGGAATAATGTTGAATATGAAGATCCTTGAATAAAAAAAATGCACTCAAAGGTACTAGGTAAAATGATGAATCTAATGAAATATTAACTAAACACCATCCAACATGATGGTGAGAGGTGAGCACAAATAATGTTGGGGCTATCACATTAGTGTCACTATAAGAATCACCAAGAAGGCCATAGATCCAAGTAAAAATCTTCATATGGGTTTCAAAAAATAAAGTGCCTGAATAAGATAACCATGTATAAAGAATAAATCTATAAAACACACAAAAAGTGCAACAATACATATAAATCTCATAAAATGAAGTAGAAGAGAGAAAAATCATAAGAAAAACTCCCCTCCTAAATGAGAGAAAAGAAGAATAAAGAGCTAAAATCCCCTCAAAGATGATGCTAAATAACTCTACACTCTAAGTACTTGCAAGTCATAAAGGAACTCCATCTGCATGAGTGGTATGAATCCAGTACTCGATCACAAAAACAACTGACATTAAGCTTCACTAGAATAAATTCAATCAAGAAGACTATCAGTGGTGATGAAAGTACAAAAAAATTCTAGATGTGCAAGGAATGCTCAACACCAAATAATAGAATGTACAATAAACCCCCATACTATTGAATGGATGGAGTGGAGAAAAAAAGGTCTGCATGACTGGTCTGAATCAAATACTCAAAAATTGAACAATTTGACACTATATACACCATAATAACTCCATATCATGTTGAAATATACTTTCAAACTATTAAAAAAGGATAAGTGACATTGGGATGCATCATAATAGCTACAATTCAAGCTATGGGAGATTTTCAACTATCAAAATAAGGTGTCAAAAATATATGTCTTTCAGAGATGATGGCCCATGGTGGTGATGGAAGAGACAAGCAACTGATGAAGTTAAAAGGTACTTAGAATAGAGCACACAAATGCATGAAGGTAAACAATACTGAAACAATGAAACCTTGAAAGTACTTTATAAATCAGTGTGAGTACAATATAGCTCATACATAAAAAAACCTAAATATAAAAAAAGAAGACACTAAGTTTCACAAGAATAATTCTAGATGAGGAGAGTGTCAACTTATCAAATAACTCATTAAGAGATATGCTCCATAGAAGAAGGTGAGGCACTAAAAAGGGGGCCTCAAGGAGACATGACATAACTACAAATGTTTCAATGTACTAATGCATGTCATGGGCTAATATAAGAGTATGGAAAATGGAAAGAAAACTATAATATATGCAAACACACTAGAAAAGAATTAGTAGTCAAAAAATAACAATATGCAAAGCACATGCAAAAAGATATTAGACTCAGTAAAAAATGCATCTGATATAGTACAAAGTGAAATAGTGACATAAGTATTATAATGTGGCCCATACCTCATGTAAATAGGATGTTGATCACAGTCAAAAATACATCTAAAATTTTAATGAGAATCAAAAAACAAAGAAAGAGAAAATTAGGTATGGTTACTTGTAAAGGGGTCTAGCCTCCTACCAAATCAGACCTCACCTTCCAATCATTAACAAATGAGATCAAATAAAAAATTGAGTAACCAAAAAATCTTGAATATCTCCTTTAAAATTTAATTCCCACAATATTATTTTTATGAAAAATAATAAAAAATGTCCCCACTATGTAACAAAATCCATCACCACTTATAAAATGCCATAAAAGTTGACAAAGTGCCCTCATTTATAATATGCCTCCACTTATAATAAGATGGCCCATACTTTAATAAAAATTATGTTGCCACTCATTAAGATTATTTTACTTTTAATAAAGATTTCTGAACAAAGGCAACTTAATTTTTCAAACTCAAAAATTTCCGTCAAAATAAAAAACAAAAAAGCATATTAATCAATACCACGACATGGTATCTGAAAAAACATGTGTTTGGTGAAACCAACATGCAACAATCATGGGAGTGCCAAAATGGCACCATGAAACTAAGAGCATGCTGGACAAGACTAGGAGGTTGTCAAGGTAGGTAAGTAAGTGGGTGGTAGACAATGAGCTTGAAGAATCACTAAGGGTGGATGTGTTGAGAGAGTGCCTTTCAAAAAAATCAACTCACCAATGCAAGATCTTTCCAAATGGGCATGACCACGGCTATATAAAAAAAACAACATTAAAAAAAAACCTATCTTAGATGGAGGCCAAGGGGGAGCAATCTTTGAGCTTCCATGCTTATCGATGCTTCCATAAATATGCTAAGGCCTTTTGGTAGGATGCTAGTTGTATGCAATGAGAACTATGGAGCTAAGAATCAACAAAACAAAGCTATCAATAAAAAATCAATTGCTCCTAGATGGGAAGCCTACAACTCAACCAAGAGGTCATGCTGTAGAACAATGTACACACTAGAAAAGCAAGCATTGATTAGAACTTCAAAATCCTCCCACTCAGGTTTCTTATATGCAAATGAAAGAGGCTCTTGCAGTGTTTATAAGACTCAAGTACCTTGCTATAAAATTATCACCTAAATGCTTGGGAAGCCCATAATGCAGATCTATAGAGAACCATAATAACTAGATCCAAATACAAGATCTAAAAAAGCTAATTCATATGTATCAATTGCAGATCAAGCATATAATGTAGGGAATGGCTAAAAACACCCCACGTGCAATTTGCATCAAGATCCAATGCCAACACCACCTCCTCAATGCCTTAAATCTATCAAATAGACATAAAACACATAAATCTACAAAGAACCCACAAATTACATTCAAAACCCAAAAAAACCCATTTTCTAAAAAAAATTGTCATTGTACGGATCAACCCTGAGTCATCAAAAAAATTGCAAAAAAGACTTTTTGCAAAAATCTCCATTTTTGATGAATTGATAGACATTCTTAAGGTTTTGAGGCCATTCAAACTCAATGGTTCAGGTTGAAAGCCCTGAAAATGTACCAAAAAAATAGTTGAATTCATAAAGTGGCTCGAATGACTATGGTGGGTTTGAAATGGGAGAAATTTGAAACTAAGCAATGGTTTTTGGAGGATGGCTCTTGTATTATGAAAGAGTTATCAAAACTCTTCATCTAAGATCTCTCCAAGGGATCATTACCACAAACATTGATGCTTCAGTGCATATACTAAAAAAAAAACCAATTGTAAACAAATAATTGGTAACACACAATGAGATATGTAAAGTATTACAAAATCATGTAAAAGCATAAAGAAGAATGTATATTATAATAGGATAACTTGCTTATATAGACAAGGTAAGACAATATACAAGCTAGACTAGGCAATGTGGGATTAAAGTCCACACAAGACAAACCTAGCAAGCATGAGTAAAAGATACTTTAATACTCACCCTTCCTTAGATGCACTTGGATTTGATGATAGTTCTGATGATTCATATCCATCTAAGTAGCTTCTTAATGATTTGGACTCTTCTTCTAGTTTTGATGATGAGAGTAGTGATGAGGATTCACCTCCTCCTTCTCCCAGATTATCTTCAAGGGATGAGGAATCCCCTCTTGATTCTCTGAGCACTAATCCTCTTTGAGTTAGATAGACACTACAAGCAGCTAGCCAATGGGTTAGAGATTTATTAGACACCAGATAGACCTGATCACAATTCAAAAATATCCCACATGCCTTCAATTTTTCTATTTTTGATCCACAATCATTTTCTGAGGCATCAAGAAATCCTAAGTGGGATATTTCTATGGAAGAGGATAATGGTTCTTTGTTGAGGATTAACACTTAGGATTTAGCGACTATTCCTAAGGGAAGAAAACTTATTTGATGTAGGTGGATTTATCAAACAAAATTTTTAGTACATGGGTCTGTAGACAAGTTTAAAACATGTTTAATAGTAAAGAGTTTGTATCATATACCTAACATTGCTTATACTAAGACATTCACCCTAGTTGCAAAAATTAAATCAATTTGACTCACTCTTGCCATTATCACAATACATCACTAGGATGTTTATCAGATGTATGTGAAGATTTTTTTTTCACAATGACTTCAAAGAGGAAATAAATATATATAAACCACAAGGATTTGGGGAAGATTCCTCTTTAGTTTGGAAACTTCAAAAATTTATATATGGCCTCAAACAAGCTCCTTGAGCTTAGTATGTCAATATATACTCCTTTCTTATTTTAGTTGGATTAGCAATATACCATTTTGATATGAATTTGTACATTTTGTGGCAAGATGATTTACTGTTGATTATACTTCTCTATTTGGATGACCTATTGATGATAAAGAGTTATTTGTCCACCATTGTAGCAATGAAAACTAGTTTTTTTGATAGGTTTTCATGATTGATTTGGGCTTGTTGCATTACTTCTTCAGGATTAAAATATATTATTCTAACTTTGAAATAACTATTGCAAAATCTAAGTATGCCTTTGATTTTTGTTTAACATGGTTGATTCTAAGCCAACTCTGACTTCTTTTCTAAATAGTGTGAAGCTTGAAGCTGATTGTCGATCTTCTTTGGTTGATCCTACCTTATATCAAAATTGTTTTGAAGTCTCATCTAATTTATACACATTAGACCTAATATTTCATATGTAGTGGGCATTGTCTCAATATTTTTATAGGAACCAAATGAGATGCACTAGAAAGTATCTAAGAGGATTCTCCACTATATTAAGGTTAATCATAGTTTAAGGATTCACTATGGATTAAGGATCGATATTACCTTAATTGTATACACATATTCAAATTGGGATGACAATATTTATAATTGTACGTCTATATTAGGATACAATTTTTCACTCAGTTCAAGTCTGATTAATTGGTCAAGAAAGAAGTAAAATGATATTACTTTATTTTAAGTTAAGATAGAATACATAAGAGGTTTTAATGTTGCCACTGAGGATATTTGGATTTAGGAGATTCTCACTAAGTTTAGAATCCCATTTCGATGACCAAAATTCATCTTCTATGATAACCAAAGCACAATCTAAATATGTAAGAATTCAATCCTCTATGAATGGACTAAACATATCGAGATTCACATGTATTTCATTTGGGAGATCATCCATGAGCAATTCATTAATCTCCACTACATATAAATAATGATTTTTTTGATAAATTAACCAAACCCTTCACTAAGAACAAGTATCTTCATTGTAGGCTCTTATCAGGGTTTGGGTAGCTCCATCTTTTTCCTCTTCTAGGGATCATCTCTATGTACTTGGGAATGTCATCACGCCTTTGTGTTGAGACCTAATTATTCTACCCACCTATGCTACTCTTAAGGGGGTGTTAATGTATTTTTTTTCACTATGTGGTTTTACCTACATGGACTAATCAACTTGTAAAGATTAATAATATGTGAGTAGAAGAATGTACTTTTAAGTCATTTTATAATTATGAGTTGAATTAATTATCATTTTTGAATACCTAATTCCTCACTATATAATGTATCTTTCTATGTACTTTTTGGAAAATGCTCATTAATGCAACTTTTATTTGTGAAAATAAGTTTCTCCCTTTTTTGAGTTATTCTTCAAATTTCACTACTCCATATAGATTTAGCCTCATGCATTTGAATCTATCTAGTAGATATTAAATTGTGGCCCACTCCGACACCTTTGCCCTCCCTATATATTTTTGAAACAATTATTGACACATGCAAGATATGAACATTGTGACAAATTATCTGTTGAGGATATACAACTTAGTTGGATTTTTGGGAAGGGGAAAACTTTGGTGGCCTCATTGGGGTTATTGCAATGATAATCAAATATTGGTAGGAACAACATGAAAGTAGCTATTGAGGAATCATGAGATATTACAATCATTGGTGGCTATGATGGTGCTAAAAGGAGTGGACATGTAGGAGGAAAAAGGGATAAGACATTGTGTGGGAATATTCATATACGATTTGGAGGTAGTAGAGGTCCCTATAGGGATTGAACTGTTGGTAGCTTCATGGATTTTTTTGGATGCTCATTCAAGGAAGTTGTAGCAAAATCCTAATGTAAACAGTTGTCCTTTGAGTCTTGGGACTACATGTAGCACAGAGGAGTGGGTGGTGGATGTTTTAAATGAAAGGCGAATGAAATTTTGGTCAAGGCAAAGGTAGTA
This sequence comes from Torreya grandis, assembly GCA_037957365.1. Lineage (NCBI taxonomy): Eukaryota > Viridiplantae > Streptophyta > Pinopsida > Cupressales > Taxaceae > Torreya > Torreya grandis. The sequence continues at coordinate 6,556,193 of JARHVA010000135.1, forward strand.
ACTACGCCTTCACATGAGATGATTGAGATAATTGATCTGGTGGATGATGAATTGGATAAAGCTATGGCTATAATGTGTGAAGTTATAGTAATTTTGGAGATGAATGTTACAAAAACATTATGATGTGTTGTTTCCTTCTAAACGTAACTTATATTTTCTTATCATTAGATTTAAATTTCTTTTAACTTAATATATTTGGTAATTTCTTAGAACTAATTATTTTTTATGCATTATAATTTTGGTGGACTCAAGATTCTTTACAATTACCTTAAATAATAATCTTATGATATAAACACATTAAAATACATTTTAATAAAAAAGTGAGATAAAGAACAATAAAGATTAAAAATTGATTAAAAAGCAATCCCATAATAGAGTTGTACACCAAAAAAATTAATCTTACATTTAGATTTTTTTTTTAAAAAAAAAAAAAAAACATACTTCCTCTTCAATTCATATTCTTATTAATTTTTTTTCTCTTTCTAATTTTTGTGAAATTATTCTAACACTTCCTATACATTAATTTGAATCCAATAAATCATTTTTAAATTTTAAAAAATATTAATAACATCTTATCTCATAATTAAATATGGTGCTTTAAAAACATAAAATAAAGATGCGAACATAAAATTGCATCTAAATAATAAATACGATGGAAAATAAAATTCTATTTACATAATATTAAAAAAAAAAAATTGTTAAAATTATTCAAAAAAAAATAAAAATTTAATAACTGAAAAATTAATTATATATTATTAATAAAATCCTAATGAATCAGTTAATTATATTCAACTCCACTCAAATTCAAAATCTTATATACCATCAGATCAAAAATGATTAACCAAATTAAAATTTTATTACAACTTTATAGCTCTAACATACTTTGATAAATTTGAAAGTATATAATACAATATCAAATTTAAGAACATATTTGTTCAGTGCAGATTGATGGCTATCTTATACTACACCCTTACTTTATCTACCTTATTACTATTACTACAAATGATTTAAAAGTGAATATTTCGTTAAAAAAATAGCTATTCCACTATCATCTCTAATTATTATTTCATTTTTTAATTTAAAAATTGTAACCTTTTCACTATTTTCTTATCCCAGAAACTGCACCTTGTATTCTCATCCATCTAATTATATCCTTTAAAAGTATTATTTTGAAAAAAAGAAAGAAGTCTATTTTTTTAAAAACAAATATGATGTATATAAAAAACTTAGGGAGAAGAAGAGAATATATTATATTAAAAAATATAAATCAAATTTTTTATTTTAAATTATGTTTAAAATAAATTATTAGAAAAATAATGATTATTGTAAAATTATAAATTATTTAACATAATTTATCATATTGATTTTGAGAATATTATACAATTTTTATCTTATATAAATAACTATTTAAACTATTATATATAATTTAATGTTTTATAATTAAATGTCCTAAATTTATAATATATTATATCATATAAATTTTATTTAAAATTATTTATTAAAAAAACAATGATTATTATTTTTTTGTTATCGATTGTATGTCTCTTATTATAGTCCCTGATTTTTAATGGCATTTGAACCTGAGTGATTATGTTATAAATACATTTACTTCATCTTGAACCTCCTAAAGAACCTGAAAAACAATAATTATTATTATAATAATAAATCATTGAATAATAATTTATATCTTTAATATATAAATACTTAAACTATTATATATATTTTATCTTCTAGCAATTAAACACACTGGCTTAATCATAAAAGACTAATTTTAATTCACAATTTCACTCAAAATTCTATCAAACAAAATGTGATGGCCAGCCGCGAATGGCTTGTCAGCCATGTAGTAAAACAATTGATTTAATTACAAGGCGGGCAAGCCATCGTTGGCTGTCTAACACACACTGTCTTAGATGAAATATCTATATAAGAACAGTCTGTAATGTATTCAGATTGAAGAACCAAACTAAATATATAGTGTTAAATGGAATAAATTGTTGATAATGTTTGAAGAATTGACACTGGAATAATTTAACTGAACAATCAGTCCTGAGGGTAATCTGGTTCCATGATTATTGTCGTTTAGCCTTTTGTGGCCGACCCACAAAGTCACACCTCAAATTTATAGGGACATTTCACACGTTGGCGTTTCTTTGAGACCATGTATCGTTGAGAATAATTGCACGATGTGCCTTTCATCACATAAAAGGTTACAAAATTTAGATCAGGAATCTATTTGAAAAGAATACAAAATTTAGAGGACTCTATTTGGAAAGAATAAGAATGGCATGAAGCAAGATAAGAATGCCCAGATTATAATGAGAATAAGGATGAGGCAAGCATGGAAAGGAACTGCTTCACTGATTTTCTCCGGAGATATTAAATATCGTATATAGAATAAGAGGGTCGATTTCAGGGACATATTAAATACCACAATAAGAAAAAGCGTGCATTATCTTTCATTACATTAAATTTTACATATCTAAAAGATATCTATTTGGACAGAACAAAAAGGATAGCATAAAGTAGAATAAGAGTGACCGGATGAAAAAAAGAACGATGATAAATTAAAGGAAAGCGTTAGCGGAATTGTTTGACTGATTTTATTGGCAGACTTACGTATTATAAATAGATAAGTCACAATATGAGGTAAGCATGGAGAGGAGCAGCTTCACTGAATTTTTTGGGAGGCCTTACATATCATATATAGAAAACAGAGGAACCGTTTTTGAAAACATAATCAATATTAAAAATATGAAAATACATGCATTGAGAGGAAGCATGGAGAGGAATTGCTTGGCTGATTTTATTTGGACTTAGTTATCATAAATAATTAAATCACAATTTATGAAGTAGAAATGTTTAAAAGATTATTTTTTTAATAGAAAATAATAAAGGAAAATGGGTTTATATCTTTAGAGGATTCACCTCCTCTTTATCCTAGAATATATTCAGAGGATGAGGATTTCCCTCCCAACTCTTTAAGCGTTGATTTTTTTTGGGATAGATAGAGACTACAAGGGGCTGGCCAATCGGTTGAAAATTTATTAGAGACCATGCGAACCCTATCATAATTCCAAAATGCTGCACATGCTTTCATTACATTTGTGTCTGATTCATAGTCATTTCATGAGGCTTCAGGGATTCCTAAGTGGGATCATGCTATGAAAGAGGAGTATGGTTCCTTGCTAAAGAACAACACATAGGATTTAGGTACTCTTCCTAAGGGAAGAAAACTTGTTTGATGTAGGTGAATGTACTAATTTTTTTTTGTAGTAGATGGATCCACAGATAAGTTCAAAGCACATTCGGTAGCAAAGGGTTTTTTTCAAGTACCTAGCATTAACTATACCAAGACATTCACTCTAGTTCCCAAAATGAACTCAAATCGACTCATTTTTGCCATTGCCGCAACACATCATTGGGATGTTCTCTAGATGGATGTGAAGGGTACCTTTTTTCATGGTGACCAAATAGAGTAAATATACATGGTGAAACCACAAGGATTTATGGAAGATTTATGTTTAGTTTTTAAAACTTTAGAAATCTATCTATGGCCTCAAACAAGCTCCTCGAGCTTGGTATGCCAAGATGCATTCCTTTCTTATTTTAGTTGGGTTTGCTAAATAACATTTTGATCTAAATGTTTACATTTTATGGTAGGATGACTCATTATTGATTCTAGTTGTCTATTATGATGACCTATTGATTACAAGGAGTTCTTCATCTACCATTGCACTAATGAAAACTACTTTGTTTGATAGGTTTTCAATGATTGACTTGGGATTATTGCATTACTTGCTCAGGATTTAAATATCTTATTTTGACTCTGAGGTCACGATTTCAAAATCTAAGTATGCCTTTCATTTTTTTGCATGATTTAACATGGTAAACTGTGAGTCAACTCCAAATCCTTTTCTATCTGATGTAAATCTTGAGGTTGATTATCGATCTCCTTTGGTTGATGCCACCTTATATCAAAAACTTTTTGATATTCCCATCTACCCTACACACACTAGACCTAATATTTCATATGTAGTGGGCATGGTCTCAATATTTTTATAGGAACCACATGAGCTACACTAGAAAATAGCTAAGCAGATTCTCCACTACATTAATGGTCCTCATAGTTTCAGGATTCACTATGGAGTAGGCATTGACATCGACTTAATTGGATATACATATTCAAATTGGGTTGGTCATATTTAGAATCATACCTCTACATCATGGTACAATTTCTCTCTTAGTTTAGGTATGGTTAGTTGGTTATGTTAGAAACAAAATGATATTACTTTATCTTCTACTAAGACATAATACATAGGAGGTGTTAAATGTTGCCACTAAGGCTATTTGGCTTCAGGGGATTCTCACTAAGTTTGGTATCCCAATTTTACGACCAATAGTCATCTTCTGTGATAATTAAAGCACAATCTAGATCTATAGAAATCTAGTCCTCCATCAGTGGACTAAGTATATCGAGATTCACATGTATTTTATTCAAGAGATCATTCATGAAAAATTCATTGATCTCCACTATATATAAACAAAGGAATAAATTGTTGATATATTCACTAAGCTCTTCACTGATAGCAAGTGTCTTCATTATGGGATCTTGTCGAGGTTTGAGCAGCTCCATATGTTTCCTCTTCTGGGGGATCATCTCTATGTACTTGGGAACCTCGTCAACCCTTTGTGTCAAGACACAACTTTTATACCCACCTATGCTATGCTTAAGGGGGTGTTAGTGTAGTTTTTCTCAGTAAGTGGTTTTACTTGTATGGTCTAATTAGCTTTCTTGGATTAATAATATGTTAGTAGAGAAAATGTACTTTAAGTCAGTTTATAATTTTGAGTTGAATTAATTATATTTTTGGATGACCTAATTCCTCACTATATAATGTATCTAACTATTCACTTTTTTTTCAAATGCTCATTAATGTATACTTTTTGCTGTGAAGACAAGCTTCTTCCTCTTTTGTGGTATTCTTCAGATTTCACTAGTCCATACATATTTAGCCACATGCATTCAACACTATCAAATAGATACTTGATTGTGGCCCACTTTGACACCTTTTCCATCCCTATCTATTTTTTAGACAATTCTTAACACAAGCAAGATATGAATGTGATAACTATCTATTGAGGAAATGTAGCTTAGTTTCTTTATAGGAAGGGGAAAACTTTGGTGTCATTATTTGGGTCATTGCAAAGATGATCAAATCTTGGTAGGAATGATATGGAAATGGTTATTGAGGTAGCATGGAATTTTCCAATCATTGGTGGCTATGTTGGTGCTAGAGGGAGGGATCATGTAGGTGAAAAAAGGGGTAATTCTATGTGTGGGCATCTTCGTATGGGATTTGGAGGTGGTATAGGTCCCTATAGGGATTGAATTGTTGGCAGCTTCATGGATTTTGTTGGCTGCTCATTCAAGGAAGTTATAACAAAAGCTTAATGGAAATAGTTGTCCTTTGAATCTTGGGACTACGTTCAGGGTAGAGGCATGGGTGGTGGTAGTTTTGAATGAAAGGTGAAGGAAGTTTTGGGGAATGTGGAGGGGGTAGATAGGACTTCACATGAGATGGATGAGAATAATTGCTTTGGTGGACGATGAATTGGAGAAAGCTATGACTACAGAAGTTAAAGTCACAACAAATTTGGAGACAAATGTTGCTAAAATGTTGTGGTCTAATGTTTCCTCCTAAATATGACATATTTTTTTATTGTTAAATTTAATTTTCTCTTAATATATTCAATAATTTTTTGAAACTAATAATTTTTTGTATATTATCTTTTTCGAAGACTCAAAATCCTTTATAATAACCATATAATAATAATCTTACAATATATAAATATATTGAAATACTTCTTAATAAAAAAATAAAAAAGTCACAACCCTTAACTATATTTTAAAAAAATCAAATACTCCCTTAAACATTTAGAAAACAATTTTAATTCACAAAATATGTTAGACAATCCCAAACTGCTTACCAACCACATATTAAACCAATTAATGTATTGTGAAAGCTAGGCAAGCCATTCATGACATTCTAACGCACTCTACCTAAGTAGATTAAATATTCTTTCAAAAATAGTCCCCTTGAATATATATTTTCGGATGGAAGACCTAAACTATATAATGTTTGGGAAATTGACACGAATAATTTGAGTGAGCAATCAATCATTAGGTTAGTGTGGCTCCATGATTATTTCCCTTCAACCATTAATTGACCTACCCATAAAGTTACGTGTCAACATTGTAGGGACATTTCACTCTATCTTTGAGTATTTTATTCTAAAATGTAGCACCGGTCACACAAGTCATTTATTTGAAGTCGATGTCTTCTTGAGAATAAGAAAAGGGTGGTTATATAAAATTACATGTTCCATTCCAATCTACAGGAATCTATTTGATGTAACTTAGAGGAATCTATTTGGAAAGAACACCAAAGATGACATAAACCAAAATAAGAGTGATCAGAGGATAAAGGGAATATGGACAGGCAACCATGGCTAACGAACAGTTTGATTAGTTTTATTTGTTAGATTTGTTTATTGGAGATTAAAGCTACATTTTATTAAGTTAGATGTTTTTTTTACTATGAGATTACGTGGAGATTATTTTTTTAAGATTTTCATAATTTATAAAGATAAAAAATATTAACACTTTTAGTTTCAGAGATGTTTGATCTTTGTCAACACTTTTTTAGAGATTTTATTTCCTTAATATTATATATGTGACAATTAATTCTTTCATTTATCTTATTCGATTTTTAAAATTGATTAAGAAATAATTTCATAATAAATTTGTACACAAAAAAATATCTTACATTAAAAAATATAATTTTTTGATATGTTTTCTCTTCAATTCATATCCTTATTAAATTTGTATTCTCTTTCTAAATTTGTTGATTTTTTCAAACACTTCCTATACATTAATTAACATTATATATTAATTTAAATTCAACAAATCATTTTAAAATTTTAACAAAGATTAATATCATCTTATCCTATAATTAAATATGGTGCACTACAAATAAGAAATAAAGATACAAACACAAAATCACATCCACCTAATAAATATGGAAAATGAGATTCTATCCACATAATGTTGTATACTAATTTATTTTTGTTAATATGCCATTATATTGGATGGATTTTTAAAATTAGAAAACATTTTGGGAGCAATAATATATAAAATACATTTTAAATAATATTATTTATATTTTAATTTAAAATATAATTTATTTATTTTTTCTCATTGTTAAAATAATAAAATTAAAATAATTCATTTTTAAACAAATGAAATAATAATTATTTTTTTAAAATATAAATATTTTTAATCTTATTTTTTATTTTATATATTTATAAATTTATATTTTAATGAATTGATATAATATATCATAATTTTTATCTAAGTTTTTGTTAATATAAAGTTAACAAAATAATAAATTATTGACTATTAACAAAAACAACAATAACAAGATTTTGATAATGATAAGTATATATTTATATTCATTAGATTAAATTAATTTATAAAATTTAAATTTAAATTTTATCTTTTAATTTTTAGTAAGAAATATATTATAAATATTATATCATCAATTATTAAAGTTTTTATTGTTGAAAATATTAAAAAAATTAAAATATTATAACGTAAAATTTAATTTTTTTAAAAAATTAAGAATGAATTTAAAAAAAAATAATATTATAAATTTTCTAAAGTTTTAAATATTTAATTGTTATTGTAATTTTAATTCTTTAATAATTTTTATGTTATTTATTTATATATTTTTATAATATTTAATAATAATAATAATAATAATAATAATAATAATAATAATAATAATAATAATAATAATAATAATAATAATAATAATAATAATAATAATAATAATAATAATAATAATAATAAAAATAATAAAAATCCCTACTATAAATATAATAGAATTTAAATTATAATTAACCTTGAATTGAAAATAATTAACATGCAATTTTTTTTAATTCATATGTACATATTATTTTGTGCAAATAAATATTAAAAAAATTAAAATTATTTCAAACAAAAAAATATTTTAATACTTAAAAAATAAATTATATATTATTAATAAGATATTGGTAAATCAAGTTATATCCAACTCCACTTAAACTCAATTCTTACATATCATCAAATTAAAAATATTTAACGAAAATAAAAATTCATTACAACTTTATAATTATAACATAGTACAATAAATTAAATTAAAAAAATTTAACCCAAAAAAAAAATCATTGCAACTTTATACTTATGACATACTCAGATAAATTACAAAGTATATAATATACTAATGAATTTAATAATTGTATTATTTAGTGCAGATTCATGTCTATCTTATAGTAAACACTTATTTATTTTATACTCACTTTATGGATCTATCTATCTTATTACTATTTTTAATTTGATCGTTAAAACAGGGTTTTGAAAGGTTATGAAGTTTTAAAAAAAAGAGTGAAACATGAACTTTAATAGTTAAATGGAACACTTCCAGTAAATAGTACATTTGAAACTTTTGCCAAAAATCAATCAAAAAATCTATCCTATTTATTCAAGAAACAGAAATTTCAGTGAAGCTTTCATCAAACTTATCTTATCTACTTCATTATTACAAATAATTTAAAACTAAATATTCATTTAAAAATAATAACTATTCTATTTTAATTTTTAATTATTTCACTTTTATTTTTAAAAATGTAATTTTGATTATTGAGATCCCAGAAAGTGCACCTTGTATTTTTATTCAACCATATTTAAAAAAGGCATCATTTTTAAGAAAGAAAAAAGTCTTTATTTTTTTAAACACATATCATGTAATCTAAAACGTATGAAATGTATGAAGAAGATAATAGATTATATTAAAAAATATAAATTAAATTTAAAATAAATTATTAATAAAATAATGATAATAATAAATTATTTAATATAATTTAAAAAATATTGATTTGTAAAATATTATGCAATTATTTATATATATATATATATATATATATATATATATATATATATATATATAATTTAATGTTTTATAATAAATATTCATTTAACCATAAATGATTAATTTTAATTGATATTTTCATTTAAATCTATAATATATTATATTTTATAAAAAAAAAATTATATTATATTTTAAATCATTTAATAGGAAAAAAAAATTATTATTATTCTTTTAAATTAATTGTATGTTTCCTATTATAAATACCTGATTTTTTAACAACATTCGACTGAGTTGTTCTGCTACATTACATCTGCTTCACCTTTACACAACAACTTAGAAACCCTGAAAAATAATAATAATAATTATAATAACAAACCATTAAAAAATAATTTATATATTTAATATATAAATATTTAATCCATTATATATATTTTATCTTCTATCAATTAAACACACTCAATCATAAAAGACTAATTTTAGTTCACTAATTCAACCAAAATTATATCAAACAAAATGTGATGGCCAACCGCGAATGGCTTGTCAGCCATGTACTAAAACAATTGATTTATTTACAAGGCGGGCAAGCCATTCTTGGCTGTCTAACACACTGTGTCTTAGATGAAATATCTATACAAGAACAGTCTAACGTATTCAGATTGAAGAACCAAACCATATGTATAGTGTTAAATGGAATAAATTGTTGATAATGTTTGGAGAATTGACAATGGGATGATTTAAATAAACAGTCAGTCCTAAGGGTAACGGGGCTCCATGATTATTGTCGTTTAGCCTTTTGTGGCCGACCCACAAAGCCACACCTCAAATTTAGAGGTTCATTTCACCCTCTCTTTTAGAATTTTATTCCTTGATGTAGCACTGGTCATCCAAGGCATTTCCTTGAGTCCATGTTTTGTTGAGAATAATTGCACGGTATTTTTTTCATCACATAAAAGTTGAAAAAACTTTAAAGGATTCTATTTGGAAAGAATAAGAATGGCATGAAGCAAGATAAGAATGCCCAGATTATAATGAGAATATGGATGAGGTAAGCATGGAGAGGAACAGCTTTACTGATTTTATTCGAAGACCTTAAAAATCATCTATATGAAATGAGGGGTCATTTTTATCCCAGTTAAAGGCATCTATTTGGAAAGAACAAAAAAGATGGCATAAACCAAAATAAGAATGCCCAAATGATAAAGGGAATGAAATATGGATAAGGGAGGCATGGAGAGAACTATTCGACTGATTTTATTTAGAGATTTATATATTATAAATAATTAAGTCACAATTTATTTAGTGAGAATGTTTCAAAGGTTATTATTTATAAAGAATAATGTTAAAAAAAAAAGGGTTTTTATATGTAAAAATGAATCTCAAAAAATATGAAGTAGTTTTAAATTCAAAACAAAAGCCATACATCTTATTTAGAAGTTTAAGAACATGTATAATTATGTTTTGAATATGTTTGGCAATATGACTCATTTCCCCTTTTTTTTAATAAAATGGTAAGACAATCATTCTAGATTATTATTATCAAAATATGAGATATGTACTAAGAAGATGTTATGATGATTTATGTTAAGATTATTGCAATAAATATTCTATTTTTTTGTCAATAAAATATGAGATATAAATTAGGGATATGTTATAATTTTTGTCAAGATGACTGCAGTAATTGTTATACTATTTTGTTAAAAAAACATGAGATATGCATCAAGTAGATGAGACTTGCCCCAAATTAAATTGTATGAAAAAAACAAAAAAATCCATTTGCAATTAGTATATCGTCACCAAAAATTTCATTGTCATGCTCATAGTAGTCCTCATATCCTTCATTACAATAATAATTATCATCACCATTATAGATGAAACCAACATTATGTGCTAATGTTAAATCTTGAAGATTTTTCCATTCATTATTATAATTGTGAGAAAAATTTAGAAATTCATCAAGTGGGTGAGGGGTAAGAGGCTTCTTGGATATCATTTTAAACTTGACAAAGAAGATAATATAAATGATGAATAACAAAAACATAATATGTATAATTTAATCTAACATAGGTATATGTGCAACTATGAAAATATTCATCCCAATGTATATAATAAAATAGGATTGTACTTGAAACCTTAAATGCTAGTATTTAGATGTATAGAGACCTAGTATATGGATCTAGGGTTTGATGAGGGTTGTTTGTCAAAAAATTAAATTTTGTTAAATCAATGAAACCCTGATATAGGATTGATTTGAATGAGTTAGGTTGTATCAAATATAAAAAAATAGAAGTTTGTAATCCTAATTTAGTGCATAAAAAGTGAAGAAAGTAAACCCAAGGCTAAACTAGGTTTTTAAGCAATATTCAAAGTAAGTTGGGTTCACCAAATATTTTAACTATTTAGTACTTAGTAGATTTAAATATTAGGTTGTTAAAGGGTTCAATATAGTAATAACTTGAAATAAATAAAGGAAGTAGTTAGTTTGACAAGTTCTTCTCAAAATAATAAAGTTGTTAAAAAAGTGTACTTATCTAGAGTAAAACAATTGTTTCTATGAATTAGGATGTTGGAACAGTCTTGTAGATCAGCCAATCATCTTTAATTTTATGACTATAGTTGAAAACAAGCTTCAGATAGTAGCACCCTTATGATGACAGTAGCACCTTCATGAGGATAATAGTGTTAATGGTGCTAGCATCCAATTATGGTGCTAATGTCCTTGAAAGATCTACCTAAAACTATTAGAGATGCTACGAAAGAGTTTGAGGGATCTGTAAATGATTCTATAACTTATGAAAATTTATTTGTGTCATTGTTTTTCATGAATATTTTTCAAAACCCTAATGAATACCTACATACATGAAACAACAATAGGATCAAATGCAATATAAATGAAGAAACTAGTCTTTTGGGATATTGTGATCATGCATGATAGAATGCCTATTATCCTAGCCACTACCTACATAACCCCAATACTATGGGTCTGATACCACATGTAGTTCTCCCTTAATAAATGAGCATAATCAATGTGCATAACATGCTAAAATGACATTTTCTTAGGCCCTTTTTTGATCAATCAAGTAGTATAAATGTGATAACTGAGTAATATGCAATGTGTTGAGATGTATTATTGATTTATTTTATGTAATTATGTGTCAAAATAATAATTGATAGATGTAAATTAACTTGTGAGTCTCTTTAGATATAAATAACTTTGATTTTGAATGCAAGACCTTGTTCGTTGGCATACAATACTCAAAAGAGGGATAAAAATGTAAGATAAGGATCAAGGGAGGGTTAGGACCCAAAAAATGAAAGAAAATGATTATTGGACACTAGCGTTAAAATGTGGACACTAACAACAATGACGCTACTATCAAAATAAGGGCACTAGTGTTATACAATCCCAAAATAGGGCAAAGACTAGATAGAATAGGCTAGGGACCCCTGTGGCTAGGAAAGGATAACTTAAGACCATTGGGGGGAGTAAAAAATAGGGAAAATAAGATATAATAAATACCAAAAGACCCAAAAATGACTACGCAAACAAGAGTTATATTCATCACTAAGAACATCCTACAAAAAAGCAACAAAAGCCATAATAATTGTGGTTGTTTTACAAAATTAGGGTGTATACACTATGTCTATGACTACAAGTTATTGCACGAGGTCAAAATTTATATCTAGATAATCAATTTCCTTGTTTATTTTTAAAGAACATGCATTGAAATTTTGTGGACTAATCACAAAAGGAGCATAAGCTAAGATGAACATAATCAAATCAGTATTGGGAAATGGATAACTAAAATCTTGAATCAATTATTCCATCATTGTTATCATTCATGCTAGCCTTGGGATCATTTCACAATGATGTGGTTGTTCCACTTTGGACTATTGATCATCTTGTGGATGAAATTAAATATCAATAATTGTTTGGTCATTAAATCCTGAAATACATTGAATATTTTATTGCTTTAATTTAAAATTATTGAAAGCTATTGTGCTATGGGAAATTGTGTGAAAGTTGAATCTTTATCCTTTCTATAATTGATTTGTTATATCAATAAGTTGAGTTGTAATCAATTATTATATTTAATTTTGGTAGCAAGACCATTAAATTTTTGTTCTACATCAAGGTAATGGGTTGGATTTCCTTGTCTATTTAAGTAGCATTGCTTGCCATGGTTATGGTGGACACATTTGAGTACCAAAACTCTATAGATATTGATCTAAGAATGCACCTACCCTTCCTCATTGTTTTGTCTTGATGGTTTTCCAAAGATCTTAATTTGAGAAGTAATCTATGTAAACATTTTTTATGTTGTTGTGGGTGTATGAGTGGATACATAATCAGATTGTGAAACAACTAGTTTAATTGGATTTAAGAGCTCATTATGGTTACTTTGAAGTTTATATTGGTCATGGTGTGAAAATAACTATAATATTATAGAATTACATTCTTTTAATAAAGTTTTAAATTTCATATTCACGTATTTTCCCTTTAAATCTTGCTTATTGTGGTATTTTAGTTTGTGTTGTATCTATAATTTATACCTAATTATTTATTTCAAATCACATTTATTTAATTTATTTGTGTTGGAAGACTTATCTTAAATCAAGGAATTCATCTCTTTTATGCCTTACCTTGTCCCTATCTTTTACAATTTTTTTATGAGTGATGATCTACCCATTACATTGTAAATAGTCTATAGTTTATTGGATTTTATTATCCCTTGGATCACTGGTAGGTCCTTAGAACAAGGGTACTTTTGTCCTATGAGCTATTGGTTGCCATTATCCACTCATATTTGTCAATCTAACAAACTATCTTGGAGTGGGTCACAATTTTAGCCAAATAGTATGATATAAGCACAACCTAAATAAGTTTTAAAGTCTATCTATGCATGTATCAAGAGAGATGTAGACTACTAATGTGAGAACTGGCTACAAGATCTATTCCATATCAGTTAAACATGACACCATCTGTAGCATGTAGTTTGATAACAAGGAGAAATCTTAAATTATGGTTTGCATCTTGAGATAATGAGTCATTTATGTTTTAGCTTTAGTCTATTTAATGGTTCAATAGTACATCAAAGTATGCTTTCATTTTATAGTTTAGTAAATTATATAAACATATGGTTTTTATAGCTTTTAGTTTATTGTAAGTATTTTGACATTAATTTTATTTTTTTGAATAAATTTATTTATTAAACTCAACATTAGATTTTTAAATTAGATTATTCAAATCTCTTTGGTCAATGTCAATTATACTATATTTATGTATGTCGAGTTATTATCAAAATTAGTCTTATTAGTCTTTATAGTTGTTTCATGATTAATTTTATTAATGGGTCAAGTACAATATGTTATTTGTATATGTCAAAAGTGTCGAAGTCAAATCCATCAAATTTAAGGGAAGCATTTTTTAGCACAAGTTGGAAATAGTACATTAGTCTTGAAGGTATTATTGGTTAAATACAACATACAACTGATATTCATTTTCCAAATTTGATAAGTAGCAATATGTAGGAGGAAGGAGGAAATGGAGATTGGAGGTTAAATAGAGACCTCTCATCAATCACTAGTAATGGCACCACACACTTAGATTAGTGACCAATAAACTTCATTGAAACAACTATGCCAATGATGATTCTTAGTGGTATGAAAGATTGTTTATGTTGTGTGCAGTCAAGTGGCAATGATTATTTGTAATGGATACATCATAGATGAAGAGGACTTAATTCTCAATTTTTATTTTTTTGAGCATTTTGTATGTGTTTTGAAATTATAACATAAGTATATTTATGCTCAGATATAAGTGAGAAAAAATCCTATGTAATCCCTTGATGTAAAAATGTTTTAGCAAGAAAAAACACTAGTGTAATATATTTCATGGATCTTGAAAAGGTTAGTGGTAATTTAGATAACCTTATAAGGTTAGTGGTATTATATCGATGGTCGATAAACCCAACCAATCTTAATTTAAATCATGTAGCAATCTAAAACTAATAATTTTATCCTTCATATTTGTGGTTATATTAAAAATTATGTATGATTCATATTTCATTAGTAATACCATAAACATTCAAGTCATTAAATAATACTAATTTATATCAAGATAACTAGTTTTATCCAAAACAATGTGCATATACATCATTCATATAATGTGTGCATATATCATCATAATTTAGGTCAAAATAGTGTGGATTGAAACATAAGGTGGTATTTTAAAGAAAAATATGTAGTTAGATGAGGGGAAATTATGTGCCTCATCATACCCCCAACTTAAGTATTTGCGCATCCCTATGTAAATGGTATTAATTTATCACTAGTCAGAATGGAACATGAAATGTGCATAAATAATTTTAAAGTCAAATTACATTATATCTCCAACTAAAATTATGAGAAGGTATACTTATTTTTATCAAATTTTTTATTTCTTCATCTCTCTTGTTCATCAATATGCTTTGATATTTATAGCCATTAATTTATGAATAGTTTATCTCTTTCCATAAAAATGTATGTTTCCATAGGGTATTAGTAGGAGAATGAATTGCATTGAGATATTTTGAGTCTCATCTTCAAAAATAGGAGTAGAATATTTATTACTCATATTAGTGTTTGATGGTTCAATCATAGTAAAGTTGAAATTTAACAATCATATCCCAATAAGGTAAACAATAAAAGAATTTTTAGAAACATTTTTAAGTTGGAAAAGACTTTGTCTAACATTAAAACAAAAAATAATAATGGGTGTTTTGGTTATGACATGTTGCATCTCCTTTAACCATCTAAAACAAATAAAAATCTACAAACATGGTTGAAGGTGTATACAATAGTGATTGAATATAAGCTATATGAGAGGTTACATGCATGCACAACAATGACTGCAAGGATACACATCATTAGCTATAAGAAAGCTACAACAGTGGCTATAGGTGTGCATAATAATGGCTATAAGTGTGTACAATAGTGAATGCAAGTTTGAAAAAAAATATTGTAAGTATAAAATACATTATAAATAATAAATATTTGTATTGTTTATTGATTGAATATATATCTAAAAGTATTTCAATTGATGAAGGTGATGAGCTTTGGAAATATAATGAATACATGGACCCATTTAATGATTGACATTCTTCTTGTGACATTACTAAATTTGTTGTGAATTTTTTAGTATATCCAAAACTTAATATTTGAAGGACATATCAATCCAAAATAGATAAATGCAAACTATCTCCTTATTCCCCTAAACATAAGGTAGGCACTTGCCTGCAAGTGAACCACATGCTTTGATTTTGGGAAGGTGGGTAAGAAATGGGTCTTACATATATGTGATGACTAATACAAAAATTTAGGAATATTAAATCAACTAGAATCATGAGGGATTATGGGTTGATATGACAAGAAGTGTTATAGTTTAGCATTAGTGCGACATGACATGACATATGATGTGGATACGATGAATTACATTTTTAACATAAAAATGGGTTAAGACATGTAGTAAGTAGTTGGAAATAAAAAATATATATAAAAATTGTACATACCTATTAAATATGGGAAAACTTAGTTATCCAAAATAAATAATTCAATTACCTAAATTCATGTAAAGGTTTACCAACCTCAATGGATGTGATATAAGTGTTTGGCAGCATGTTTATTGATGTGGAAACATGTATTCCTCAAGTAGTGTAACCAACTAATGAAATCAAACATCCTAAATGTTAAGTGAAAATGTAGAATGGTTGAAAACTTGAATACATACATGTTAGAGTTTATGAGATCAAGAATATGTGGAAATATGATAGGACCCTTGTGATTTATTTTGGGATGTGAAAATGAATGAATATGAAATAAAACATCTCAATGGTGTAGAAATGAATTATTTATAATTATGAAAATAAAATAATTTTGTGATATGTTTTTATAATTTGAAAACAAAAAAATTGATTTACATGATGGACATGTTAAGGTAAAAGTGTTGGTTGCAAGATGGTGGTATTAACTTAAAAAATTATAACAAGACAATAGTGTTTACATGTTCAAATTTGGGACCTAGAAAAATCAATCCAATTGAATGCAAAATCACATAGACATAATAAGATAATGGAGTTTCAACCTTAGAATGCATGGGAGGAAAGTGTAATATAATAGGTGTGAATATAAAACATGAAATATTAACATGGATCCCACAATCCCTAAATATAGGAATCTTTATTATATAGAGTGATGGTAGTGTTCTATAAATGTTTTAGATAAAAAATGTAGCAATGACATGTTAACTTATAATATTGCAAGAAAGATGGAAAATAAATAGACTTGAAATTCTAAGAATTATATTTGTAGTGAATTATAAATAACTACAAAATTTTCAAAGATATCGTAGATTGATTAATTTTTTTATTTTTTTAAATATTTTATCTTTGATTAATCAATAAGTTGGTTTTCTAATAATTTTTTATTCAGTACTTGATTATCCAATAAATTGGTTTTCTAACCTAGACTATAAAAAATGTTTGAGGGTTTTTATTATTGATTTTTTTATGAAATGATGAAAAGTAAAGAATATGTTGTACCATAGCCTCTATAGATTCCAAAATCAATCTAAACTAGAGTATATACCGAAATTCCTCCTTAATTTGAAATTTGTTATCCAACATTTATTCAACCAAGAGCCATCCTTTTTAATTTCAACTTGACAATATTTTTTCATAAAATCATGGAGAAATTTCCATACTTCTAGTAAATAATATCTTTGTTTTATGTATCCATCATGCCGTGGGATTATTTATTAATTGACCTTTAAGTGATGTAAATTTTCATTAAAAAATCATTTGAAATCATGGGTTCCCCAAAAGCCAACATGTATCACACTAGTGGGTATACTTTGTTCTATTTCTACACAAAGAGAATAATAAGAAGACTTTAGTGCAACCAAGTCATTTAGAAAACCTAAAATCTTTCATGAGCATAAATAAATGTTTATCAACCACATGAAAACTTTATGTAGTAGATGTATGTTGTGAAATAAAATCAGCAATGAAATTATATATTCTAAGCTTTATCTTAGATGGTAATATTAAATTTTTGGTGTGAAAAAATTAATCAATAGTGCATATGGGTGGATGATTAATATACATAGTAAAAAATAATATATTAATATATTAATGGAAAAAAAAATGATTAATAATTCCCTTAATATTAAAGGTTTTATTTTTCAGTTTCCATTACATTTCCATTTTATTTTTATTTTAATTATAACCTATGGACTAGTTATTTACAACCCATTATGTACTAGCTAGGTTTGGTAATTTCCATCCACATATTTTTAAACAATCTAATAACTTTTCTGGTTATTGTCTTAGATTCCTAGATCGGGGCATTAAAAAAATATTACAGTAATTATCAACATTGTTATTAATACTATCCTAAAATATCCTTTGAAAACTAATAATCCCATTTCAAACCACTTCTGTACTTTATGTTTTTTTAATCGAATATCACCTCTCCAAAAAATTAAAATTGGGGATTCACATTACAGAACCTTAAAATCTGCCATGCAATCGGGGTCTTCAAAATATAAAAAGTTTACCATTAATATTCAACTATTCAACCATGAATATATGAATGTGCCAAAGAAATAAACATGTCTTAATACTTTTAAAGTGCATTAATTATGTAGTGGTTCTAACCATGTTACATTCATTCATTGATCTGTTATTTGGAAGAGAATATAATGATTGTCGATTGCATGTTTTGGTCATATCTATTAAAGATGTCTATAGAAAAATAAAGTTCTTAATTATATATAAAATATTAGAAAAGTTTTAAAAATATTAAATATAATAAAATAAAATAAAATATAATAAGAATATGAATATATATATTTTATTATGTAAATAGTATTAATTTTCAACTAGTTTAAGATTAAGAATTGAGATAAGTAAAAAAATAATCAGAATGAAAATAAAAATAAAATAAAAGTGAAAAATTTAAATTAAAAATTGAAAATAAGATTTGAAATTAAATTAAATTGGTTCATCATACTTTAAATATTTTTATTTTTAAAATAATATTAATGATTAGTTGATAACTCAAATATAGATGTAATTTACAAATAAATGAAAACATAATAATTTGATAAAATGTTTTTCTTTGAAAGGAAGTCTCAAAATCAATTAATGAGATAATTAATATGAACGTATATGTTTGAATCAACAATAAAATGTAAATAATAAATTACAAGTGTAATTATGAAAAACCATAAAAGTCTCTATTAAAAAAAAACTAAGAATCAAAATTAATAAGTAATAATAAAATAAAATAAGACATTAAAAAAAAACTATTTACGTCATCCTACTAACAAAGGGAAAGAAAAGAAAAACCTTATAAAGTATTAAAAAACATTAATATCAATGTTGATAACACATAGTTATTAATACAAATTAATAAAATAATATTTTTACTACTTGAATTAGGAATTTAAGAAAATAATTGAAAAAATTATTCGATTGTTTAAAAATCTATTGATAGAAATTACCAAACCTATGTTAGAGTAGGTTTTTATTGCATTTAATACTTTTTACTTATACATGTTTAGTTAGCTTGCTTAGGTGTCTTTTAAAGTTATTGTGAAAGATAATCCCATATTCATGAGGATGTGAGGACATATTTATCTTCCACCTCTATATGTACATTTCATAAAGTTTTTATGGGTAATGAATAATAATGATATTAATGTTGATTTCTCAATCTTTCAATTGTTGAGTGTAAAGCTTTTTCTTGGCTCATGTTTGATTTTGATTCTACAACAAGTAATTTCTTCGTGCATTTGATCCTATCCACATGGATCCTTGATTGTGGCTTACTCTGACTTGGTATCAAAGAATTTTTGGTAGCTAAATTTTATTGTTTATCTTTTGAAATCTTGAGTTTCAACTTGCATGTCACACATCTACCATTCTTTTACCTAGCATATTGTAAATTCTCCCTTTCTCATATTTTATGCTTATTATAGGGTCCTTTGTTGATCTAGATTTAGAAAAAGAAAAAAGAAAAATCTTTTAGTTGCTAGTTGTTGGGTGAATATTTTGTCAATTAGTGTAGTGATAAAAAAAATAGGTCTGATCAACCACAGTAGGAAGATTGGTTGGCCAAATGTGTAGGTTTACCACATCAAAAGTGGACTAATCTCTCCTCTCATCAAGAGGAGGTTCACTATAGATATGCAAGTACTATATATATATATATATATATATATATATATATATATATATATATATATATATATATATATATATGGAAAATAACACTCAAGGGTAGGATAAACCATCAATCTCTTTTTTTTCAGAGATGATGTGAATGAATCAAAGGAGAATTCCTGATGAAATGATAGAAGACACTCCTCTTCTTTCAAAAGTGTTGTTCAATAGATAAAAAGAATCTTTCTGGTGATGACAAGTAACTATAACAGGGTATAGTAACACAACAGGATGAAATGAAGTACAAAGTCTCCACCTCAACTACCAAAGAGTGAAATACGAAGAACAATGAGTGCACAAAGTCATCCCAAGGTTCCTTACATAGAAATAAAAAACAAACACACACTGAAGACAATCATGACAGTGAAAAGTCTGAAAGTAACTGGCTTTAGGACACCTTCTTTGTCACCTCCACTAGCTCTGCTTGTTAAATTACATAAACAAGAATACATTTAGGAATTAGACATAAGAACAATCTCCTATAATGATACAAGCTATAATATCACAAATTCTAAAAGTAACTTGCTTTCTGATTCAAAAAAATAAATATGATGAACAATCTAAACTCAAAGTCTCATAATGCCTTTCAATTTGGACAGAGTTTTATTTCTAGTAACTGAGAAAGAGATGCTCCCTAGAATGATACAAGAGAGTCTAATATATAGCCCTCTAAGAAAGACTTGGGAGCAATAACACATCATGTTGCATTAAATTCTATCAAGAAGATATGCTAGATTCGAGCGCATTTGCCCATTTGCTTTTCTCAATGCAGAGAAATGGGTCACGCTATTGAATGTTTGTATCTTCCAATGTCCACTTAGTGATCTCATTCTAGAAACATATGTTATGTGTGAGCGTTTTGGTCCTTCTTCATTGTTCCTCCTTTTTTGGCTATTGAATTGGGTCTTTGATTCAATCAGATCTTGCTCTTTGGTCGATTTTTGCTGATCTTAACAATTGACACATGGCAAGTTCTATTGTAAAATAGGTGAGAACACTTGGTAATATCCATGGAATTATGAGAGATGATTATTTGAAAGGGGCTTTGAAACATGTAATAAACTCAAAGATGTGGATACAGACACTTGTCACGCTCCACAAAGTTATAACAGAGTACATGGCAGCTTCTGCTTGTCTTTTGAGAATCCTATGGAGGATGACACTTAGCCCGCTCTGCTTACTTCAATAGCTTACTGGGGGTCTACCATAATCATTAATAAAGAAACCAAAGGGAAAAACTATGGATGTCGACACGTGGCGGATTCCTTCATGTTTTAGCTTCTCTTTTGAAAGTCTTCGAGACTCATATTATTTCCTTGCAAAAGATGACACGTGGCAATCTTAGCAGAGTTTTGAAGATGATGTGTGGCATGTTCTGTAGCTTTGAAACTATGTCTCGACAGATGACACATGACAACTTTTGCTGCATTTTGATAAGGGACACATGGCAACTTGGTGGGTTTTATGTTTTGGGGGACTTTTTCCTTCAGACAAAAAGTCTAAAGGAATTATTTCTTTACAACTTTGCTGTGAGAACTTTTTTGAAGGTATTCTTTGTATCTGCCTTTGGTCATTTGGCCTTTGAATCGGTTTGTTTGCCCCTTGCCTGCGCTCTGCAAGGCTGTTTGGGCTCTAAAATGACATTTCATATTTTTGCAATGGTCTACTTTGGTTTCTAAGTGCCCTTTGAAAGGGCTATTTGTCCTTTGGATTTACCTTAGTTGATTTTCTACCGATTTCAACATGTGACACATGGCAACATCTGGTGTGAAATAGACGAGGACACGTGGCTACATCCACTTAACTTGTAGAGTCTTTGGAGGCCTTTTGAGTGTCCCATGGAAGATGACACTTGGTGGCTTCTGCTATGCTTTAGAAACATTGTAGATATACTTGGGACTCATTTTAGATTCATGTGGATGCAGAAATTTATCGCGTTCTACTTCTCTTACAAGGGACAGGTGGCAACTTTCGTAGCTGTTAGAAACAATGTAAAGTGGGACTCGACAAACGACACTTGGCAGCATCCATTGGGCTCTGTCAGGATTTTGTTTCAGGCTTTTGCTTGCCTTAGTCACTTTTGCCATGAAATTTCCTCCAAAAGGGCACTTGTCTCTTTGACTTTTGGGGCGCTCCTTTAAACCTGTCACTTGAACCAACCAATTAAACCAATTTTGGTTCAATGGTTCAATGATTCATTCCTTCATTTCTATTGACCGCTTGAAACAAGCTCTTTCAGATAAACCATGTTGAACCTGTCATCATTGAACCTGTTAGTCCTTCGACTGAAAAAGATTGAATAATTCTTGATTTTGAAAGTTTAGAATAATTTTTTGAAATGGGAAGAGATAATTTTTTCTTGTAGGACCAAAATAGCTTAAATGTTGTCCAAAAAATGAATGACATTTTTTGGGTACAACAACTGGCTCCATTTGAGGAACTTCTATCAATTGTAAAAAGAATTGAAGGGAGTAGAATTCAAAATCTCCAGTGTCTTCATGTGTACCATTGGGCTATGGAGTCATGTTACCTAGAAATGAAAGGTGTAAAAAATGAAAACAAAATAAACAAAATAAAACTAAAAACAATACAAATATACATGTGTATAGATGAAAATGATCTGATACTTCAAGAATTGAAGTGTTTTAGATGCTGCCCACTATGAGGCAAAGAAAAGAGTGTGCCATCTCGATACTTCAGTAGGAATCTATTTTCACCATTGTGCTGATGAATAATAAATGGACCTCTCCAAAGGGAGTCAAACTTTTCATGCATCCCTTTTGGTTCTCTCCTTTTGTCCCACAACAAGACTTGATCTCCAACTTAGAAATCACAATTTTTTCTTTCTGGTCAAAGAGTTTCTGTACCAAGCTTTGATGGGAAGAAATTCAGTCTACCACCATAGTTCTCTGTTCATCTAGCTCAGTCAGGCATATGATTCTCTTATCAAGGGGGCTTTCATATGTCTAATCTTCGATTGCCTTAGCCAATTTCAAGGCTGGCAATTCCAAAGTGATTGGTATCTCAACATTGATACCATAAAGAAGTTGGAAATAAGACATACCAATTGCCCTCTTTGGTGTGATTCTGTCTACCCATAGAGCATCAACCAATGCTTTATGCCATCTCCTTTGATTATCATCTGCAAGCATCTTGATGATAGCCACCAAGTTCTTATTTCTTGATTCAACTTGTCCATTCCCTTTTGGAAAGTAATCAAAAGAATGGGAGAGTGTAATCCCATAATAAAAATAGAATTGTGTAATCTCCTGGGAAGTGAAACACGCTGCATTATCAGTAACAATCTTGATTGGGACTCCAAACCTAGAAATTATATTCTCCTTGAGGAAATTGCACACTACTTCTGAAGTGGCATGTTTGGTTGGGATAGATTCTACCCACTTGGTGAAATAGTTAGTTACTGTAAGGACATAATCATGTCTATCACTTGAAGATGGGTTTATAGCTCCAATAAAATCAATTTTCTATTGCTGGAATGGTTCCTCTATGATCACTGGTTTGAGAGGCAAGACAACTAACTTGGGTTTTCTAACAAATTGTTGGCAAAGTTCACATTTTCTCACCCACTTATATGCATCTTGGAAAAGGGTTGCCCAGTAATACCTGGCTCACAGAATCTTGTGAGCAGTCACAGGAGTAAACAAATGTCTTCCACAAGCTAAATTGTGGAAAGATTTCAAAAGTTGGCTTTGTTGCTCTTTGTCTACACAACGAAGGAATAATCCATCTAGGCTTCTCTTGTACAGGCCGTTGTCCCAAAGGACAAAATTGGTAGCTTTCAACTTGATATTCTTCATTTCTTTATAAGATAAATGAGCAAGACATTCACCATAAGTAAGAAAATGAGCAATACTTGAATACCAGTCATTGGTAGTGGAGACAAAAAGAACTATTGGTGTGTATTCCACCTCTGCTTCTTCATGTTCTGTTTCTTTTGGTTTGTTATCAAAAATTAATTGGCATAGACCTTTTCCCCTTACCAGCTTTGTTGGTTTCATGTCTAGATCAAACTCCTGGAACTTTGTGATCCAATTGCCTCTTTTAGTCACAAACTCTTGCTGAGTTAATATGGATTTGACTATAGTTTCAAGAACCAAGACAATAGTGTGTGAATTCAATATATAGAAGTGAAAATGCTTGACTACTTTCACCACTGCATAAACATGCTTCTCTATGTTCGAATACTTGAACTCATGGGCTTTGAGAGGGAAACTCATGAAAGAAATGAGATATTCCATACCTTCTTTATCTTGTTGAATTAGAATTGCTAAAAGCGTATGTTTAGAAGCATAACTGTATATGATGAACTCTTTGTTGTAGTCTGGACAAACTTGAGTTGGGGCGTGAGCAATGGTAGTTTTGATGTCCTTAAATGCTGACTTACCTTCTTTAGTCTAGCTAAAGGTGTTCTTCCCTTTCATCATGTTTACAATGTGTGGAGTTTTCTTAGCAAACTTAGGGATGAACATTCGTAATAAATTCACCTTTCTGAAGAAAGAGTGAACAACACTTTTACTTGTAGGTAAGGTAAGATCTTGAATAGACTTGACTCTATCTGAGTCAATCTTTATGCCTTTTTTGGACACAATGTGTCTGAAAAGCTTCCCCTCTATTATTCCAAAAATAGACTTATTGGGGTTCAAGAAAATGCCATTCTAGTGGCAGCGCTCTAGCACTTATTGCAAGTGACGTATATGATCAGAACGATGCTTTGAAAAGATGTTCAAGTCATCAAGGTATAACATAATGAACTTACTTATCTCATCTTTGAAAGTAAGATCCATTACTCTCTAAAAAGTAGCGTCAGCATTTATTAAACTAAAAGGCATCCTTTTATATGCAAACATGGCCCAAAGTATGGTGAATGCAGTCTTGTGTTGGTCTGCTTCACCAACTTCAACTTGATTGTATATTGAGAAGCCATCTAGCATTGATAACATATCCGAACCTGTCACTATTTGAAGTACTTGATCCATGATTGGCAAATGATAGTTATCCTTCAAGGATGACTAATTTAGATTCCTAAAATCCACACAAATGTGAATCTCATCGTTCTTCTTCCTTACAGGCACTATGTTTGCAATCCATGTGGAATGATGGATTGGGAAAATGATTCTAGCATTTAACATTTTTTGTATCTTAGACAGAATAGTACCTGATATCTTTGGATTGTACTGTCTAGATTTTTGCTTATGAGGCACTGAATCAGCATTGAGAGGAATGTGATGGTGGATTTTATCAGGCCTGAGAGACTTCAGGTCATCATAGGAGTATGCTAAGATGTCCATGTATTGGCAGAGTAGAGTGGTGAACTTGAACTTTTCTTCCCTGAGTGTAGCACTTACCAATGTTAACCATCTTGGGATATTCTTCAGTAGTCAAATTTAGTTGATCAAATCCCTGAGAGGAGTTTGAAACTATTTGTTATTATTTGATGAATCTATCATGATTGTCAAATAGTTTCTCAAGGGAAACTAGGCCTTTGGGAATTTATTCCCTTTGAGTTGTAAGAATTTTTCATTTGCATCTGAACTTAATTTAGGGACTGGTTCACACTTCTGAGGTTCACTGCCTTCAAAATGTAGTTTTTCAAAGCTATCTTTTCATTCCAAGAAGGCAATGATCATCATTGAATACTTTCCAATGGTCAACATTGTTTGGAACACTTGGTCTAAAGACTAGCTCAATGGTGTACTTATTTCCTATGAAGTCTAAGTGAGGAATGAGGAGAGTTGCTGAAATAGCAAGTGCATCAGCTCGATCATTAGATTCCCTAAGTATGGTAGAGATGTTGAAAGCATCAATGCTTTTAGTCTGGTCTCAGACTAGGTTGTGGTAATGGCGTAATCTTTCATTCTTGGTTTGGTAAAAATTTCCCACCTGACAAACTACTAGTTTAGCATCTCCTTTGGCATGAAGGAGCTTGATGCCTTTATCTCAGGCAGCCTGCAATCCAAGCAATAGAGATTCATATTCAGTTGTGTTATTAGTGTTGTTGAATTGTAACTTATAATATGAAGGAAAAATATCTACTTGAAGAGATATCAACACAATTCTAGCTCTTGACCCAGTAGAGGAGCAGCTACCATTGAATTCTAGAGTCCATACCACATCAGACACTGATTTTTCTTTAGATTTTCCTTTATTAGAGAGGGAAGATCCTTCTCCATCTGTATTGCAATGTACCAATTCTTCTGTTGTTCTAGTTGAACTAATTTTTGGATTGACATTTTGAATAGCTTTATCAGATGTTTCATGAACTTCGTCTGTAGATAGAAAATAGTTACCCATGCCTGAAGACTCAAATAGAATTTGAGCTTCATGGGTTGATGTTTGGGTGACAATATATTTTGATTCCTTTTTTGGAAGTAGCCTCTGCATGATGCCTTTGATAGGGATTCTTGATTTAGATAGGTCCATACTCAATTCTCCTCCAACATCTTTGCAAAAATTTCACCCTAGTATAATGCCATAGGAGGCTGGAACATCGGCCACCAAAAATGTCATCTTGATTCTTTTGTCTGGAAAGGCTACAAATGAAAATTGGGTGTCTTTGATTTGTCCCAACAGAGGCACTTATTTGTTTTCCATGGAGAAACATCTCCCAAATGTCTTAGTCAATGTGAGTTTAAGAGACTCTACTACTTTAGCAGGCATGACATTTTTAG
Source organism: Torreya grandis (assembly GCA_037957365.1). Lineage (NCBI taxonomy): Eukaryota > Viridiplantae > Streptophyta > Pinopsida > Cupressales > Taxaceae > Torreya > Torreya grandis. The sequence goes on from JARHVA010000135.1 coordinate 6,583,115, forward strand.
ATGCGCCTGAGTCTATAATGCAGCTACTTAGCTTATGGCCATTTATCAACAGGGAAACATAGAAAGGTTCTATTTTCCCAAGGCAGCTAGAGGAGTAATGACAAGATTGTTTGGAATGTGCATGTTCTTTGGGAAATTAGGAGTTACCTTCTTAGCCTCTTGTCCTATAGGGATGGATTTATTCTTCACACACTCAACTAACCTATCCAACTACTCAGGATTGGATTATAAATATTCAAACTCAATCATTTGAATTTTGGTTTTCTTGACATGATCAATTATGTCAAATGACTAAATTGGACTAGGAACATAGGAAGGTAATTCAAATTTCTAGTTTGTAAAGGGGGAAAGACTGATTTGAGAAATTAAAGTTAAAGGTGAAGGTGAAATTGATGTACTTACCTTCTTGGTGATCATCGGATCCTTTGGCTAGAAAGGTAGAGAGGTTCCACATTTAGCAATTGAAATTGTTGGTTGAGGTTGCTCCTTTATTTTCCCTTTATTAGCTTGTTGGGCTGATTGGTTCTTGGACTTGGTAAACACTGCATATGATCCATCAAAAGCTTCTCCTTTACTTTTGAGTTCATTCTTGTAGTTCAAGAAACCAATGTTGGAGTCGCTAGTTGATTCTTCTTGGTTTTCTACGAAGAGATCAACATCATTTTCTTGACTCAATTCAAGCTAGAAAGAGAAATCTAATTCTGCTTCAAGATATCCCATTGTTGAATTGGTTGGGGGTGCTTCAATAATAAGTTTCCCTTGTGGGGGATGAAGATGATTTAGCTTCCCTTGATTCTTGGCAGCATTGCCCTAGTACGACTGATTTGGAAATGTCCTCCTTGGCATATCTCTGTATGAAGGAGCAGAAGATAGTCCTTGTGCCATTTGCTTTTTGAGAGCAAGCAACTCATTTGCCAAATTTTGCACCATTGGATTAGTGGTGCCTATAGATGGATATTCAAAAGATGATGAGGGTCTATTTCTATTTGGATCTCTTCTTATCTTTCCTGCCAAGAGAGATCATCTTCTACCTTAGTGGCCAAATCTTGAGCTACAGCAAGGTCTATTTAACCAGCACGTCTCAAAAGGAAACTCACTTCAGGTAACTAAGAATTAATGAACAAACATTTGAGATTCTCAGCTATAGGTCAAGCAATTATAGGAATCTTATTTCTTAGTTTTTCAAACTTGGCTATGAAGTCCCTCATTAGTTCATGAGGCTCTTTCTTCACCTGGCTTCAAACATAGCTTTGAGGGTGTTCCAGTCAGTTACTAATCGAGCCTATAGATGGTAAAACTAATCTACAGTAGCATCTTGTAATGTTTCTACAAATAGCCTGACTACCACATCCTCAAATTCAACTCCTATTACACCACAGGCTATGCTAAAGGCTGCAATGTGTTCATCAAGATGAACTCTCCCATCACCATAGAATTTGGATAAATTCTTTCTTGAGCTTTGTGGGAGCTCATGTAGAGGTGGAGTAAGATTGAGAGGGCCAAAATAATTACCCTAGGGGCCTTGAATTGCCATTGTATGACTATGAAAAGGAGGAATAACAAATCTTAGAGGGGTAATTATTGGCAAAGCTTTATTAATAGTAGAAGTAGATGCTTCACTTGGTAATGGAGACCTAGATTTAATAGGAGGAAAGCTCTTAGTTCATTGGAGATGAGATGGTGAAGGAGACAAATCAAAACTAATTTTCTATACCAACTTGAATATAGGGTCAACGATACCTTTAGCCCTTTGGCTTCGTGTATACCTTGAATCTACCAAGTTGTGAAACAAAAATGGAAAAGAATTGACCTTGATTCATCTTAAAGCTTAAGGCTTTAAACTATGCTTTCTTTCCCAGTTGGTGTGAAGGTGGAGGGAGATGGTAAGGCTATAATGATAATAAGTAAGACACAAAAATGGAGTGGAGTCACTAGAGTCTATAATGAATAAGGGTAGGAACTGTTTCAATCTAAAACTTGAGGCTTCAAAATGCACGTAACATCCCCAACAGAGTTGCCAAAAATTGTTGGGTGAATATTTTGTCAATCAACATACTGATAAATAAAATAGGTCTAATCAACCATAGTAGGAATATTGGTCAACCAAATGTGTAGGTTTACCACATCAAAATCAGACTAATCTCTCCTCTCATCAAGGGGAGGTTCCTTATAGATATGCAAGTACTATATAATATATATAAATAGAAAATAACACTCAAGGGTAGGATAAACCATCGATCTCTCTTTTTTCAGAGATGATGTGCATGAATCAAAGGAGAATTCTTGATGAAATGACAAAAGACACTCCTCTTCTTTCAGAAGTGTTGTTCAACAGACAAAAGGAATTTTTTTGGTTATGACAAGTAACTGTAACAAGGTATAATAACACAACAGGATGAAATGAGGCACAGAGTCTCCACCTCAACTGCCAAAGAGTGAAATATAATGAACAATGAGGGCATAAATTCAACCCAAGGTTCTTTACATAGAAACAAAAAATAAACACATATCAAAGACAATCATGACAGTGCAAAGGCTGAAAGTAACTAGCTTCAGGACACCTTCTTTGTCACCTCCAGTAGCTCTACTTGTTAAATTGCATAAACAAGTTTACATTTAGGAAATAGACATAAGAACAATCTCCTATAATGATACAAGCTATAACAGCACAAAGTTTGAAAGTAACTTGCTTTCTGATTCAAACGAAGAAATATGAACAATCTAAACTGAAAGTCTCAATAATGCCTTTCAATTTTGACAGAGTTTTGTTTCTAGTAATTGAGAAAGAGATGTTCCCTAGAATGATACAAGAGAGTCTAATATATATCCCTCCAAGAAAGACTTGGGAGTAGTAACACATCATGTTGCATTAAATTCTATCAAGAAGATATGCTGGAATCGAGCGTATTTGCCCATTTGATTTTCTCAATGCAGAAAAATGGGTCACGCCGTTTAATGTTTGTATCTTCCGATGTCCACCTAGCGATCTGCTTCTAGAAACATATGTTATGCGTGAATGTTTTGGTCCTTCTTCATTGTTCCTCCTTTTTTGGCTATTGAATCAGGTCTTTGATTCAATCGAATCTTGCTCTTTGGTCGATTTCTGCAGATCTTAACAATTGACACATGGCAGGTTCTATTGTAAAATAGGCAAGAACACTTGGAAATATCCATGGGATTTTGAGAGATGCTTATTTGAAAGGAGCTTTGAAACATGTAATAAACTCAAGGATGCAGATACACACACTTGTCGTGCTCCGTGCAGTTATAATATAGTATGTGGTAGCTTCTGTTTATCTTTTGAGAATCCTATGGAGGATGACACTCGGCACACACTGCTTACTTTAGTAGCTTACTGGGCATCTGCCACAATCTTTACTTATTAAAGAAACCAAAGAGAGAAACTGTGGATGTTGACACGTGGTGGCTTCCTCTAAGCTTTAGCTTCTCTTCTGAAAGTCTTCAGGACTCATATTATTTTCCTATGGAAGATGACACGTGGCAATCTTCATAGAGTTTTGAAGACAATGCATGGCATGTTCTACAGATTTAAAACTATGTCTCGGTACATGACACATGGCGGCTTCTGATGCATTTTGATAAGGGACATGTGGTAGCTTGGTGGGCTTTATGTTTTGGGGGACTTTTTCCTTCAGACAAAAAGTCTGAAGGAATTCTTTTGGACAATTTGTTTGAAGGAATTGTTTCTTTACAACTTTGCCATGGGAACCTTTTTGAAGGTATTCTTTGTATCTACCTTTGCTCGTTCGGCCTTTGAATTGGTTCATTTGACCCTCACCTGCCCTCTGCAAGGGCTGTTTGGGCTCTAAAATGACCTTTCAAATTTTTGCAACAGTCCACTTTGGTTTCTAAGTGCCCTCTGAAAGGGTTATTTGTACATTGGCTTTGCCTTAGTCAATTTTCTGCCAATCTCAACATGTGACACGTTGGCAACATCTAGTGTGAAATAGATGAGGACATGTGGCTGCATCCACTTAACTTGTAGAGGCTTTGGAGGCCTTTTGAGTGTCCCATAGAAGATGACACTTGGTGGCTTCTGCTATGCTTTAGAAACATTGTAGATATACTTGGGACTCATTTTAGATTCATGCAGATGTAAACATTTATTGCATTTCACTTCTCTTACAAGGGACAGGTGGCAACTTCTGCAGCTCTTAGAAACAAATTAAAGTGGGACTCGGCAAACGACACTTGGCAGAATCTACTGGGCTTTGTCGGGCTTTTGTTTCAAGCTTTTGCTTGTCTTAGTCACTTTTTCCATGAAAATTTCCTCCACAAGGGCACTTGTCTCTTTGAATTTTGGGGCACTCCTTTGAACCTATTGCTTAAACCAACTTTAGTTCAATGGTTCAACAGTTCATTCCTTTGTTTCTATTGATCACTTGAAACAAGCTCTTTGAGAAAAATCATGTTGAACCTGCCATCATTGAACCTGTTGAACATGTTAGTCCTTTGACTGAAAAAGCTTGAATAATTCCTAATTTTGAAAGTTTAGAATAATTTTTTGAAATGGGAAGAGATAATTTTGTCTTGCAAGACCAAAATAGCTTAAATGTTGTCCGAAAAATGAATGACGTTTTTTGGGTACAACACTAGTCATATTTCATCTAGTAGGTTTTCATATAAAATGGCTAGCATCATCAGATTTAGAAGGTGCCAAAACCCTAGGATCAATTGTAAATACAACCTAGTTTTGTGGTAGTTAATTTCAAATATTTCAAAGGGTTTTAAAGCATTTTGATAGATTTCATTCAAATATGTACCATCTAGGGTCTCTAAGGGAAAATCCATTTCCACATTTTTTTAGGTTTTTAGAGATCCTTAGTGAGTCCTTACCAATTTTTTCCTTAGTCTTACCAAATCTATGTTTTTTAGACTTGGTAAAAACTTTGACCTTATTTGTACTTGCAAAAATTATCAATTACTCTTGCATCTCCATATATGATGGATTCATGAGGTCCCCATACCTTTGATGCCTCTATATTTGACATGACAAAAATCCAAACATATTCAACACCTAAAGGGTCCACTTCTTTATCCAGCATAGAAATATTTACTACATTGGTAACTCAAAATTATGACACCATAAGTTTTGACTACTTGAAAAAACCAAAAAGTTGACATGTTAGAACATTCAATTGCTTTGACAGTCTAAAATTTTGACATCAAACATTCTAACTACAATAATAATTACAAATATCAAAGTCAAACATTCTAACTGCCATGACAGTCTACATGTCTGATGGTAGAAACTAGGGCTACTCATGCAGTCCACAACTTTGATGATTGTAAGGGAGATAAGAAATGCTAACGGTTACACAAAGGTATTTCAAGTCCAATGTTAAGCTTTTACCATTTCAAGTGACACTCCTATTTCTATCCAAGTGGATTCTACCTCTTAATTTTTATGATGACCATGGGGATGTCAAATTTGACACTAGTTATTAGTAAATTTGAGTCAAATTTAGAGTGACATCACTTCCCCAATCACATCATAGTGTTAAGCGACATCATTAAAGTGGAGCACTAATTCAAAGCCTTAGACCCTAGTCACAAGGGAGTTTCTCCCTCAGTCATAACCAACCCAAGGGGTCTTAAGATTTATTCACAAAGATGGTCTAAGAATTTTTTACACCCAAATTTTTGCAAAGTGGAGAATTATTTTATGGCCAATAAACTTCAAACTTTCATACCTTTTAGCTGACAACTCCTTTTGAAGCATCTTTCTTTAAAGTTCAAGTTTTTTCAATCTCTATACATTGGTGCTATTTTCATGCCTTCTAAAATATAATTTTTATAGATTCATAGGGGTAACACATCCATGTGTTTCTATCACTAATCAATTCACTACATAATTACTTACTACCATGGATCAATCTCAATTTCTACTTCTTGCACAGTTTAACTATTATGAATGAAAATTAAAAATCAAAATCCTATTTAGGAGTAAAGGATTATGCCAAATCACTATGGGTATAAAAAATAAAACCAACATTAAATGCAAAGAAGGTGAAGTGGTCCAACAAAAGTGATAAATTTTGTAGTCTATTGTGCCTGCCTATGTCTCCCATATTTCTCTTTCATATTGAATCTATAACTACTCCTAATCAAGTGTGAACCACATTAGAAACACTCTTTGGGACTCAAGATATAATTAGGGGTCATGAGTTGGATATGAACTCATAATTTTGATCCTATGTAATTTTGATACTATATAAATTTTTTTCATAAAATTTAAATCACTCAAGTTGTAGTTGAAACTATGTGATATTAACAAAAAAGATGATCAATAAATTTATTCCATCTTTGCTAAGTTGGAATATGACTATTCTATCTTCAATGTTGTTGGAGAGTTGTCATGATGTTATCATGGAGGTGTCCTATTGAATGCATGAAGTGATTTGATAGCCTAAGTGACAATGACAAAGTGTACAATGTGTTTGTTCTAGTGTGCTTTATGTATGGTTGGTTGATTTCAATATTGACATGGCTAGAGATGTTTATGGATGTCTATGGTGATTTTATCATGTGCAAGGGATCCTATCATAATTTAAAAAGATTTTAGAGATTGTATGCATAATTTGAATTCATCCAATTCTTCATTGTTCTCATCTAGACACTTTGGGTCCAGTGGCAAAAAATTTGAGTAGGCAATTTGATGACATCACCATTGAAATGTGGGAATGATTCAAGAGGAGTTGGTCATATGGTTATGATAACAGCAGTACCTAGTTATTATTCACCAAAATTTAAGTCATGAATCAAAGCGTAGTCAAAGATATAAGGGTGAAAAGTTGGCTTCTTAGTCAGAATTCATTATTTTACTATACTTAGCCAAATTTGTAATGTGGTCAGAAAGAGCCAAGCAAGAAGTTTAATGATGGAATATCTCACACATGTAGACATTTTAGGAGAAGGTGATCATCCGGGTTTATTCATTTTTTTAGAAAGTTTATTTACATTTAATTTTAGATCATGTGATGTAGTGTGCAAAAATATATGCATATGTAAAGTTGGGCTCCCAGGTAGTTTGATTTTGTTTTCCCATAATTAGCCAATTTTGGAATGTGGCAAGAAGAAAAGAGTGAGCATTTTGATGGTGTCCTATATTACACATGTGAAGGTGTAAAGAGAAACTAATCATATGGGTTTGTTCAATTTTAATCATATATGATTTATGATAAATTTGAGACCATATGGTAAATCATGGAAAAAATTATGTTTGCTCAAATTTGGCCTCCCAAGTAGGTTTTGACATAGTTGGCTCTATGATAGAAGATTTTGAGAAGGTATGTTATATTTTTTACACATGAGGGTTATAAGAGAATTGAGTCACACGGTTGGATTCTCCTATGTGAGGATATCATTTATTCCAAATTTGAGATCATGCGAGTAAGCGTAGAAGAAGTTAAATCTCGAGCAAGATCAGTGGTATGCATTGCTCTAAGAAGTCAAGAAGTAGTAATATGAGCATAGGTGCATATTTTTTAGTGATAAAGAAAAGGTATAGGATAATGATCTAATGCTAAGTGGGAATTTGTACATATTGATCAAATAGTGAGTATTGATCATGAAAGACTTGGTTGATCTGTAGAGATCAACATAGCACATTGAGTCAACATTATAAGATTTCATAAGATGAGGTAAATGTGTCTTATCTATAATGTCTAAGAATTGGAATTTATGTGTTAAGGATCAAAAGATATCAATAGTGTGTATTTGATATGATTTGAGATGACACAAGATTCAAGCATTGTGTTCAAAGGTTAACTATGACTGTGGCCATTTGAATATTTGAATTTGCTAAGGGAAAAACTAGAGCTCTATATTTTGATAGAAGTCAAATTTTCAATTGATTTAAAAAGAAAAGTGGCAGAGGACTCCAAGGCACATGTGTGTGTGTGTGTGTGTGTGTGTGTGTGTGTGTGTGTGTGTGTGTGTGTGTGTGTGTGTGTGTGTGTGTGTGTATTTGAAGATATGAAAGTGAGTACACTCAAAGATATTGACCCTAGAAGTCGACTGTGTGTTTGTGCTTATTCTACAAGTGACCGAAGAAGGATATCTAAGCTTGTGCTGATGCTATTTCAATGTCTCTTGATGAAATTTCTATTTGGGAGTGTTATAGACTCCATGATGATGCTCTATGTGGATTTTGGTGATATGATAAATCTATCTTGAGTATGAAAAGTGCTTAATAAGTTGATTGTTTATTTGGTAATGGTGTTCCTATGTATAAGGTCTCTGTTTGAGTTGATTGAGCATATGCAGATGTGAGCTAAGTTGATTGTGATCATTTTAGGATATTGAAGGGGACATAAGGAGTGGACCCATGTATTTTAAAGTGATAAAGTGTTATTTTTTTACTTGCGGGTGAGCTAAATGGGTGAATAGGTCTCTATGAGACTTATAAGAGCTACAAGGGCCTTATTAGAAGGTATAGTTGCTAATGGGTAACCCATAAGTGCTATATATGACCTATGAAGATTGTTTTGAGCTATGTCTTCATGTGAAATATGCCTTAAGGTATAAGGCATGTCTAATGACTGACTAAGGTGTTGATTATCAATATTTCTCTATAAATAGTGGAACCAAAGATGATGGGTTCTAGATTTTGTGTGAGAGATTAAGGAATTATTTGAGAGCATCATGTGTGTGTGTTTTATGGAGTAAAAGAATGGTATAGTTCCCTGAGGATGATTTGAAGATAAAAATAGATTTAGGATTGTTTGTATGACCTATTGGTCATAATTCTATTGGCAAAATAATGTGCTTATTGTTTGAGTCTGAGTGAAGCTAAAGTGTAATAAGCATAGGTACATCATTAGGTGTTGTTGACATCAATTCAGAGGTGTATGTGTTCATAGGTTTTATTGTGGTAGCTTAACATCTAAGGTGGTTTTATCCTCCTTAAATAATTTAAATTGATAAAATGTTTGGTTGTTGTTGCATCTCAGCTAGATAGGTATGACAACACCTTGTAGGATTGTAGTTACTTTATCATTTGAAAATGGTCTAAATTGGATCTTGCTATTATAGGTCATTAGTCCAATTATAGGTTTGAAAGGGTTTTCTCCCCCAAGAGGGTTTCTCACATATATCATGTGTTATGTGATTGATCTTACATTGTCTCTCTTGCTCATTAATGTGAATTTTGTATATGCTTCATGAATGCTTATGGTAACTAATTAAGTGTTTGGAAAGATTAGAGTTTAAGTTGGATTATTTTGGCTCACTGATTGACCCCCCTTCTCAGTGATTTTACCTCTAAAAATTGGTATCAGATTAGGTCCTTTGATAAAGGATTAATAGTTTGAAGGTGTTCCAAGGTACAATATGGGTAGTGATCAAGGAGGTTTCTCTACTAAGCAAACACCGATGTTTAATGGATCCAATTATGATTTTTGTAGTGAAACGATGAGAACATATATTATGTCCCTAGGTTTTGATGTATGACAATATATTTTTGATGTTTATGTTGATCATATTACTCCTTCATCTAGTGCTGTAGATAAGAAGTTGTTTGAAAATAATTTCAAGGCGATGAATGCTATCACTTATGGTCTTTCACAGACTAAATGCACCAACATAATCCATTGTACATCTGCTAAAGAGTTATGGGACAAAATGAAGATAATTTTTAAAGGAGATTAAAAGGTCAATCTTGCTAAGTTACATATTCATAGAAGGAAATTTGAAAGTCTCAAGATGAAGGAAGAAGATTTTGTGGCATCCTTTGTACAGAGAGTTGATGAGACTGTGAACATCATTAGAGGTCTTGGAGAGAATCTTGAGGAGGCAACTATATTTCAAAAGGTATTGAGGTCTATTTCTCTCAAGTTTGATTCAAAATTATCTGCTATATAAGAGAGTCATGATATTACTCAGTTGAAGATGGACCAATTGCATGGCAACACTATTGCATATGAGACGAGAATAAATGATGATATACCACTAAAAACTAAAGTTGTATTCAGGATAGAGATGAAGCTTAAGAATAAGTTCCAAGGTAACAAATCCAAAGAGGATGACATTTCTGATATTAATGAGGATGAACTAATTGCTTTATTACTATGAAATTAAACATAGGCTCAAGGAAGTATAAGGGTAAATTAGTCTTCAAATGTTTCAACTATGGATATATATGACATTTTATTCAGAAGTGCCCTCATAAGCATGAGAAAAAATATGGTGAAAAACATGGTGAAGGCCAAGATGATGATAAGAAGACATACAGGAAGAATTTTTTTAGAAAGTATAACAACAAGAAAAGGTCCTTCAAAAACAAAAAGAGTCTTTACACCAAAGGAGATTGAATCTAATCAAATGAGAGTGAAGATAGTGACTCAGAATATGATTATTAAGATGGTGGTCCTACTAAAGATGAATCTCTATGCATGGCTAAAGAAGGAAGTTGATCACATCAAAATGAGTACTTGGACTAATTCAGATGACGATAAAGATGAGGTGGACTGTAAGACTTTTTTGATGAATGCCCTTGAAGAGCTGAAGACTGAGAATAAGATCAATAAGAAGATGAAATATAATCTAAAGGACTATGAGTAAAAATTTAGCATGTATGAGGTAAGATTGAAATAAGACACCAAGGATCATGAAGATATGATCAAGCATCTTAGTTTTCAATTGATAATTCTATGTGCAAGCCTAAAATCTAAAGAAGATGAATGTTCAAGGTATGTTTTTGAAAATGAATCTTTGAAATATGAGCTATAAAAGATAACTAGTAAGGTGAATAAATTTGTGAGATTTGAAAATATCTCATGTGATATAGACAATATTTTGAGTATTCAAAATCAAGCTAGTGATAAAACTAGTCTTGGTTATGAAGAACAAAAGAATGTTACTTAAGACAAGATGAAGATTAAAGTGAGCTAGGACAATATTAATTTGAAGACAAATCATTAGACAAGGAATGAATGTGCTAATAAAATAAATACAAATCAGATCAAACAACCAAATGCCATGAGGTATACAAGATTTAGTGGTTATTGTTATGCATATATTCAATTTGGTCATAGGACTAGAAAGTGCATGAGACCTATTAGAGGTGAATTTTAATGGAACTATTATGGGGTTCATTAGTTAAAAGGTGTGAACAAAATCAAGTGCTTTAACTATCTTGATATGCGACACTTTACAAATCATTGCCCACATAAGATTAGACAAGGCAAGTCATCTTTAAAAAGGGGAGGTTCTTATGTTTGTCATGACATAGGACATATTTCAAAATTATGTCCAAATAAGTTAAGTCAAGATATGTTTGTTATAAAAGGTATGGTGTGCTACAATTGTGAATAGAGAAGTCACATTACTAGGTTCTACAAGCAAAGTTACATAAGTCATAATAGATTTAATCAAGCTCCCAGAATGAAAGGAAGAAGGCATGTTAACACATGGAAGCCAAAGGTGAAAAGTGAGTCTTGATGAGACTAAAGATCCAAGTAATATATTTAATATGGTGGATAATGCTTCAAAAGTTGCAGAGTGCTAAGGGTTCTCATTTTTTTCTCATGTTGAGAATGAAGAGATCAAGCTCAAAGAAAAGACCAAGGTGCTGGTTGAAGCTAGTTTTGAGGTATGTATGAATACAAGTGAACATCCTAATATTTCTGAAAAAATGTCTAGTGATGAAGATCCAAGATACAAGGAATATTATTCAGATGAAAAGGTATGCCATGAATCTATGTTATCTGGTGTAACCCTCAACTTGTTTACACCTCAAGCTACCTTACCAACATGTCACTTCTTCATTAGACTATGTTCATTTCTTTTGATGAAATTTTCTCTTATCTCAATGCCAAGATACTAGTTGAGTCACCAATGCTCTTATTGGTGACATAGCTCTATATAGGAATCAGGATCATCAATGCAAACTTGCTCATTTGTAAAACAATGTCATTCCTACCATTATAGATAGAAATCTTTATCAAGAACAATAAAATTATCTCATGATTTACCTATGACTCTTAAGATCAATACTAAACTAAATGAAACCTTTAAAATCATCATAACATGTTCTTATATCCATCCCAAGTGCTACACCGCCACCATTCATCTTTTCTCAGCTATTTCAACCCATTCCATTTCAATCAAGATACACATTTATATATCTGGTTCACTTTCAAATACAAGTTGAAATCTGGACTGTGTTATCATCTACATAGAATGCAAAAAACCTCGCTAATCCTTTAGCCATTACTTGATCAACCCAATTAAATAGGGTTTATTATGCCTCTCAGATTCGCTATGCACAAGGTTCTCAACTATGGCACACGACACACAATTTGTCTTTATTGTATATAAAAGCTATGGAAAATGATCTTACTTGTATATACCCAAATACATAACACAAATAGATCTTTACCATTTAAAGTATCCATGAAAACTTTGCAAGACCAACTTTGTGCTACAGGAACCTCCATCCACATTACATTCCTCCACGCTCTGTTTACAAAGTTTGTTTGTGGTTCATTCTTATAGTCCTTCAACAGTTTCTAGACTATGTATGTCATCCAATCCTTTGTAATTTATCTTGATACACTCCACACATCTTTAGTCAATTTCACTCTTTTAAGCCTCTTTGGCATTAAAGAATAAACACATAGTTTAACACAATCAGTCCATCTATAAAAATGATGTTATAGAAAACTATTCTCAGACTCCTACATCTCCCATACATTCATTTTTATGTTGAGTGATCCTTGGACAGTGGACTATGAGTGTGTTTGAAAGCCCTGCCACATACCCTATTCCTTGACTCTCAAAACACTCCACACATTCTCAATTTCCTTATCACATTTTCATTAAGTTTCAAATTGCTCTCAGAACAATGTCCAAAGGTTTTAATGTGTTAATCTTGTATCATAAAATGTTCATTGCCTCCTTAAGCTCTAAAGAACACACACACAAGGCTCTATACTATAAAACCAAAATTCGACCAATGAAATCATTATTGCATATTCATAACCATGGAAATCAACATCCATCTTTCTTAAACAAACAAGGATACTTACAATTCAATACATGATCTAGATCAATGGCTTCTAAAGCCTTATTTAGACACTTCATTCCTTCTTCTTGTCCTCACATCCAAATATTCTCTCTTTCCTTTTCTCTTACATTCTTGATCTCTTGGTTGTCTCTTTCTTTTCTCTCTGAATGAGGTTCTCCCTCTCTCTCTTCTCTATGTCCCTCTTATCCCCTTAATGCATATCTTACTCTTTTTTTTTAAAGAGTCTCCTCCCTAACCTCTACGCCCAACTTGGGCTCAAGACAAAACAAACACAGTTTGTACTCATCAACAATATACCAAGGTTGAAAGATTTTCAACCACTCCTCCTTTATTTGCTCAACAACTCCAACATAGGAGATTCTCCTTTAACCACTTTCACTCTTTTACTTTTTACGTTGACTTTTTACCTTTAATTTTACAATTACTCCTCATTAACAACATTTTGGAGGGAATATGCAAGAATTTGAATTCAAATATGACTAGAGCTTGTATGCCTAGTGAAGACTGTTGATCCCAACTTAACCATGTCTTCCATGAAGATGTATGTGGATGCTCCTACATCATACTCTCCCTCTAGAAACAATTTGAACCTTGGTTCAAATGAGATATCTCATCAATGTTTTACTCTTCACTCTATCCCTGGATCCGAAGGTCTTGTTGCCAATACCAATGCTTGTCTTTGTTTGAAATAGTCTTTGTCTTTCATTTTGCTTTTCTTCCTCTTTAGATATGTCCTTTTTCTCATTTCTTTCTTAGCTCCTACTTCCATGCTTCTTCATCTTCATACATGTCTTCTAGATTTTGTTGTTCTTCTTGTTTCATGAGCTTCTCCAATGACTCATGTATGTCATTTACTTTAACAACCTTCGTACCTACATACAAAACATTCAAAGCCACCTCAGAATCAAAATATTTAGGCCATGAAGCCTCTTCGCTACCTTCATGTTCATGTTCCTTGATCAAAACTATCCTTGCCTCTTGGGTTTGCTCTTTTATTGCTTCATTCTTACCAATGGTGTTTTCACCATGATTTGTATCTTTACACAACTCTCTTGGAGAAATAAATAGCTCCTCCAACATTTTCAACTCATCCTTTACTAAGATCTCATCTATCTCACCATTCTCTTCATCAAACTTGGGTCCTTCTTTCTTAAGGATTACTTGTCCTTTACCTCTTATCTCATCGTTTCTTAGCTTGTCTTCACATACACCAACTTCTTCATTAGTACACTTATCAAAAGAAATTGAAACAACATTACCTTGTGTATCCTTACTCTCTTCAACTTCTCTTTGAAGCCATCTTATTTGTTTCTTGCATTCAATGAGGCATTGATTTGTTGTATACCCATCTCTTTCCTCATTAACCAACCATTTGGAATTCTCTCCTTGCTGCATATTAGTCCACATAGCCACTTTCCATTTTTTAGTTCTCATGAAAATATCATTAAAGGATTCAAAAACATCATCATAAACAATTTGTTTACCTTTCCATGTACTTGTGTCATCCTCACGCCTTTGGTTGCGTGTGTCAACTTTCACCTTCCTCCATTGACTTCTTGGTGTTGTTACCTCAACACTCACATCTTCACTCTTTGCCTTCTTAGGTACCCATACTTGTTTCTCCTTCTTATCATTCATCTTCTCAAACCATGTAGGCATCTTTCATCCATGCTCTTGTACCAACACTTCCTGTTGCTTGGGAGTTTGCTTCTTCCACCATTTAGGCATCACATATCCATGGTTAATTGAACACTCCACCTTTCTCTTTGCTTCTCTAACATGTATATCAATAGTTTCATGCTTATAAGAATAATAAAAATCAATTTTAGAATTCACCTTTACCTTCTTAATGGGCTACTCCATTAGTTCTTTGACTTGCATAGCTTCTTGATTGTTTGTCCTTTCTTCTTCCTTTATGCTTGACTGTTCTCTTGCCTCTTCTTGGATTTCAATGGCATCATAGAATTCATCCTCATCTTCCATCTCTCCTCTTGCTTGTATGGGTTCCTCAACACCTTCCTCATGCATTAACCAATGCATCTCTTCTTCTTTATCATCAACAACAAACTCACTTCTCTCTCTTGCACCAATCTCTTCATTCTTCAAGGCCTTTCTTTTGACCTTCACAAGGCTACTCATACCTGCAATTACCCATGCAAAGACAACATTAGATATAAAAATAAGAGACCACAAGGTCCCTATGAGTGTTATCTTCACCAACACTCTTATCTTTTCAAGTGCTCTTCCTGGCACTTCATCTTTTCTTTCTTCTCTTCTCTTGTTCTCCTCAATGAGAACCTTCTTCTCCACCTCTTTCTATTGTTGCTCACTTGGCAACCTACTCATCCTCTTGCCTCTATGGGCTTCTCTCTTTTTGGAAATATCATTTTGCCTTCTTCTCCTCTTCATTAGAAGATCAATTGGCCACTTCAACCTCTTCCTCATTGGCCATACCCATGCTTGGTTGTCCATCTGCATCCAAGACTCATATCTATCTGCAAAATTAGCTAAATCTCTTTTCAAACTATAAATCTCTTTATCAATTCCATTACTAGTCATACCTCTCTTCTTTTTGACGCTTGCTTCCTTCTGAGTACCCTTATGTATTCTACTACTCTGTAGTCCCTTCAACAATAGTTCCATTTCTGAGATCTTCACCCAAGTATTTTCCACCTTGGTCTCTTGATCCCTTTAGATCCTCACCTAGGTCTTCTGCACCCTAGTCTTTTGGTCCACTTGTCTCACCCAAGCCTTTCTCCTTAACTGGTCTTTTGATAATCTCCTTGATCCAACCTAGGCCTTTTGCATCCTAGTCTTTTGATCATTTTCTCAATCCTGCAGCAACTTATTAGCAAACATGATCAATTACCAAATCCCAAGAGTTTCAAGCTCTAATACCAAAAATGGTGTAACCCTCAGCTTGTTTACACCTCAAGTTACCTTACCAACATGTCACTTCTTCATTAGACTATGTTCTTTTCTTTTGATGAAATTTTCTCTTATCTCAATGCCAAGATACTAGTTGAGTCACTAATGTTCTTATTGGTGACATAGCTCTATATAGGAATTAGGATCATCAATGCAAACTTGCTCATTTGTAAAACAATGTCATTCCTACCATTATAGATAGAAATCTTTATCAAGAACAATACAATTATCTAATGATTTACCTGTGACTCTTAAGATCAATCCTTCACTGAATGAAACCTTTAAAATCATCATAACATGTTCTTATATCCATCCCAAGTGCTACACCGCCACCATTCTTCTTTTCTAAGATGTTTCAACCCATTCCATTTCAGTCAAGATACACATTTATATATCTGGTTCACTTTCAAATACAAGTTTAAATCTGGACTGTGTTATCATCTACATAGAATGCAAACAACCTCGCTGCTCCTTTAGCCATTAATTGATCAACCCAATTCAATAGGGTTTATTATGCCTCTCGGATTCACTATGCACAGGGTTCTTAACTATGCCACACGACACACACTTTGTCTTTATTGCATATGGAAGCTATGGAAAATGATCTTACTTGTATATACCCAAATACATAACACAAATAGATTTTTACCATTTAACGTATACATGAAAACTTTGCAAGACCAACTTTGTGCTATAGGAAGCTCCATCCACATTACATTCCTCCGTGCTCTATTTACACAGTTTGCTTGTGGTCCATTCTTATAGTCCTTCAACAGTTTCCAGACTATGTATGTCATCCAATCCTTTGTAATTTATCTTGATACGCTCCACACATCTTTAGTCGATTTCACTCTTTTAAGCCTCTTTGGCATTAAAGAATAAACACAGAGTTTAACACAATCAATCCATCTATACAAATGACATTATAGAAAACTATTCTCAAACTCCTACATCTCCCATACATTCATTTTTACGTTGAGTGATCCTTGGATAGTGGACTGTGAGTGTGTTTGAAAGCCCTGCCACATACCCTGTTCCTTGACTCTCACAACACTCCACACATTCTCAATTTCCTTATCACAATTTCATTAAGTTCCAAATTGCTCTCAAAATAATGTCCAAAGGTTTTAATGTGTTAATCTTGTATCATAAAATGTTCATTTCCTCCTTAAGCTCTAAAGAAAACACACATAGGGCTCTATACTGTAAAACTAGAATTCTACAAATGAAATCATTATTGCATATTCATTACCATGGAAATCAACATCCATCTTTCTTAAACAAACAAGGATACTTACAATTTAATACATGATCTAGATCAATGGCTTCTAAAGCCTTATTTAGACACTTCATTCCTTCTTCTTGTCCTCACATCTAAATATTCTCTCTTTCCTTTTCTCTTACATTCTTGATCTCCTGGTTATCTCTTTCTTTTCTCTCTGAATGAGGTGCTCTCTCTCTCTCTTCTCTACGTCCCTCTTATCCCCTTAATTCATATCTTACTCTCTTTTTTTTAGAGAGTCTCCTCCCTAACCCCTATGCCCAACTTGGGCTCAAGACAAAACAAACACAGTTTGTAATCATCAACAATATACCAAGGTTGAAAGATTTTCAACCACTCCTCCTTTATTTGCTCAACAACTCCAACGTAGGATATTCTCCTTTAACCACTTTCACTCTTTTAATTTTTACATTGACTTTTTACCTTTACTTTTACAATTACTCCTCATTAACAACATTTTGGAGGGAATATGCAAGAATTTGAATTCAAATATGACTAGAGCTTGCATGCCTAGTGAAGACTACTGATCCCAACTTAACCATGTCTTGCATGAAGATGTATGTAGATGCTCCTGCATCATTATCTCCATGTTTTAATAATCCAATCATAAAAGAAAAGGATAATGTTTTAGTAGTTAAGGAAGAAGTGTCAATTGATAAATGAGGAGTATTTTGTTGTTGTATAGCATTGAGGTATAAAGGATGTCTCTATCTATGCTTCTTAAGAGACTCCTTCCAAGTGGAGAAACAATTGTTATTGTGGTGTTTTTTTTCATAGAATTACATTATAGGTTTACAGATGGCAAAGGAGGATTTGTGATTTTCCAAGGTACTATTTTTATGTATAAAGTTTTTTTGACTTTATTCTATCATGCTATAGGTTATTTTATGATCTGAAGCTATGTTTGTTACAAATTAAATATTTTTTGAGTGCTATCAATTTTCTCAGTTTTTGATTAAGGGCAAGCATGCCTAAAATGGGTTATAGGAAGTCTATGTTCCTATCTGTATGAAGGTTCAATTTTTGGTCCATAGAATTTGTATGGGTGTGTCTAGGTGTGTAAGAAGTTTCATAAGTATGTATTGACTAGAAGGTGTTGTGTTGACCTTGTTTGTTTTAACATTCTAGGGTTTTAGGCTTTGCTAAAAAAAGTGGTCTGCCTTATGAGTTGATGTTTGAGTCTTCTTAATTTTTTTTAATGGGTGAAATCAATGGTCAAATCAATCTTAACAAAGATTTGAAGGTTTTTGGTTATCTAGTTATTCAAGTTTTTGTCAAAATAGAGGGCTAATTAGTTAGTAGGTTTGTGAAGGAAGTATGTTACATAGGATGTTCTTGGTGATCCAAATTAGTGTGCTTGAGAGGGCATATGAGAGTGCTCCAGATATGAATTTTTAGGTCCTGAATATGTGTCTAATGAAATATGTGGGCTCTACAAGTTCCAAGTAGGGTTGCAAGGAGGCTAGATAGGTCTAGCTTGAAGAAGAGTGTTTTTTGCTCAGTTTCTCCAAAAATAGCAAGGTATGTATGTTTCAAGGTGGGTTCTCAAGTTGTTTTAGTTCTTGTTTCCTACTCATTGAGTAGCATGAAGTTCTATCGGTTGTCCTTATGGTAGATTTAAAGAGAAGACCAATAAGCCTGCATGTTGGTTCTTCATGGGGTGTGGAGATCTAAAGATTCTTAAAAGGTGAAATTACTTAGAGTTATTAGGGGGGTCCCTATCAGATTTTTCTTGATGTGTTCCATTAGATTTATATGTTTTTATGTGTTCTTTCTTCATTAGTTGCATTTCTTGATTGAATGGAGTGTTGACATGATGCAAGAGGAAGTTTGTCAAGGTAAGAAGAGGTAGGTTCAAGATAAGGGAGAGTTTGTATCATATTTATAAGATGATCATTTTATATTTGTTAGTATTTTTAGGTATTTAGGATCAATTGGATCCCACTTTGTCATTGTGTCAAAGGGGGAGAAACTTCTTGTTATGGAAAGTTCCTATTGTGGGAGTACTTGAAGAGAGGGAAGGTGAGTTGTATATTACTTTGTATGATGGTTGTTGACATAAATGATAAAGGTGTATATTATTGGAGTGTTATCATGAAGTTATTTGATAGAGTAAGTGACAATGACCAAGTGTGCAATGTGCTTGTTCTAGTGTGCTTTATGTATGGGTGGTTGATCTTAAGTATTGACATGGATAGAGATGTTTAGGGATGTGTACGGTGATTTGAGCATGTGCAAGGGGTCTTATAAGAAGTCAAAAAATCTTTGAGATCTTATGTACATAAGTGTAATTCATTTAGTTCTTCATTATTCTCATCTAGACACTTTGGGTCAAGTGGTAGAAAATTTGATGACATACCATTGTCACATGAGAATGAGTCAAGAGGAGCTAGTCATATGGCTATGATCAGAGTAGTCCCTAATTTCTATGTACCATATCTCAAGTCATGCATAAAAGTGCAGTCAAAGATATGAGGGTTCAAATTTGTCTTCTCAATCATAATTCATTGTTTTCCCATACTAAGCCAAATTTGCAATGTGGCTAGAAAGAGACAAATAAGCAGTGTGACGATGGAATATATTTCATGTGTGGATGTTACAAGAGATGGTTATCATATGGTTTTACATTTAGTTTTGTACCTAGTTTATTTATTCTTAATTATAGATCATGTGATGTAGTGCATAAAAAGATATGCATATGCAAATCTAGGATCCCAACCAGTTTGACTGTGTTTTCCCATACTTAGCAAATTTTACAATGTGGTAAGAAGAGCCCAGTGATAATTTTGATGGTGTTATATATTTAATTTTGAGCAACTAATCATATGGGTTTGTTTAATTTTGAGCATAGATAATTTGCATTACATTTGAGATCATGCACTGAAGATTGGTAAAAGTTATGCTTGTTCAAAGTTCGCTTCCCAAGCAGGTTTTGACATAGTTGGCTCTATGATATAAGATTTTGAGAAGTCATTTTAATGGTGTTATATCTTGCACATGTGAAGGTTGTAAGAGTAGTGTGTCACATGGTTGGATTTTCCTATGTGAGGAGATCATCTAGTCCAAATTTGAGATCATGCGAGTAAGTGCAAAAGAAGTTATTAAGGTTCAAAAATGGTTGCTCAGGGATATTAAAAGGGTCCACATACATAGTCATTTTTGAAAGAGTTAAATCTCAAGCAAGATCAATGGTACACATTACTCCAAAATGTTAAGAAGTAATGAGATAAGGATATGAGCACATTGTTTAACAATTAAGCAAAGGTATATGATAATGATCCAATAACAAGTGGGCATTCATATAGATTGATTGAATGGTGACTATTGATCATTAAAAACTTGGTTGATCTATAGAGATCGACAAAGTGCATTGAGTCAATATTATAAGATTACATGAGATGATGTCAACATGATTGAGGTTTAACATCTTAGTATTGGTACCTATGTGTCAACAATCAAAAGAGATCAATGGTGCATATTTGATCTAAGCTGAGAGGACATGATATTTGAGTATTATGTTTGATGGTTAATTGTGATCATTGCCATTTGAAAATTTGAATTTTCTAAGGTAAAAACTACAGCTCTATATTTTGTCCATATATTCAATAAAAGTCAAATTTGATGGTGATGGAAAAAGTAAAGTGGTAGAGGACTCCAAGGCACATGTGGATATGTAGATTTGAAGATTTGAAAGTGAGTAATGGCAAAGAATATTGAGCTGAGAAGTTGACTTTGTGTTCGTGCTTATTCTACAAGTGACCTACGAAGGATATATGAGCTTGTGTTGATGTTAATTCAATGTCTCATGATGAATTTGTTATTTAGGAGTGTTGTAGACTCCATGAGGATGCTCTGTGTGGGTTTTGGTGATATGATCAATCTATCTTGAGTAGGAACAATGCTTAAAAATTTGACTATTTATTTAGTAATGGCATTCCTGTGTATAAGGTATATGTTTGATTTGATTGAGCGTATGTAGAGGTGATCTACATTAACTATGATCATTTAAGGATGTCAATGTGGACATAAGGAATGGACTCATTTATTTTAAAGTCTTCTTATGTTATTTTTTGCTTGAGGTTAAGATAAATTGGTGAATAGTTCTCTATGATACCTATAAGAGATACAAGGGCCTTATTAAAAAGTCCATATGATTGTGGGTAACCCATAGATGCTATGGATGACCTAAAAATATATTTTTAAGTTGTGTCTTCTTGTGAAAGATGCCTTAAGGGATAAGACATGTCTCATGGTTGACCAAAGTGTTGATTATCAAGATTGTTTTATAAATAGTGGAACTAAAGATGATGGGTTCTAAATTTTGTGTGAGAGACTAAAGAGTGATTTGAGAGAGTCTTATGTGTGTGTTTTTTGGAGTAAAGGAGGGATAGAGTGCCCTGAGGATGAGTTGCAGAGAATAATATATTGAGGACTATTTTTATGACCTATTGGTCAAAATTCTATTGGCATAATAGTGTGCTTATTATTTGAGTTTGAGTGAAGGTGAAGTGTGATAAGTAGAGGTCCATCATCAGGTGTTGTTGACATTAGTTCAGAGTTGGATGTGTTCATATGTGTTGTTGTGGTAGCTCAATATCTAAGGTGGTTATAGAATCTTTATAAGGTTTAGCTTGATAAAAGGTTGAGTTTTTTTGTAGCTTAGCTAGACAGGTGTGACAACACCTTATGGGATTGTAGTCTCACTAAATAAGGATTGTAGTTCCTTGGTCATTTGTAAATGGTATAAACTTGATCTTGTTATTATAGGACAATAGTCCAATTGTATGTTCTAGTGGGTTTTCTCCCCCAAGAGGGTTTGTCATGTATGTCATGGGTTATGTGATTGATCTTGTATTATCTCTCTTACTCATTAATGTGAATGTTGTGTATGCTTCATGAATACTTGTGGTAACTAATTAATTTACAAAGATTAGAATTTAAGTTGTATTATTTTGGCTCACTGATTCACCCCCTCCCCCTCTCAGTGATTGTACCTTTAAAAAATTCCACCAAGTATGCCCTTGGAGCTACATGGACCATTTCTCCTGGAATGGTGTTGTTGTTGACTTGACTTGGGAGCAAGACAAGCTTAGTCACATGGGTACACTAAAGTCTTCAAAATCATATGACTTAATTATGATTCATGATAAATAGAAGGATTATAGTAGTAAGAAGATGAAATATAATAAGAAGAATCTATACTGAAGAAAGGGTCAAAAATCTAATTCTAAAGCATAAAAAGATTCCTCCTCTTCAAATATGAAACCTAACAAAGAGGATTCACATGTGCCTACTATAAGAAATATGGGCATGATGAAACTAACTATATGAATAATTAGATTAACCAAATGACTACGATACTTGAGAATCATAATATTAGTGTCGTTGATTTAGCTAATCAAATTTCATCAGCATAAGAGCCTTCAAAGAGTAAAGATAGTATAAAGGGAAAAGATAAGGTGAAAGAAATTTTCATAATTTCATCCCAACCTTACACATGCGTAATTGATTTGGGTACTCACACCACATGGTTTCATCTCAAGACCTCTTCTTGTCCTTGGATATTTATTCTATGTTTTCTATCTTGTTAGATGATGACACTTTTGTAGATTTTAGTGGGAGAGGATATGTTGAAGTGAATGATGAGAAATTTTAGGATGTTATATGTGTTCCCTCATTATCGACCAATATCCTATTTTTTTTATCAAATCCCTCAAGTTAGTTTGAGAAAGAGAGTTGAGTTCACACCTAATTCTATGGTTATTAGGGAAATAGATAGTGACTCCATATTTGCATTTGGGAAAATAGATCACCATTCATGATTGTATGCTTTATCATATTTTTATCCTGATCAACCCTCTATTGTTTTACTCACTCATTCAGATAATGTTAGTAAATTATGGCATGAATGATTTATTCATCTCAACTATCACTACCTCAAAAAACTCAATCGTCATGACATGGTTTTAAGGTTGCTAAAAGTCTTCATTTTTTATGGTGTTTTCCAATGTTTCATACTTGGTAAGCATATTGAGGAAAATTATGACAAAAGTAAATTATGGAGAGGTGCACAGATATTAGAGCTAGTTCACAGCGACATTATTGGTTCATTTCTAGCTTAGGATTCATTCAATAGGACTAAATGAATGATTAACTTCATCAATGAATTTTTGAGGTATAATTGGGTGTACTTTCTCAATTAGAAATATGAGGTCTTTGATCATTTTTAGGATTTCAAGGCACTTGTATAAAAATATTTAGGTAGTTATATCAAGATTTTATGCATTGATAATGGTGGTGAGTATGTTAGTAACCATTTTGAATATTTTTGCACTTTAAAGGGGATTGAACTAAAATATACATTTCTATATAGTCCTCACTAATAGAGTGCAAGAATAGGTCCTTGAAGGAAATGACCAACTGTATGCTACACTCCAAGTGTCTTGCATTTTAATATTATGTCAAGGCTATCAACTATGATTTTTATATCCAAAATTGAGCTCCTCATAAAGAATTGAATGGAGTCACTTAAATTAAATCATGGAGTGGTAAAAAAACCATAATTAATCACTTTTGAGTGTTTTAATCCCCACATTCATAAAAATAAATGTAAGGCAATAGAACCTTAGAGTTAGGCTTACATATTTGTGGGATATCATGAGGGTGTTAAGGGATACATGCTTATCCATCTCACCACTCATGATCTATTCATTGAGATAAGTATTCATTTTAAAGAGAGTTCTTAATATTATACACTCAACACCTCTCACTCTTCCTTGGATGCACTAGAATTTGAAGGTAATTCTATTGATTTGGATATACCCAAGTAGCTTCTTAATGATCCTAATTTTTCTTCTAGTTTTGATGATGAAAATAGTGATGAGGACACACCTCCTCCTCCTATAATATATTTAAAATATGATGAATCTCCTCCTGAATCTTTATGTATAGGTCCTCTATGGGCTAGATAGACACTGAAAGTATTGGCCATTGGCTTGAATATCTATTAGACACAAGGTGAACATGTTCACAATTATAAAATGCTTGACATGCATTAATTTCATCTTCTTCTAATCCACAATAGTTTCATGAGGTATCAAAAACTCCTAAGTGGGATACTAATATGGAAGATGCATATGGTTCCTTGCTTAGGATCAACACTTGGGATTTAGTCTATCTTCATAAGGGAGTAAAAATTGTTCAATGTAGGTAGATCTACAGAACAAAATTTATATTAGATGGGTCCATAGATAATCCCAAAGCACAGTTGGTAGTAAAGAGTTTTTATCAGGTACCTAGCATTAACTATACTGAGACATTTATGCTAGTTGCCAAAATGAATTCAATCTGAATGAATCTTGCTATTATTGTAACATATCACTAGGATATTCATCACATGGATGTGAAGAGTGATTTTCTTCACAATGACCTCAAAGAGGAAATATAAATGGATCAACCACAAGGATTTTTGGAATATTCTTCATTAGTTTACAAGCTTAGAAAATCTATTTATGGACTCAAAAAAATCTCCTTGAATTTTTTATACCAATATAGACTCCTTTCTTCTTTTGGTTAGGTTCACTAAATTCCATTTTGATCAAAATGTCTACATCTTTTGGTAGGATGATTCACTATTGATTTTCCTTCTATATATGGATGACCTATTAATCATAGGGAGTTATTCACCCACCATTGTTATAGTGAAAGCTACTTTGTCTGACAAGTTCACAATGACTCACTTGGGCTTGTTACATTGCTTCCTTGGGATTTAAATTTATTGGTCTAACTATGGAATCACTATTACACAATCCAAACATACTCTTGAATTGTTTACATGGTTTACCATGGCTGAATATAATCTAGATCTAATCTCCTTTATCTCTAGTGTAAAGCTTGGGGATGATTTTCCATCTCCTTTGGTTGATGCTACCTTGTGTCAAAATTTTTAGTGATCTAAGTGATGGGCTATAAGATCCTAAGTAGGTAATAGAGGGCATTAATACCTAGTGACCTTCATCTACATGAATTAGTTGATAAGTATTTAGATGTTGCTTATGCCCTATAGGTTTTGTGTCTAGTGGGCTTGGCTATAGTAATCAATAGGGTCTTCAAACATGGACCCTATGTGCCAAATATATCTAAGATCTCTTTGGTCAACACAGTGAAATGATCTTCATAAAATGACCAAAAACTAAAAATGACTCATGGGTATCCTTATAGGCATAAATTTTGGTCTACAATACTTTTACATAGAAAGGTAAGTTGTATGATTTATTGTGGCTCTATAGCTTAGTATTCATGGGTAGTTTTAGGCAATAGATATGACATTTTCTGCCCCAATCCTCCTTCATTATTCCATGAATTTATTTGATGATTTTCATGCAATGCCCAAAAATGAATAGCCAACCCATAGGTGAGAGTTGTAGGAGGATCTATTTTTCATGCTTTATAGAAAGGTGAGAATAGGCATGAGAGGGTACTTATAATAGCTATAGAAGTGCTTGTATCAAGCTGCAAAGTGATGGCCAACTATGTAGAAGGTGCCCGTAGTAGCTATAGAAATGCCTGTAATAACTAGAGAAAACCTGTGTTGACATGAATAGTTGGGATTTGATGGATTTCCCTCTCTCTACTTTCTTTCTCACATTCCCTTTTTTATTTATTTTTGTTTTTACCCCTAAATAGCTAGTAAGCTGGTTTTCTAATTAGGCCCTTTATATAGATCTAGGAAGCCAGCAAGCTAGTTTTCTATCCAGAAGCTACCAACAATGCCCAAAAATGGGTTTTCATTGTTGGGTTTTTTTTACTCTAACTACTATTTGCAATAGAATGTTTATTTAGGGTAATTTTCAAGTTATTTGAAAGGATCACTGGTCAAGGACTAGGTGAAGGTCTCACTCATCATACCAAAGGAGGGAAATGATGTCTTCCTCTCCTTCTTCATCTAAGTGTGGATTGGTGATCTCTTTATTTGGTGAGACAAAATGCCTATCCATGACATCATTGTATCCATCTTGTAACTGCTGGCATATGTGATTGGTAAATTCTTCTTGAGCAAGTGGATTTTTTTTAAAATTGAGTCTATGGCCATTGACCAATAGATAGGATCTCCCTGGATCAATAGTTTGGAATTTCACTACTCCATTGTCAAAAACATGCTCAATCTCAAAAGGGCCAAGCTATTTGTTCTGGAGTTTACCCTTGTGGTCCTTGTATTTAGAATTAAAAAGAAAGGCTCAATCTCCTGTATGGAATTTCCTAGTCTTAATGTACCTATTATGCCATCCAATCCACTATTGTTTTACAATCTTTGTGTTATATAATGTGTATTATCTATATTCATCTAAGGCATTCAACTATAGAAACCTTTCTTTTTGAGCTTTAGATATATCCATCCTAAGTTCTAGTGTTATCCGTAAGGTCTTATGCTCAAATTCAATTGACAAGATAGGTTTCTTTCCATAGAATAACTTATATGGAGTGAAGGATATAGTGGTCTTCCATGTGATTCGGTAAGTCCAGATAGATTTAGGAAGCCTAGCCTCCCAATCCTTATGAGGTAGACTAATAATGTTTGTCAAAATATTTTCTAACTCCATGTTGGTGACTTCCACCTATCCACTGGACTGTGGATGATATGGATTTGATTTTTTATGCCTAATCTCATATTATTGGACTAAGGCAGTAATTAAACTAGTAGTGAATTGGGGTCCTTAATCAGTGATTATTTCAAATGGCACACCATATCTAGTAAATATTTATTCATAAAGGCAAGTTTTTACCTTCTCATCCCTGGTGTGTGTAAGATAATTTACTTAAATCCATTTAGTGACATAGTTAGTATAGACAAGGATGTACTTTTTGTTATTGTATTTTGGATCAAAAGGTCCCACAAAATCTAGGCCCCACTTTTCAAATGGTTCAAGCACCATCTGGGGCTGCAAAGGCAAGTCATCTGAATGTGTGGGTCTCCCCATACATTGACATCTATCATAATGAGTAGTGTATCTTATTGCATCTTTATGAAATGAGGGCCAATAGTATCCTATATTTAAAATTTTGACTGTTATACACTTGGATGCAAAGTGTACTCCAAAAGGTTCATCATGGCAGGCTTTGAGGATATCTAGAACTTTATCTTCTCTAAAACATCTTTTGATGATAGAGTCAGGCCCAATATAGAAAAATAATCTAGACAACCATGAATATTTGGCACTTTTGTGAATCAATGATCACATTTGTTTGGGGAGGAAGTGTTGTGGAAGCAACCATGTTACAAATTAGTTAGCAATATTAACATATCAGGGTATGGTAAGGGTGAGAGAGAAGATGTGCTCATCTAGAAATGAGTCATCCACAATGGTATCTTATTCAAGGGTTTATAGGCATGATACAAAGTTAGCCACCACATTGTCCCAATTAGGCTTATCAACAATGGTGATATCAAATTCTTATAATAAGAACAACCATCTTATCACTCTGACTACAACAACTAATTTATTCATAAGGTACTAAATGACTATTTCAAGTGGCACACCATATCTAGTAAATATTTTTTCATAAAGGCAAGTTTGTACCTTCTCATCCCTGGTGTGTGTAGAGAATTTACTTACATCCATTTAGCGACATAGTCAGTATAGACAATGATGTACTTTTTTTATTGGATTTTAGATCAAAAATTCCTACAAAGTCTAGGCCCCACTTTTCAAATGGTTCAAGCACCATCTGGGGCTGTAAAGGTAATTCATCTAAATGTGTGGGTCTCCCCATACACTGACATCTATCAGAATGAGTAGTGCATCTTATTGCATCTTTATGAAATGAGGTTCAATAGTATCCTATATTTAAAATTTTGATTGTTATACACTTGGATGTAAAGTGTACTCCACAAGTTTCATCATGGCAGGCTTTGAGGATATCTAGAACTTTATCTTCTCTGAAACATCTTTTGATGATAGAGTCAGGCCCAACATATAAAAATAATCTAGACAAACATGAATATCTGACACTTTTGTGAATCAATGATCACATCTATTTGTGGAGGAAGTGTTGTGGAAGTAACCATGTTAGAAATTAGTTAGCAATATTAACATATCAGGGTATGGTAAGGGTGAGAGAGAAGATGTGCTCATCTAGAAATGAGTCATCCACAATGGTATCTTATTCCAGGGTTATATGTGTGATAAAAAGTTAGCCACCACATTGTCCCAATTAGGCTTATTTAAAATGGTGATATCAAATTCTTATAATAAGAACAACCATCTTATCACTCTGACTACAACAACTGATTTATTCATAAGGTACTAAATGACTGTTTCAAATTGCACACCATATCTAGTAAATTGTTTTTCATAAAGGCAAGTTTTTACCTTCTCACCCCTGGTGTGTGTAAGAGAATTTAATTACATCCATTTAGTGACATAGTCAGTATAGACGAGGATGTACTTTTTGTTATTGGATTTTGGATCAAAAGGTCCTACAAAGTCTAGGCCCCACTTTTCAAATGGTATCATAATGAGTAGTGTATCTTATTGCATCTTTATAAAATGAGGGCCAATAGTATCCTCTATTTAAAATTTTGACTATTATACACTTGGATGTAAAGTGTACTCCAAAAGGTTCATCATGGAAAGCTTTGAGGATATCTAGAACTTTATCTTCTCTGAAACATCTTTTGATGATAGAATCAAGGCCATTATAGAAAAATAATCTAGACAACCCTGAATATCTGGCACTTTTGTGAATCAATGATCACATTTGTTTGGGGATGAAGTGTTGTGGAAGTAACCATGTTACAAAGTAGTTAACAATATTAACATATCAAGGTATGGTAAGGGTGAGAGATAAGATGTGCCCATCTAGAAATGAGTCATCCATGATGGTATCTTATTCAAGGGTTTATAGGTGTGATAAAAAGTCAGCCACCACATTGTCCTAATTAGGCTTATCTACAATGGTGATATCAAATTATTATAATAAGAAAAACCATATTATCACTCTAACTACAACAATTAAGTTATTAGTAAGGTACTAAATGACTACATGGTCTGTATGAACAAAGACTTGATACCTTATGATGTAGTGATGCAAATTGTTGATAGCATAAACTACTGCCAAGACCTCTTTTTCAGTAACTGTGTAATTTAATTCTATGCTTGCATGTTTTTGCTTATAAAATAGATGGCATAATTAAGTGCTTCCTATTTGTGGCCAAGCATAGATTTAAAGGCAGTATCTAAAGCATGAAGCTTCCAATTAGGACCATTTAGAATGGTGGTGGTGGTCAATAATTCCTTCAATTATTTGAAGGTTATATCACAAGTAAGAGTCTAGAGAAATTCATCATCTTTAATCAGATGCGTGAATAATGGTGCTGAATATTTTACTAAAATTATTGATGAATCTCTTGTAGTAACCATGTCCTAAAAAACTCCTAACATATTTTTTTTGAGGAATAGGTAGGTTTTTGATGATGCTATTTTTTTTAGGTTCAACATTAATTCCTTTAGCAGATACATGGTAGCCTAAGACAATACCTTCTATCATAATAATATAATGTTTCTTGTGGTTGAGAAATAGATGGTGCTCCTAACAAAATTGCAACCCTTTTTTCATGTTTTTGAGGCATTCATCAAATGTCTCTCCATAGTTAGTGAAGTCATCCATATAGATTAAATCTACACATTCATTGGCCATATCTATAAAGATACTTAGGACAACCCTCTATAATGTTGCAGGAGCATTACATAGCCCAAAGGGTAATACAAATTAATCATAAGTACCCCAAGGAGAAGTAAAGGTCATATTTTCATGGTCTTTAGGAACAATTATAATCTAGTTATAACTATTGAAGCCATCAAAAAAGGGAAAATATTTCTTTCCTGCTAGTGTGTCTAAGACTTGGTCAATGAAGGGTAGAGGAAAGTGATCATCCCTGGTTCCTATGTTGAGTTCCTTGTAATCGATGCATACATGCCATTCACCATTTTTCTTTGGTACAGTTACCAAAGGTGATACCCATTCACTATCCAAGATGGGATATATAAATCTAGCAGTCAAACATTTTTGTAATTCCCTTTTGACTTTATATCAAAGAGATGGATTCATCTACATTATGGATGTCTGATTCTTTGGCACTCTTCTTTGATGTAAATATGATGTGTGCATGTTTCTAGGCTGATTCCTTACATATCCTCATAATTCTATGCAAAAGCATGTTGGTTTGCATGTAACATGTTGACTAGGTGCTTTTCCTCATTTAACTCTAGCTTGTTATTAATAAGCAATGTTTTTCCTGGAAAGATTTCAATTTGCTGTGAGAGTGATTTCATTATTTCCATATTGATAAGGGATCTAGTTTGACTACAAATATGAGGTAGTAGATGGTGGAATATTTTCAATATAGATGCATCAAAATTATCCAATTCCCAAAAGCTAGAAAATGGGCACTCAACACATTAAAAGTGGTTGAGATCTATAGGAGTTTGGTAATTATGATAAAGAACATTGGAGAGAATGGTATTTTCCTCCTGATTATCCAATGTGTATGCATGGTCTATGGTAAATATAGGAATCAAGAAATTCTACTCTACCTCATCTTCTTAAACCATAATGAATACTCAGGTTTAAAAACCAGCTATACTAGGGGATAAACGAATAAATTCATAGTGTCGTTTCCATTAGAGATCATCATGTTACCTAATCTACAGCTGATGAAGGCATCAAATATGGCAAGACAAGGTCATCCTAAGATAAGGGGGTATCTACCCAAATTAGACTTAGGTTACAACACAATAAAATCTATAGGATACTCCTAAAAATCTATAGTGATGACAAGATCTTCAATGATTCCCTCTAGTCTGACTGTAGATCTATCAACCATTTATAGTAGTGTAGATGTGGGTTAAATATTATTTAGTTGTAGTTTGTGCATAGTTTTGGTTGTCATTACATTTATTACATCCCCCATGTCTATCATTGTGTTGGATAATTGTTGGTCATGGATCTGGACTGTTACTACTGGGCATCTTGGATCTAACTATTTCCTTGGTAGGGTATTCCCTAGCATGATGTCTGCTAGCTAGCCAATCACATGCACAGTATTGAGATTTTTTTCTTCCTTCCTAGTTTTTATAGATAGAGGTCTCTAACAAGTTTGGAATATATGGATACATCTTTGATGCTTAGAATAGAGATATTTTGACACAAATATTCTTAAGCTATCCAATGAAATTAAACTCAAGTTTAATTGTATGGAATTAAAGGCTAGGATGTTCTAGAAATGGGGGGGGGGGGTTGGTTGTTTCATCAACAACTTTATTTGCTAGTTCAGAGAATTCTTAAGGTGATGAAGGTGGGTTAACATGTTCTTATGAGGTTTCATCATCTTACTCCATTACTATGGGTGGTGTTGGGGGTGGTATAACTTTCCTTGAATAGAGGTGAACTTCATTGATGTTCACCATGTATGCTGGGTTCTGAATAGACTCAGTACTGAATGTGGTTTAGACAAACTTATTTGTAAGATTCTATATGGATTGGGTAGATAACTAGTTATCCTTAGGTGAAACTTATGTAATGGGCATAAGAGTAGGAGGTTGTTGTTGCTATTATGGAGGGAATCTACATGAAGAGATTTTCCATGGCGATTTAGGTCTCTAGGGCTATTGCCACTGGTTTGTGAAAGGTAGGCCTTGGGGTGGTTGCCAAGCTTGTATCCAAGGTGGGGATACATTTTGTGGAGGATACTAAGAGGTGGTGGGGTAGCTTGCTTGAAGTAGATACCAAATAGAATTAGAAGGTGGAATTTTCATTTAAGGACTAGTCTAATTGGGAGTAGCATTTGCAAATTGTGAATTAAGGGAGATAGAATTTTTAAAAGGTGGATTTTGATCCATACCTTGATATGGTGGTCATTGAACCCATGGCATTCCTTGTGCAACATAGAAAACCTGGTCACTATCTCCTCCTACAATGTTTATGTCTAATGTTTTTGGTTCTTTAGCTATGATGTGAGCTACTTTAGCCCAAACTTTGTGACATCTATAATCAACATTTTTCTTCTTACAGTCTAGACAATAAATGGTCAAGGTTTGATCTAAAGCTACTTTCTTTTGTCTTGAGTGTAAGCTATCTAGTTGGGTGTCTAAATGGATAATGATATCCTATTTCATTTCCTATAATAGGTTACTGGCCTTAGTTTTTTATAGGCCATTTATAGCTATCAATGGGAGCTTACTGCCCCTGACTTTGTTTATGGCAGATCTAGAATAATTCTTGCATAGCTCTTTGATATTTGAGAATGGTACATGAGAAATATCCCCTCTTCTCATTAGGTCCAAGGCTTTTAGACAATCTTCTCTGACTCCTTTCAAGAAGATGAGTTTTAAAGGTTCTTCTCTAAGTGCACTTTACTTGAATGTTTGTACACTAAACATGAACCATTTGACATAGTCATCCAAGGATTTGTCCCCCTCTTGAGTCATCCTAAAATGCCATTTATTATATAACTTCTTCCTCTTCCATATTCTTGATACTTGGTCAAAAAATTTCTTTTTCATGTCTTCCCAAGTGCACACTGAATTACTACCCAGTCCCATAAACCAGTAGAGTGTCGAGTCTTTTAGATTAGCTAAAAGTGTTTCAATTTTTGTGCATCTTGCCTATAGTCATATCTTCTACAAAGGATATAAAATTTGAACAAGAATGTGTCTAGATCTTCTGATAACATACCTTTGAAACTGGGCAAGGTTGAGGGCAAAATGTTTTTCATTTGTGTTATGCCTGTTACATCTGGAATAGGAAATTCAAAAGTAACCATGTATGGATTTCCATTATCATCCACAAAGTCTATTTATTTGTTCATGATGGCTCTTCTTGTGATATAGATACCAAAGGTACTCAGGATCTCATCCTCAAATTCTATGTTGATCCCTTGGTCAACATGATAATAAACATCTATCTATTGATCCTAAGTATTTTCACTATTAAAGGGTCTAAAGATTCCCCTGAGCTTCCTTTTATTTGATCAAGAAAGCCTTGCTAAAATATTGTAAATATGTTACTCACCAGAGTGTTTAGTTCATGTAGTTCCTCTCCTTCATTTCTTCTTACCAACTTAGCAAATGCTTCTTGTAATTCAGTTTCCTTTCTTATATCTAGTAATACTTCTTTTACAAGATACCTCCTTTAATTTAGAGTGTTCTCTTATTCAAGAGAATTTTGGCTTATGGTATATTATTCAACATGATTCTTAGTTGTTGCAGGTGTTTGTGGTTCTTTCCTAGCAACAACTTGTGGCTTTCTTGGTAGGAATCTCCCTCAAGAATCTCTTTCTCTCTACATAAACGTTATGCCACTCCTTCAGCTATCCTAGCCATTTTTACACAGAGTTAGTTTTTTTTCATTTTTGTGTATTCAAGGTGGTTGTTTTAGACTAAAAAATAATGCAGAAATAAAGGCATGTGAAAATCAAAACAATCAAGAATTGAAATTCTACTTTTAGAAAGCAATAAAAATTATCTACAAAAAGCAAGAAAATTATTCTAGGAAGCAGGAAATGAAAG
The DNA here is from genome assembly GCA_037957365.1 of Torreya grandis. Lineage (NCBI taxonomy): Eukaryota > Viridiplantae > Streptophyta > Pinopsida > Cupressales > Taxaceae > Torreya > Torreya grandis. Next base: position 6,616,941 of record JARHVA010000135.1, read on the forward strand.
AAGGAAAATTATTTTAGAAAGTAGGAAATGAAAGCATGAAAATTATTGTAGAAAGTAGGAAATGAAATCAGGAAAATTATTCTAGAAAGCAGGACATGAAAGAAGGAAAATTAAAATCACATGTTGCCAAAAATAAATCACTTTTGTAAGAAATAAATTTTAGAAACATGAATTAAGTAACTTATGCATTGTTTACTTCCAAAAACATAGACATATGACATAAGACACCATAGTGACCTCACTCAACTTATCCGAATGGAACTATATGTCCAATAACTTAGACATCTAGTATAAGACAGTACAATGTCCTCACTCGTTTTGCCCGACTGCGTAGAATAGTGCATTAACCAATTTTTTTAATGATTGATTTTAGAAACAATAATTGACACCCTCTCTAACAATAGCACCAAAAAGTTGTGCAAACAAATAGTGATTATTAGATTCATGAGTCTGATTAAACATTAATTATCAATCCAAGGTGTATACAATTTTCAAGAGTGTCAGCACTGTATATGCATTACTAATTCAAAAATTAACTTGCTTCTCTAGTTGTAGTATAATGAATTTATACTAAATTTACCAGATAGATATATTATGAAACTTATATGGTAGAATTATAAAGCTATTCCACACTTATGTACCATACATGAATCACACTTATATAATCAGAACTAACAATAAAATCAATTTACACAACACACTAAAATTAAAGAGGGTTGGGAGATTCATAGTAGCTCATTTCAAGGGGGTCCTTTCTTGTTTAGAACTGAGCTCCAATTCCTCTTTGAGAGAATTCACAAATTTTTATAAATTCAAATTTCTCATTACTCAATTTTGATCACAAATGCTATAGTTCAAAAACTTCTACTATTACCTTATCAAAATTATCTAACTCCTAGTCTGATCTAGGTTCTGCCTTTAAATATAGAAGGTAGTTTATTGACTCTTAACTAAAAACACCAAACTAGGAAAAAATAAAAATACTTAAAAACTACCCCAGTCAACCTTTAAGTGCTTAGTAACTAAAGTTATTTGTTTTAGGTTTGATTGGGTTAGAGACAAGGCATACTATTTTTCTATTATATTTCCTTTTGTCTTTTCTCATTATCCTTGTTTTTCCCATCTTTGGTAGCACATCTAATGATTCCTTGCATGTATGGAGTCATACAACAACTATTATTCTTCTCAATCTTCCATTTGGTTCCTTAAGATAGTTAGATGTGTCTACAAGATATCCTCAATAATGATTCTATTTTGCATAGTGGCTATAAGCACTCTGTAGTACCTACAAGTAACTTGTATGTGAAGCCTACAATTATTTTTGGTATTTTGCAGTGGCTGTAAGCAACTTGTAAGTGAAGCCTATCATTGCTAGAAGCACTCTACAGTGGCTATAGGTAACATGTACGTGAGGCCTATAATTACTATGGGCATCTTATAATACCTATGTCTTAGAAAGATACATAGACTAAGCATGGATGAAGCTATAAAAGTAAGTAATTGGTGACATCATCAATATCTGTCAAGCAAGAGGAAATTTTGGTAGTTTGTGTTTGATGAACATGAAGAAGATTTTAAGATCTCAACTGAGCAAGAAAAAACTATGGTGAACCAAGAAGTGCTTGATAGATCTAAAGATAGTCTTGATGACTTAAAACAACAAGCATATTATGTTTCAAATATACCTAAAGTTGAGAATGTTGTAGTGATCCCCAATGATAAAGTTGAAGACTATCAAATGAACATGACAGAAGTCAAGTAAGCCATAATGACAAACAAGTTTTTTAGGAGAGCTAGATGGAGTGTTCATGAGAGCTCCAAATAGTAAACTTATAGTCATTAGATGTGCTAAAATTGGTAAGTCACTTGACTATCTCCATAAACAAATATTTATTGACAAGTATGCACCATATGAAGATCTATTTTATTAGAGTATAAGTGATGCAAGGAGAATTATCTTTGACCCTAGTTGAAGTAATGAAAAAGATGTTTTTCACCTCAAGTTTCTTGAGGTATTCTACATAGTAGGATAGGTGTCTCTTTAATTATGTTGGCTGTGTTTTTCCCTAAGTGTGCATAAGAACACAAGTATGAGTTTGTTTCTTGTCTTGTTGCTTGTTTCTTTGTTGTGTGTGGTGTCCTTTCAGAGGCTCTTCAATGCCAATAGTATTCTAAAGGTGACTCCATTACCTAAGAATAGGATAAAATAATTGGTCTTTAGCATAGTAGGCTTACTACCCCTAGTAAATCACTTAAATGTTGACCAAATTTGATCTTATGTCAAATATAGTCAACCCCCTATATAGTCAAACTTACTATAGGGTCTTGATAGATAATAAATGGTCACATGGTTATGTTTAAGGTCAAATAATATGTTTCACTTGAGTCTTTTGTGTCATTTATCTTAATATTCCCTTATGACTTCTTTTTGGTTATTTTAGGGGAAGTTGTACATAGTTTTCATAAAAAGACAAATGTCAAGGTGTGCCCTAACATACCATGTGTCAGTTAGATGTTAGGATTTAGTTTGAAATTGAATAAATATAGGTTCAATATGAACTCGAAGATAATAATAGTTTCAAATAGTTAAAGGCAATTGTAAATATAAGGAATATCTAGATGGCATGTGTGAAGAGTCAAGGGGGTCACTTCAGATTCCTACAAGTTAGTTTCAAGCTTGAGAAGCTTTAAAATGTCTAAAACTACCAAAAATTGGTCTATTTCTCTCCTCGTGTACTTTGTAAGGTCAAAAAGGTCAGTTGATTTTCAGTCAGTACAGATAGAAGGAAGAGAGTTTGAAAAAATTATTTTGGTGGAAGTTAGTAGCCTTTATGGCCTTCTTTTCCATGGGAAAAGATGCTAGTTTGGTGTACTATGATCTATGAACTATCCTTAAGAATTCTAGTGACTTCAATATGCCTACATAACCCTTGCACCTTTAGTGTTCCTATCTATTTGTAGTTTTCTGATGCTTCCAAGTAATGACCATGATATTTAGAGTATTTCATTCTTTCCCATGATTTTTGCATACTGTTTTACATGTGTGAACATGGATCTATAGTCATGAATATCTCATTGTACTAGAAAGGATCCCTCATGGTCTACATAAAATGTTCTGTCAGTTGTAGTTTTTTGTCCCCTCATGTGGTTTATATCAAAGGTAATGTAATTAATTTACTTCTTCTCAAAACATGGTGATGGTTTAAGCAATTTTTAACTGACTAATGGACATACCAATCTTTGAACCAAGTAAGGTTAAATGTACAACTCACATACTAGAAGATAGTGATCAAGACTATAACTGTGTAATCATGGAGGTAGAATAATAGGTCTTGAGAGAGGTTCAAATTTGATGATGTAGTATAAGAGATTTATTTGATATAGGGTTGAAATGGTTGGACATCATGAAAAATGGTAAGAGAGACAATACAAATTTGAGATTGGATATACAGTCACTAAGCCTTCATGAATACTATAAGGGTCTGAAACCAACATCATAGATGCCTAAGTAGTGATGAAATGACTTTGAATATGTTTGAAATCCAATTGAGATTGTTAGGAAAGTCTAGAAATACAAATGAGGTAATTGTATGAATGGTGAGGCCATTACAAAAAATGAGACCTAATCCATGTTGAAAAGGTTGAAATCAAACTGATTACCTTAATTTATCAGAGGAGGAGATCCTATCTCATAATGATGCATCTATTGGTGAAGATTCATGTAGTCTGAGTAGGTATAATTATTTCATGCTAGCATCCTAGGCCTAAGGGTAATGTATTAACTTAATAATATGGTTTATAAGTTAGGAGAGTGATGGTAGAATGGATTTTCACTCAGTCAGGCTTCCACCATATACATTCAATAAGCACAGTCCCATTTGAGCCTACTTCAATTTGGAACAACTTGAAAACCTAGGTGTGTTGATGGGGAGAATGATTATATGGTCTCACAACAATAAATAAGTGAATTAAAGGCTGAAATGGCCATGATAACTTCAAGATGGAACAAAGGGAATGAATCAAAAAGTTCAAACAAAGAAATGTCCACCTACAAAATTCTTGATTTTTGATTCAGGGGTATCAGGTAATGACTATATTCATAATATAAATATCAAAATTATACATATTTAGAGTCTTATGAAGTAATAAGAGTCTTTTTAAAAGTCAATAAGAAGTTCTAAATGTTTCATTAGTCTTGAAATAGGTCAATTTGAAATAGGTAAATGTAAGATTTATAAAGGTTTTGACATGCTTTGAAGTTCATGAACCATAAAGACCTATTTACATATTGTAAATACCTTTTACCTTTCTATCCAAGATAAATCCACCTTAAGATCTCTCTAGAAGGTGGCCAATGAAAATAAGAGACAAATAAGGAATTTAGAGAGAAGTCCTAAGCATAAACCAAATTTGGAAAAGTTTTTAGAATATGATGGAGTTCGTACCATCAAGATAGGAGACCAATAAAGAAAAGAAATAAATATAAAAGGATGAATCATGGAGGAGACACGAGTATGAGCAGTTCAGGATAGAAGGTATAGGATATGATGGAGAGTCACAAACCTTTAGGTCTGTATTAGAAGTTTGTAAAGTTTGTATATATAGTTTGACAAATAAATGGATAGAGGCAATGTTTATATGGATATTTCATCTCCGACCTTCAACTTGTAAGCTCATGATTCTAGCATTATTATTTTGATTCTCTTGTTGGTATTTGAATATCTTATTTTATTAAAATAGGAAAACATAATATTTTTGTATATACATGATTTGATGGAAGAGATAGTTAGAAAAGAGATACGGGATGTTTTCTCTCAATCAAGGATATGAAACAATAATCTTTTAATTTATCTTCTTAGTATATGGCCTGATAAAATTTATAATGGGGCCATTGAGAGCATATGGAGTCATTCTATTTTTTGAATCTATGTGTTGATTGTGAATTTAGTAAAGTTTCATAATTATGGATGATTGCAGGTCATGACAGGAGGAAGAACCTAAAAATTTGTATATTATTATTAAGTTTCATATACTTTTACAAACATGGAATCACTCTTAAGACTCAATAGTTAATATTCTTGAAGCAATAAGAGTGCATGATCTAGTTTAGAAATAAATATACTTTCATTTTCTGCCTTTTCGGGTCTATTATGGTAAGATTGGTGATGGTTTTAAAAATTTAATCTTGAAGTTTGAACAAGTGACTATACAGGATTAAATGGTAATATAAATTTGCCAGATATTTGAATAGAGTAAGATTTTACTCATTTTGTTAATAATCAATTTAATGTTATAATTGCAATTCAATATTGTAATCCTGCATGGTTTCAAATGAACAATGAGGAATTATATAAAGATAATTGATTGAAATAGTGTCTAAGTTTAACAAATTATCTTTCGAGTCATGAATACACAGCCAAATCACAGGTATCAATTCTACCTGCAGGTACTAAAGTGAAGGTAAATATAGACATAATAGACTGTGTGACATATAAAAGACATGGATAGAATTAGGATAAAAGGTATGAACTCAGATTCCAAACCTGATATAAAGGAGATGGATCTATAGTCATGAATATCTCATTGTACTAGAAAGGAGCCCTCATGGTCTACATAAAGTGTTCTGTCAGTTGTAGTTTTTTGTCCCCTCACTCTGGTTTATATCAAAGGTAATGTAATTAATTTACTTCTTCTCAAAACATGGTGATGGTTTAAGCAATTTTTAATTGACTAATGGACATACCAATCTTAGAACCAAGTAAGTTTGAATGTACAACTCACATACTAGAAGATAGTGATCAAGACTATAACTGTGTAATCATGGAGGTAGAATAATAGGTCTTGAGAGAGGTTCAAATTTGATGATTTAGTATAAGAGATCTATTTGATATAGGGTTAAAATGGTTGGACATCATGAACAATGGTAAGAGAGACAATCCAAATTTGAGATTGCATATACAGTCACTAAGCCTTCATGAATAATATAATGGTCTGAAACCAACATCATAGAGGCCTAAGTAGTGATGAAATGACTTTGAATATGTTTGAAATCCAATTGATATTATTAGGCAAGTCTAGAAATAAAAATGAGGTAATTATATGAAAGGTGAGGCCATTACACAAAATGAGACCTAATCCACGTTGAAAAGGTTGAAATCAAACTGATTACCTTAATTTCTTGGAGGAGGAGGTCCTGTCTCACAATGATGCATCTATTGGTGAAGATTCATGTAGTATGAGTAGGTATAATTATTTCATGCTAGCATCCTAGGCCTAAAGGTAATGTATTGACTCAATAATATGGTTTATAAGTTAGGAGAGAGTGATGGTAGAGTGGATTTTCACTCAGTCAGGCTTCCACCATATGCATTCAATAAGCACAGTCTCATTTGAGCCTACTTGAATTTGGAACAACTTGCAGACCTAGGTGTGTTGATGGGGAGAATGCTTATATGGTCTCACAACAATAAATAAGTGAATTAAAGGCTTAAATGGCCATCATAACTTCAAGATGGAACAAAGCGAATGAATCACAAAGTTCAAATAAAGAAATGTCCACTTACAAAATTCTTGATTTTTGATTCAGGGGTATCAGGTAATGACTATATTCATAATATAAATATCAAAATTATACTTATTTAGAGTCTTATGAAGTACTAAGAGTCTTTTTAAAAGTCAATAAGAAGTTCTAAATGTTGCATTAGTCTTGAAATAGGTCAATTTGAAATAGGTAAATGTAAGATTTATAAAGGTTTTTACATGCTTTGAAGTTCATTAACCATAAAGACCTATTTACATATTGTAAATACCTTTTACCTTTCTATCCAAGATAAATCCACCTTAAGATCTCTCTAGAAGGTGGCCAATGAAAATAAGAGACAAATAAGGAATTTAGAGAGAAGTCCTAAGCATAAACAAAATTTGGAAAAGTTTTTAGAATATGATGGAGTTCGTACCATCAAGATAGGAGACCAATAAAGAAAAGAAATAAATATAAAAGGATGAATCATGGAGGAGATACGAGTATGAGAAGTTAAGGATAGAAGGTATAGAATAGGATGGAGAGTCACAAACCTCTAGGTCTGTATTAGAAGTTTGTAAAGTTTGTATATATAGTTTGACAAATAAATGGATAGAGGCAATGTTTATATGGATATTTCATCTCCGACCTTCAACTTGTAAGCTCATGATTCTAGCATTATTATTTTGATTCTCTTGTTGGTATTTGAATATCTTATTTTATTAAAATAGGAAAACATAATATTTTTGTATATACATGATTTGATGGAAGAGATAGTTAGAAAAGAGATACGGGATGTTTTCTCTCAATCAAGGATATGAAGCAATAGTCTTTGAATTTATCTTCTTAGTATATGGCCTGATAAAATTTTCAATGGGGCCATTGAGAGCATATAGAGTCATTCTATTTTTTGAATCTATGTGTTGATTGTGAATTTAGTAAAGTTGCATAATTATGGATGATTGCAGGTCATGACAGGAGGAAGAACCTAAAAATCTGTATATTATTATTAAGTTTCAAATACTTTTACAAACATGGAATCACTCTTAAGACTCAATAGTTAATATTCTTGAAGCAATAGGAGTGCATGATCTGGTTTAGAAATAAATATACTTTCATTTTCTGCCTTTTCGTGTCTATTATGGTAAGATTGGTGACGGTTTTAAAAATTTAATCTTGAAGTTTGAACAAGTGATTATACAGGATTAAATGGTAATATAAATTTGCCAGCTATGAGAATAAAGTAAGATTTTACTCATTTTGTTAATAATCAATTTAATGTTATAATTGAAATTCAATATTGTATTCCTGCATGGTTTCAAATGAACAATGAGGAATTATATAAAGATAATTGATTGAAATAGTGTCTAAGTTTAATAAATTCTCTTTCGAGTCATGAATACACAGCCAAATCACAGGTATCAATTCTACCTGCAGGTACTAAAGTGAAGGTAAATATAGACATAATAGACTGTGTGACATATAAAAGACATGGATAGAATTTGGATAAAAGGTATGAACTCAGATTGCAAACCTGATATAAAGAAGATAAACGTGTTTTTCAATATACAGAAGATCAAGCACACTACAGACCTTTAGCCATAAATTCAAAATTGGGAAATTCATTTTGAAGTCGTTAAGTCTGTGCAATGTTTGGAAGAATCTTGATAGGTAACTAATGGTACAAAATCAATTGACGTCCTCTTCAAATCTATCAGTGAATAAATGTAATTCTTTGTATTTTCCAAATACTAAGAATTGGATGAAAGATAGAGTTTGTATGTTAGATTGTGAAATGTCCACATGAATTCTAGAATCCTATTTAAGATATGTGGAGTCGAAGATTATAATGATATGTCAGTTTGAGATTGTGACAATCCTTATAAGAGATAAGCATAAATTCTAGATGTATGTTTGTTACATTTGAGAAGAAAACAAAAAGAGTGGGTTATTGAAAAAATTTGAGATAAGTTTTGAACTTGATGATATCTTCTCAAGTAAAGCATTGGTCCACAAAGAAGACCTTTTTTAAATACGAATAGCCTCATTGGTATCATAAAAGCTAATATGGTTAAAAGAGTTCAAACCTTATAGACTAAAGGCATATTAGAATCAGACCTCATTGAATAAAATCTAATAAGGGATTAAGTAAATCAAGATTAAGCATAGATAAATGACAAAGATAGTGAAACAAAGTTAAGAGATAAAACATGTATAAAACAAAGTTGAGTAATGGAGAAAGAAATGGGTTATATGTCACCAAAATAAGTTTATGATACAAAAATGGCATCAATTCTCCAAATGAGTACCTACAGGTGACACCGTCAGTATATGTGGTAGACCAATCTAGACATATGCATGATTGTAAGTTAAGAAAAGATAAGATTAATAATCATGTTGGATACATTCTTACACTTGTTTAGTATAATTCCATATGGCTCTCAAATAAGAATCAACACCTACAGGAACCTTGTGGATTCTAAATACATACATATAGTTGAAGGTAGTCTGTAGACTAGTTTAGGCATATGAAAAATGCAAGTTGTCTTGGTATGAAGTGGTGTAAGATTGAATGAATTTACTAAAACATCCTCAAAATGATATATAACATTCCATGTGACTCTCATGGATAGGATAAATAGATAAAGGACTCGGTCTTGAAACTTAACCTATAGTTAGTCCAAAACCTTATTTACAACCATAAGCCTAGAGAGTTAGTCTTGTGAAATTTGTTGATTGAGGGTTATAGAGTCATGATCAGGTTTTAAAATATTTTTTAGAGCATAAAAATGACTCAAAATAACCCTCCATATTCCCACTTTGGCCAGGTGAACAGAGAAGGGGCCCTCTATTTTGTATCAAACAAAGGGCACTCCACATGCAGTATAATCTGCAAACCTAGCATAGGAATGTTGAATGAAAGAAGGGAAAAGATTTAACGACATAATATAAAGATGTGAAAGGTTGTTTTATATATGAATAAAGTGTGAATATTCATTTATAGTCATTGAAACCTCCACAAGTGACTATATGCACAAAAGACACAACTAGGCCTAACCCCTATAGGTACTTAGACTAATCCATATGACCATGATAAATTTATTAAAAAAATTAGGATATTCAAGGGAAATTTTATGATGGATTAGAGCCATTTTTTTGTAGATATTGTCACAAAATTGGTCAATTTGGCCTTAATTCCTATCAAGCCTACTCAGAATGCAATAAGGAGCTTAAGAGACCAACTTATTTTGCTCACATCTATATGGACCATGGGAATGAGACATAAAGAACTTGGGGATAGTTGAAAAGGGTCATATACTCCAAATTTGTGAAATTGGTTTGAAGGTTGGATGTCAGGATTTTATGAACAATCGTTAATAGTCCAATCCTCTTAAAACCTTGGTTTGGACCTAATGGAGATGAAATGAATGGATATGAATCCAAGAGGAGTCAAATAGAAACGAAAGTTCTTGGGACATGTCTGAAACTCTCTCAGGATCCTTGAAATTCACTTTTTTCATACTATCACTTGTACAGATAGGGTTAATACTGAGTTTATTGTAAGATTTGAGTTATTTTGCAGTTGCAAAGGTGGATGGATAATTGAGAATCATTATGGGAGGTATTTAGAGAATTATCCTAACTTATATAACTCATTTATCACATTGGTTGAACATGAAAAGACCTCTAATATCTCATTCATCATGGGTAGTCTAAATAGATAGTGAGAAGGCAAAATGATTGTTAATTATTGGAAGTGAGAAGTGATCTATGAGTTTTATTAAGATCTTTTAATAGATTAGAGGAAAAAAGGGATATTTTTGAGTTTCCTAACACCTTTTCAATGCATTTTTTTGAGTAACTAACTTTGATGACAAGTTTGAGGACAAACCTAGGGGACTAGTGATGAATGATTATACACATTGAATGATACGTGACAAGGATGAATGCATCAGTTAGGGAGGCATAGATGACATGTAATGACATATTATCTACCTTATCATGGCATACCATATGTGTCAAGGATCCTTATGGTAGTTTAAGATAATCAAGAGAACCCCTCCCCATCATGAAGGTAGTTTTAAAGCAAGATAATGAAGAGTTCTACACTAACTTGGGGAAAGTGCTTTTTTTTAGATTGACACATGTTCATGACAGTTTCTTGACCTCTTTTCCAACTCATTTCCTTTAATTTTAATTGATTTATAGAGTTTGACACTTGGTCTTGACCTTTCATCTTCACTTCTTCTCTCCGTTCTCCTATGTTCTATAAATTCAAGCATTTTTGGCTTTGTAATGGATTCACAATTTATATGGTGAAGCCCTATTGGTTTTGACTTCTCATTTACCTTTGAATAAAGTTTTATTAATTTTATTCGTTCTCTGAAATTTATTGACTGTGTTAAGTAGTTTGTGTGGTTGGCAAGAGATGAACATTCTCTCCTTGCTTCCATTTCTATTCTTACATGTTTATGTGAGTGATATCTCTGCAATCAAATTTCATAAAGTGTATTATTTATTAATTATGTCTTGAAGTATGAGAGGGAATATAGTGTCTTGTATTAGACTATAATGTTTTTAAGTATGTCTTGAATTATGAGAGGGACTATAGTGTCCTATATCAGAAACAAATTGTGTATGAATTGCTCACAATTTGCATTGTATCATGTTTTTTGTGCTGGTATGTTCCATGTCTATCCATTTATTTTGGATATAGAAAATATGGTTTTTTTATGCCATAATAATTCAAAAGATATGTCATTATTATTACTTTATTAATACACTAAATATTTTGGCCCTCGTTTGTTAATAGCCCCTTTTACCTTAGAATATATATTTTATTTTCTATATCAATAACAATTATAAATGGAGAACTAATTTTTTGATTGAACCAATCTAAATAAAGATTTTTTTGTTATTTTTTTGTAAATTTTTGAAAATTAAACAAATTTATTGCATTATTTTATTAGTGAATATTTTGAAAAGAGGATGACTGATGCTTTACAGTAAACATCTTAACCAAGTTTTGTTTTAAATAGCATATGATATTCTTGAAAATATTTGAGGATGAGAATGTCAAAAATAAATAATATAACATAATAGCACATGTATTTTATTAATATTATGAGTCAAAAATTACCTTTGGAAGAAAAAAATTATTGCTATATAAAATGTCACCATACTAACATTCTTTGTAGTTTCCTGCGAATAGGAAATGAACATGTCAATTGAGATGTTAACTATGTCCTTACTTGGTCATTTGAGAATTTTATTCAGTGTTTTTTTCAATTCATTTTTCTTGGTTACCTAATATTTTATTGTGTCAAGAAGAGTTCCTTTTACAAATAGTTATTGAAGCTCCTCATCTGTTATGCAAAAAGAGGCATAGAGAGAAGTAAGTGTTTTTATATAAATATGAAATTACTTATTTATTTTGATTAAAATTATTATAAATTCCCATATTATAATGGAATTTATAAATTTGGAATTAAATAAATGGAATCTAGAAGCAAAGAAAAAATACTATAAGAAGTTACACAATAATATCCTTATCTTGTGTACTCTTCTAGATCCCTTCTGAGTTATATTGCTTGTTATTATAAGTTCTTTTATGAAATATTACACATGGAGTTATTTCAAATGCTATTTTTATTATTATGTTTCCATTGTTTATTTCTTTGATAGTTACACAAATAAAAATCTTATCACCAAAGAGTTTCCATATGGCCATATGGTGTATAAGTGTGAACCAATTGGTGAAGACTTTATGTAGATTCCATTAGAGGTACATATGAATATTTTTTATTATGTTTGTTGCATTTGACTATAATTATATTTTAAGTTACTTCTTTATGACTTATTTTTCAAGTATATTTAGATATAAAAAAAGAAGACTACCTTTTTTACTATTATCCAATCCCTATTATAAATGATAAATCACCCAAAGAACATGACTTTGACTTCATGATATCCTCTTTCTCATTTTATTGTGTCTTGTATCATTCTTATTAAGAGATGAATGGATGATGTGATGTGAATTGCATGGTTCTTGTTTACATTTATTATTTACAATTTTGGTTCATGTATATGGTTGTTTATATTTGTATTGGTTTTGTCTCCTAGTTCATATCTGGAAGATAATTGTTTTGTAATTCATAAGGAGAAAAATTATTTAGGCACAATAATTTTTAATTATATATGAATATAATACTTATTTTATTCCAAGTATAAAACTATAATAACAATAATTTATAAGGTTTAATCAACCTCCTTTTCTCTGAGATTTTACAAAAAGATGCCATCCAACTTCTTAAGGAATTGATAAAACTATATTATTGGGAACACTCTTGGCTATGAATTTGAAAATTTTATTTTTTTAAACTTGAAAAGTTCGTGTAATCCAAGAAAGCAAGAAAGGAGTGAATTTGTTTACCAATATAGGCAATCGACCATATTCCCTTTAACATGAAACATTGAGGTATAAAAGAATAATGGTTACATAATTAACATAGATGCATACCCATGTTAGCACTATAGGAATACATAAGTATGAATTAGATTTGAATAATGTTCATTAATAGGAAAAATATAAAATTTATAATAGATTCAATATGCAACTGATTCAAGCCAGAAGAGTATATGAAATCATGTGCTCTTTCAGATTTAAAAGTGTCATGTTTACTAAAAGTAGATTAAAAGAACATAGCCGATAGAAACCATTTGCTTGCATATTGATAGTGACATATATCATTTGTTTGAATATTATATATGATCTATAAATGAGACTATAATTTTTAAGTGTCAGTGCATCTATGTTTATGATTTTTAAGTTGTTATTGCATATGGGTATGTGATCTAAATCAATTATCTGAATTGTGGCTAGTTTTGTTGGTTTCTATAATCACTAATTTGAGAAAAGGTTTGCATGTTTTTTATATTTTTTAAAATCTCTTTTCAATGAATTTGTGTATTTCATCTATGACATTATTTTGATGCAATGATTTTTATGGCTGTATAGGTGTTTTATTTTTTTGAAACTCTTCCTTGATTGATAATAATTTTTTTGACATGACAAGAATTAGAAGGGTTATTAATTGATTTTCTGAGCTAGTTGGCAATAAGAACACTAGGCTTATGCATAGAAAAAAAATGTTTGCTATGTATAAAAGCCATTGGAGTCTTTCTATTTTTTGCTTATTCCCACCAAATAGAGCACTATCCTCAAGGATATGGAAATATTTAATGTAATCTTCAAATTGGTATCTTCATTGCTTATATGAATACTTGTTCTAGAGACACAAGCCATTATTTTATTCATTACTTTAGATTGATTATTTTGTTTGTCATGTTACTCCCTATTTCAAGTATTCTTTGGGCATGTTATTTTTGACCATTTACTCACATCAACTTTGGTTTTAGTTTGTAGAATTTAATTATTTTAATTATTTAATGCCATACTTTCTTTAAAATATATTAACTCAGTTAATGGATCCACTTTTGTTTAATTTTATGTGTTATTAAATTTTTTAACTTGACATGTATAAACATATTTTAATATAAAATTGGTATTATGAAAGCCCTTTCTAAAATTTTACCTTCTATAAAAAACACATTTTCTAAAATACTAATACAAAATCTTGCTAATATATTTTGAATATATTTAATTTGTAATTTATGCATTTCAAGATAGCTATGTGGTAGGAGACATTATCGATATAGAATTCCAAATACAAACTATTTCAGGGGATAATCATAATGTTTAATGAATAACCTAATAAAATGTGTTTTCTAAATAATGGATATAAGTTTCTTTTTCATTCCAAGATGCATTTTATAAATTTTTTTTGTATCTGTTGTCAAAATTTCTTTTGCAATTTATCTAAATTTAGTATGCACACTTATACTTTTTCAGTTATCAACCACCATTGTAGACCAATCAATTTACACCTCTACCTAAATATGAGTATAAGGACAACGAGATTTCCTTTTTTTCTCTTTTTGTAAAATAATTGACTTGGAAATAGTGTTAACATTATAGAATGCTAGCCTTGATTTCTATTGCTTCTATAAAGTTAATGTAAGCAACCTTGCTATAGGAAATGTTACTTTTGAAAAACTACCAGAATGGTGATGCAGGAGGCCATTATGATGCTCTAGATAATGGATGGAATCAAGGCCATGGTCATTTTTTTCATCATCATTCAAGGTAAGGCATTCATTAGCTTGTAGGATCTACCCTGTTTCATAGTCTTAAAAAAAGAAGAATAAGGGGTCAACAATGGGCAAATGTGATTAAAAATGACTAAAAATGGAATTGATTCATAATAGATACTAAGATTTAGAACTTGAAAACTTTATTTCCTTAATTAGGATTTATAATCATTGATATTTAATGTAACTACAATCTAAATTAGATGTATTTACAATCACCATGATATATAGGTGCATGTAGAGATTGAACTTTGAATGTACGCAATTATACTCAATAAATCCACTGTGAAATTAAATAACTATTATAGTTACTATATTGCATATGTTTCAAATCCCAAGGCTTTAGCAATAAAAAGTCACTAAACTTCTATTTGTTTGTCTTTCCCTTGATTCTATCTATACATACGATTATTGCACATAACTTTTTCCTTGTAAAAATCAAGACCACCATGTAAAAATCACAATATTCATTGCTTTGGTTCATCTCCAAAAATAATCCCAGAAAGAACTTCAACTATAGAAAAGTCTCACAACAATCTACAATACTATACATTTGTGCCTATCAAACCAAAATAATCTTCTAACCCAAAAAAAAATAAAAAATTGTTAAACCCTAACTAAGGAAATACAAAGCCTTATATTTGTCCAATCCTGACTAAAGTGATACAAATCCCTACATTTGAAATCTTGAGGCCCAAATCAAGTAAACACATCACAAATCTTTCAGATCTCTAATTATGTAAACATTTAAACCAATTAACTCATTTGCTACAATGAAAGATGAAATATATATATATATATATATATATATATATATATATATATATATAGATTGTTTAAGATCTAATATGAAAACTCTCTACATAGGATTTATAACATGAATAATCTCTTTGCACATGATAGTCTAGTCCACTCAACCCACCAAAGCACCAAAATCTTCCCACCCTAACTCATCATCTTCTCTCCAACCCTTATTACTTTGTTAAATCCAACAAATAATATAAATATTCTATAGACATATAGATATTTATAACCCACTACCATGTTCTTTAATGAAGTGATTCAACATTTAATGCAAAATATTGAAACTAGACAACCCACACCTCCTGAACAAATGAAACATTGAATGGTAGATCATACCTTTCTTATACAAACCCATCCTCTATTTGTTGCATGGTTAATGCCCAACCTTAATCCAAGTGAAGTGACCAATAACATAAAAAATTCATCCAAAAAAGTTGTAGCAAATATTATTATTTTATCTACCTCATTAAAAACCCTGCTATTTCACTTTGCAAAAGGCTTATATTTTTCTTATGAACTAATCAATTGAATCTAATTGGGTATAGAATTTGGTAGTATTTTATTGAATTAGACCTCAATATTTGAAATCTAGGGCTTTGTATCACTTTAGTTACAATTTCACAGTTCTTTATTTTTTTTGGGTTTTGTTCTAGGCAATAATTTTATCATATGGGGATTTGATGGTGTAACAATATGTGGCTTTTGACAGTGTATTTTAATTGTTTATTAATAATTATCAAGGAGTAGCATTGTTATATATGGATTTAATTTGGTGATTTATGATTACCATAATCTTTGATTGAAGATTTTTGATCTATCAATTTTATGTGCAATGTTTGAGTGTTGTCGTTGGGTCATAGGCAAAAGGATTACTAAAACTGGATCATAGGTTTGAATGACATGTTTAGCATTGGATCAAAGGTTCAAATGTAATTTTTATCTCCCCAATAAATTTATTACCCTAAGTAGTTAATTGATTAGAAATGTTGGAATTACTAATTACTACATATATGGATTTAAAAAATTGTCTTTGTCAATTTTTTGCAATGGATTCTTTACATAAAGACCTTTGGAATTTTATTTATTTTTTATTTGTTAGTTATTTTTAGGTATGATGTAGGTTTACTAGCATATCTCATAAAATGTTATACTTTTTTCTTAAAAATTGTTTATACCTCATACCTTCACATTTGAAATAGAATACAATTTACTTAGAACCATTGAGTTTTGAAAATGCCATAAATGAAATATAATTAAAATATATTTATTCTAATTAACATGGAGTGGAGAATAACATTTTGAATAATAATTTAATATTATTTAAAGATTTAAAAACAAAACAAAATGGAGTATTTTTTATTTTAAAAATGATGTGTTTCATAGAAATGGAACAAAATTGGATATTGGTATTATTATCCAGGTTATGATTGGGATTGTAAATGGTGTATTTTTTTGTAACTAATATGTTAAGAATTATAGTATTTTATGAATAGGTAAAAATGATTATGTTTTTTCTTCATTCAAGCTTCCTATACAAATATTGATAGTGGGTTATAAATGTTTCCCTTAACCAATTAGATCGATTAGTTTCCTCTATTTTTTTTTTTGTTATTCTAGTTTTCATGTTGCACAAGTTGATGCTATTGGTGAAATATTCATATATCTGATATATCTTAAAAATAATTGGCTTATTTTTGTTATAATAAATTTGTTACAATTCCAAGGTAGTCATGTCTTTAATGCCAAAATTTATATCATATCACTTCCTCCATCTCAGTCATGTATAATGGGACACCTCACTTTGCCTCATGATGGAAAATTTATTATAAATCAAAGTTAGTGATGTTCTATAGTTATATCCAAAGCTCTTATACCATATTCCATATACCAAGAAAATAAAAAATCAATATTATAATTCAATTTGTGCAATGAAGCTTTAAGTTATTTTAATATCTAATATCATATTTTGTATTATATTATTTTTATTTTTTCCATTGAAATAATGTTAAAGATTTCATATATTGCATTTCTCCATAGTGATTAGGAATAAAGATGTAGGGGAATTTTGCTTTTGACCTATAGAGGTAAGGAAATATTAGGATAGTGTTCCATGTTTGTAAAAAAAATATGTGTTTAGGCAAAGGGTAGTAGGGATTGGGGTGGAACACCAGGGTATTTTAGGTTACTAAATTTGTGTCAAGTGAAGGTTTTAGTGAAAAAGAGTGAAATTAATCCTAGGACATAGTTATTTTTTTTAGTGTATATTTATTCATTTATTATACACTATCATACTCGATCAGGAAGAATTTTCTATCTAGTTAGGTGTATATATAGGTTAGAATATAAGTATTTTATACGTTGTTATGGTTATTGGCATTCCTTGTGAAATTATGTGTAATAATTTGGTTCCCTGGGTTTTCTTATGACAAGGGGATAACTATATATTCCCTATTTTAAGTTTTTTCTAAAGATAAGGTTAAAATTAGGTGACTAATAAGTCAGAGTGTGTTTTTGAACCCTTAGCCTTACCAGTTAAAAGTCAAATTCTTCATAGTGGATTTAAATATCTTTATTCAATTATCGATGTAAGTCATATTTTAAATGTATAGATCATTTAGTTTGATCAACCCATCAAAATAATCTTTTTAATAAACCAATTAACTATATAAAAGTTTAGCATAAAATATATTGTGCCAAAGAATGACCATATTAACTAGAAAGTTGTTTAATGTTTTTGAAGAGGTCTAGGCCTATATCAAATTAATTATCCTATTTTGTGTATTAATTATTTTATCAGTGATTTAATTTATTACTGAATAAAATGGTATGGACTATCTATGTCTTCAAATTGGTTCATGTTCAAATCTTACACAAATTTTAAAGTTTATTTTGATTTTCTAGAACAACATGCTATTTCACTTTGTCAAAGGCTTATACATTTTTTTCACACTAATCAATGAAATTTGATTGGATGGTAGATTCCATAATAATTGAAAGATAAATATACTATATAATTATTTCAACTATGTATTAATGCAGTTTGATCCATATAATATAGTGCTTTGTATCACATGTGTCTTTTGATTAACTCAAGTTTAATGGAGATAGGTTAGGGCAGGGAGATTTTTTTGGGTAGGTGAAGTAGAATCTATTCCACTACATTTCAATTTATTTTCAAAACCATTCACAATGCCATTCACATATTGCATATTATATGCCTTAATCTATAGTTACGTCATGATTTTTTTTCCCTTGGTATGATGGCATGCTTTAATATTAACCTAAGTTTTAGTCCATAATTCATTGTAATAAATGGAATCTAATTGCCCAGCATATTAAAAAATAATTGTTTTATTTTGAATAATCCATTCTAGATCAATATATAGTTATCATACCTTACTAATTTTCAAGACTAGTTACTTTTTTAATATCATATGAATTCATATCTATAAGGTTGTATAGATCAATAACAAAATTCTATTTCTCGTCATGTCATTCAAATGGTAGATCGATGATTTTGAGTCTTGACCAAAGAATATAAAAAAAAATACTTCTAAATATTTGTTTGTTTGGCATTGATATGTCTAAGTTATTAATGTGCAAGTAAAAATGACAAATGATTTTGTACATAAATCTTGTTCTTTTTTCTCTTTTTTGAGTAATTAATCATTATATTTCCCCATAGCTAACCATTATTTTTTACTATTATACAACTTACATCTCGCCACGTGTAAAAGCCATAAGTATAAGTAAAATATCATGTTCTTAGTAACAAAGTCCTCAAAAAAGTGTCACGTGAAAAATTGACATTAAATGTCTTAAGTTAATGTGCTCTACCATCTACAATGAGGCTAGAAAAGTCATTCATTAAGTGATCACAATTGCTACTCATGTATTTATTTCCTAATGATTTGCAAGGAGAAAAAATAAGTGACATAATAAATACACATCTATTATCTAATTCATTTTTTGTGTGTGTGTGTATTTTGGATTCTTTTAGAGGGTCTTATACATGTATCAAAACCATGTGAGGTTCCCTTGGGACATGACAAAAAAGATTCCAAAACATTTACATCATGGGTAATGTGCTATTATTACCACTTTGATCTAGTAACTAGATTTT
Source organism: Torreya grandis (assembly GCA_037957365.1). Lineage (NCBI taxonomy): Eukaryota > Viridiplantae > Streptophyta > Pinopsida > Cupressales > Taxaceae > Torreya > Torreya grandis. The sequence goes on from JARHVA010000135.1 coordinate 6,636,599, forward strand.
ATGATCATTATCTCAAGTTATAGCTAAAGACTTACTATTGTTTGGTGAATGGGAAAGAAATACATTACTTGAAATATGATAACTACCAAATAGTAGGAGAACTATAAGATACATACTGGACAAATGCAATAGGTAATATACTAGTTTTCTTTAGATAGAGTCATTTCTTTCTAAAAAATGTCTAAATTGACAAATTATATACTTTTTTTTTATAAAAGTTTCGTTCATTGAAGCATTACATCTAATGCTAACAAAATAAATCAATGTTATATATGTTATAATTCCAACTTGTACTTCAAATAGGTAAGCATATCTAAACACGACTCGTAAATAAGTGCAAGCAATTGGGGTAGACTAACATGTATAAGTTTTTTTTTTTTTTTTAGTACTCATGTATATTGCTACTATTTTCTTGACATGTTTATATTGTTTATGCCTATAGATATGTCATTAACAGGAATAGAGAGTTAATTTACTAATCAAACCTATCTGAATTAATTTGTATTTTATTTTTTTGTAAATGCCTGACAATGTAACAACTATTTGCATTATTTTATTAGTGAATATTTTTAAAATAGAATCATTGATGCTTTATATTAAGCCTCTTGCCCGTGTTTTATTTTTAATGGCATATGCTATTCTTGCAAAAGTATGAAGAAGTGAGTGTGGAAGAGAAATAATATAATATTTTAGCACATGTATGTTATTAATATTATGAGGCAAAAATTACATTTGGAAGAAACAATTTTTTGTTATACAAAATATCGTCATACTAGCATTCTTTGTAGTCGCATGTGAATAAGAGATGAACATGTGAACTAAGATGCTAACTAGGTCTTTACCTAGTCATTTGAGAGTTGTATTGAACTTTTTTTGGCTTCATTTTTTTTGGCTACATAATTTTTTCTTATGTCGGAAGTATTTCTTTTTATGAATAGTTCGTTCATCTCCTTATTTGTTATGCAAAAAGAGACATAGAGACAAGTAAATATTTTTTAGATGAATATGTAATTTTCTTGTTTATTTTGATTAACATTATTGGAAATTCCACTCTCAATAGGGAATTGATAGAGATATAGTTGAAGAAATGAAAGGTAGATTGAAAGATGACATACTACATGAAGCTACATGGTAATATCCCTTTCATTTGTACTCCCTTGGATCCCTTTGGAGTTCTATTCTTTGTTATTATAAATTATTTTATGCAATATTACATGTGGAATTATTTTTGTTTCCATTAGCTATTTATTTGATAGTTACACAAATAAAATTCTTGTCACCGATGAGTTACCAAATGGTCAAATGATTGACCAATGGGAGCCAATTAGGGATGGATGAACACACACTCCATTACAGGTTCATATGAATATATTTTCTTACTTTTATTGTATTTAACCATAATTTTATTGTAAGTTACCTCTTTAAGACTTATTTTTAAGGTATATTTAGAGCTACAAAAAAAACTCACCTTGTTGACTATGAGTGAGTCCCTATTATAGATGAGAAAACACCCACAAAACATGACTTTGACTTGTTGGTATCCTCTTTCCCCTTTTTGTATGTCTTGTCAAATTTATATTAAGAGATGGATGGCTAATGTGAATGGCATGGTTCTTATTTACATTTGTTATTTATCTTCTATTCTTGCTCTTTACCAAGTATATCACAATGTTTCTTCCTTACATATGTATTTCTCAAGCATTGATTCATCTATTATTATTATGGAGGTTGCCTTTAATAAAAATTCTATTATTGCATCCATGATCTTAGATTCATTTCCAAAGGTGAGGCATTTATAGAATTGATTTTCCCACCTCACTTTATTTTAGTTAGGCTACACCAAAAAAACACATGGATCAATACTAAATATAAGAATTGTATAGGCAATAAACTATTATTATTGAACCGTTTGTTTACAAATTGTTTTTTGAAACTACTAAGATGAATAATTAAGAGACTATAGAAATTTATCACACTCTAACTTAGTCGTCTCAGATGGATAATCTTGGAACCATTAGCTTTATATTGGAATTATTGTTGGATCTATTGCCCAATCAGATTCAATTGGTTAGTGTGTTATAAAAATATATAAGCCTTTTACAAAGTCAAATAGCAGGATTTTTAATAAAATAGATAAAATAATAATATTTGGTGCAAGCTAATTGACTTAATTTTTTGATGTCATGGGTCGTTCACTTGGATCGATGTTGAGCACTAATTGTGCAGATCATTTCAGTGGTGTGGCTTGCTTGATTTGAATATTTCACATTGAATACTAGACTACTTCATTAAGGAACATGGCAATGAGTTATAAAAATCTAAATGCCTATAAAATCTTTCTATAATTTTATGGTAGTGTAGATAGATGTAATGTGTTTTTATAGCTAGAGTTCTATTTATAATTCCTCTTTTGGCAATTGATCTATGCAAACTTCAAGCTTTTGTTTTCTGAACTAGCATCAAGAAACAACAATTTGAAACAATTTATAATTTCTCTTTGAAAGATTACTTTCATACTAGCATTTGGTTTTATGAATTTGTCTCAGCAATATAAATTTTTAAAGAAATAAATACAGATCACTTTGAAATAAATTTTCAACCAAAATATCTGAATATATGCACATCTTTCTCTATATATTTAGATATTTTTTATCTATACTTTATATATTTACATATTTTCTCTCTATACATACATACACTTACACTATGCAATTATATTTGTCGAATATTTATCAATTCATTTTTTCCATGCAGATCATTCTTAACAAAAATTAGAAATTCTCGACAGCTTTACGAACTTAAAAAGCATTATTTCAAGATGCACTGCATCATATATTCTAATTCAGGTCTTCTGATTAACAATTTCTAAACAATCTATTCTCCTATTATTACGATTTTTTTTAATCCTAAGTGTAGTCCCATTCAACAATTTTGGTCCCAAATTTTTTTCCTTTCGTTTAATGTCTCTATCTTGTGTGTTTAACGACAATGGGGGTATTTTTCCTTAGTTTGTTTAATAAAAGCATCTGTTTTTAATGATATTGGGGTGCTAACCTCATTCCATTCCATTAGATTAAATTTTTCTCATAGGATGAATCCCGTGCTTCTATTTGATGATATTGTGCTATTTTTTAAATTTAAATCAATGATTTATTTAATAAGATGACTTCGAAACATTTTTTTGGTCCAATCAATCAAATGTTGTCTGAAACATTTTTTTTAATGATGTTAAAGTACTTTTCCCCTCCATTCGATAAAATTCAGTTCTAAACAAACTATGATGATGATGTAGTATCTTTCTCCGTCCATTTCTTTGATACAAATCTTCTGAAGTTTTTGTCTAGTTTTATTGTGTAGATGGGTAATACACACAGAAATCAGTATATTTTATCTTTTAATTCTAATATTTTTGTGTCTGGATTGTATTTTATATTCGTAATCCAGAGAAGAAATCAACTTCTTTTTCAAAGCAAAAATCTGATGCTTCAGTAGAACAACCTGCAAATCCTCCAAGGAAAAGAGTTAGACCCCAAAAAAATGCTAAAGAGCAAGTGGAAAAGAAGCCCACAGACGAAGAAGAAGAAGTAGAAACTTAATCAGAAAAGGTTCAAAAGCTTTGAACCATAAGAGTCCTCATCTGTTGCTACAAAAGAAGAGGAAGGAGAATGTTCTGAACCCAAACAAGAGCAGCAGCAACAACAAAAAAACTCAGGAGAAAGAGTCATCCTCGCAGGGCTGCAGAATAATCAAAATAATTATATTTCTGATCACAACACACAGTACAATACCCACAAGGTAATTACCGGTTATTGTTATTATTCAATGACAGAAGGGTGGTTCTGGTTGTCATGTTTCTATTAGTTATTCTCAATTCTATTAGATTTTTGGGAAGGGGAAACCAGCTATGTTAATGTTATTCATATGCAATATTTCATAGTTTAAATTCATGAATGGAAAGCTGTCTCCACAGTATCTACGGATAACAATGAACTTGCTTTTTCCAGTAAATTCCTAACTTGATGTAGTTAGATTTAGCTTGATGTAGTTAAATTTGTCTATTAGGCCATCATATTTTCCCTATTTCCATAAATTGATGTAGTTAGATTTGTCTATTAAGCCATCATATTTGCTCTATTTACCTAAATCTTAGATTGATGTAGTTAGATTTGTCTATTAAGCCATCATATTTTCTCTATTTACCTAAATCTTGATCTAATATTCTGCATTGAATACAATTTATTTTTATTCTTTATTTTCTAGAGTTTTGATTTAAATTAGTGTCATAATTTTCACTTGACTATGTCTTTTATATCAGCCTTTAGATATTGCATTTAGATGATATCCAACAAACTTTTAGGGCCTCGATTAATAAATTGGGATCAACAAAAGAAAAGGTGCAGAAAAATGTAGGATTATACTATTGTGTGGATGATTAAATATACTTTTCAAGTATTGGATAATTGTTTTCATTGTAGATCATCAACATCAAAACTTTACAACTCATATTACATGTATTTTATTCATACACTTAGTAAGAAATTGTATTAAGAGCTTATGTGACTTAAATAATTTTTGGAGATTTGTTATTGAGATGATATTAATTGTAACAAGAGAGTAGTTTCAGTTGCTTATGTTTCTGTTAGCTTCTCTGAAAAAAGGGAAGAGTGCACTTTTGAAGGTGTTGCACTGAATTAGCGCTATCAGGTTTACTATTAAATTTTTATTTCTTACTTTAATTGTAAGGGAAAGATTGGTTATAGAATAGGCACTTTTTGTAGAGGTGGATAATTCTTTTTTGAATTTTCAATTGAATTTTCATCTCATACTTTAAACAAATGTATAATAAAAAAATCAATTCATTTAGTTTAACAGCTACTTTATTAAGTTTATTAGTACCTTCTTTGATACGATACAAATGCTATGTAATTTTGTGTATTAGCAGTCATCGTTTTGGCCCTTATTTATTTTATAGGAGATTATTATTCTCCTTGGAAAACACTAGTTGTCCGCTTTTGTGGTTGGAATTGATTGTGAGGCTCTTTGAACCAGCTATATTTATTATTATTATGATTTTGATGTGTGTAAAATTTGGATTTAGCATGAATTTATAAAATTCTATTTCATAATAAATAAATTTGTTATTATATTGATTTGTGAAAAAAATTAATTTTCAAAATTTTATGTTTTCATACTTTATACAAATTTTTAAAATATTATAAAATATGTTATACAAATTGATTTAACCTTTAATTTTAATCACTTTTAAAACCATATTTTATAATTAATAACCCTAACTAAAATGTGATATAAAAGTATTTTTGACTCAACAATTTCTCCCTCCTACAAAATCTTGGCACTAATACCCTTACTAGTTGAAACTTTAGTATTGCAATACTACATATAAAATATCCCCCACATGCATACAAATATTTTGGTGTTGGGCATGCTATTAAATATTTGAATAATAATTGTTTTAAATACTTTTTCAATACATTGTAAGCGTAAAGTTAATTTAGGAACATAAATTTTGGTGTTGGGCATACTATTAAATCTTTGAATATATATATTTTTTAAAGTAGTTTTTTAATATACTGATGCAAAGTTAATTTAAGAACATAAAATTGAATGTAATTTCATGACTGTAACAAGTTAATTTAAATTAGAGTTTATAATATACTATATAAAATAAAAGTTTTATTAAATTTATAACATAACTTTGTGCAGCTTAAGGCTTTAAGGTCTTACATATTAACAACTTTATAAATTTATAGATCCAATAACTTTATTTTTGTTAATGTAAATGTTCAACAACAATTATAAAATAAAGTGATTATTATAATATGATCTTCTAACTGTGTTAACTTTTATTTTTAAAAATGAGACTTCCCAATGTATTGTAGTAAATTGTTAGGATTTATAAGAATAAAATAATTCATTATCTTATTTTATATTTATATTTATATATTGTTTTTATTGTTTCAATATACTTAAAATATAAGCTCTTCGCCTTTTAGTAAGGTTTTTTGTCTCATTAATTGAACCTTTTATTGTCATCAATAATCCAAAAATGCATTATTTTGAAGAAAATAAAAAGATCTTTATATGCGTTTTGAAAAATGTTATATATATAAAATTTATATAATTAAAAAATATATATTACATTAGAAGAAATAAATTATATTTATATATATTATATTTAAATTGAATTTTTAGTGTTGTTGTTGATCATAAAATATGTTAATTTTATAAATATTACATAATTTGTTTTTTCATTATATAATTATTTAATATGTGTGTGTGTGTGTGTGTGTGTGTGTGTGTGTGTGTGTGTGTGTGTGTGTGTGTGTGTGTGTGTGTGTGTGTGTGATTTTAAGGTAAATGTCCACTTACTATTGTCAATGTGTCAAGAGTATGTGCTTCTAGAAAAAGAGGGGATCACACTAATTTGGTTCCCTCTTTTTAGGGATTTTTCAAGTTGAACTATGACAAGGTTCTCAGAGACAATCCAAGGGAATCTAGAGTTAGTTGTGTCATCCATGACTACTCATGTTCTCTTGTGAGATCAAATTATAGGTCTTTTGTTGATGGGAATAACAATGAATCTGAGGCATAGGCAATGGGTAGCTTTGGAACTCATAACTCAATGTGGGATTGAGTGTATCAGGATCAATGGTTGTGACCCAATCTCTACTGAATCAAATAACTAAGTCTTAGAACATTTAAAACATCCTTAGAAAGGCCTATCAATTCTTATATCTCTTCATTGTTTTTGGGAAGCCAACGATGCACTAGATTTATCGACCAATTAAGGTGTATATCAAGTGGATGATTTAGTCATTGATAATCATGTTTCCAGTGAGGATGGCTTGGAAAAGTAAAGGGATAATGATAGGGAGTTCAGAAATTGATCTTGTTAACTACTTGGATGGAGTTGTTAGATGATTTTAAATCAATGGAACCCTTTTTCCTCTTTTTTGAAAAAATGAAGATCTCATTTCACTCTATTACAGTGTATGAATGCCTATTAAAGAATATTTTTGGGATCCCAACCAGATTAATCTTTAAGGAATTTTTTGAAATCCTCCACTTGATCTATGTGTACTTTGTCTTTAGAAGAAGAATTAACTTTGAAATTGCTTCTACTTTTGTTTCAAATTTTATGATAGTGGGGAAGGATAAATAGTCTGCTCAAATGGTGACTGTCACTTTCATGTGGAAAAACATTTAGGGGATGACTTGACAAAGCTTCAAATTACCTTCTTTGGTAATGAAATTTAGCACAGATTGTCCTTGAAATAATTTAAAGAATTGGAGGCCAAGATTCTTTGTTTACTTTATTTTGTTTAAAGTTCATGGTCATTTTCTAGGTGGAAAATCCTTTAGATGCATAATTAGCTCTCCCTTCAATTTGGATGAATTGAAAGATCTTCTTGTTAGTATAGGTTTTTTCCCAATATGTGGTTTTAACTATACAGTCTAATTAAGTTGCTTAAATTAATAATAAGTTATTAGGGGAAATTTAATTTGAGTCATTTTTTAATTGTGAATTGAGTTAATTAGTTATTTGGTGCCCTAATTCCTCTCTATATAATGTACCTTCCTATGTAATTTTTGACAAATGAACATTAATGAATTTTTTTTGTGAGGACAAGCTTATTTCTCTTTTCAGTTATTCTTTAGATTTCATTACTCCGTATAGATTTAGTCTTGTATATTAGATCTTATCCATTAGATCTTTGATTGTAGCCCACTCTGACATGGTATCAGAGTGAGTTGGTAGATGAATGCCATCGATTATGTTGTGAGATATTGTATTCTAGCTTGTTTGAATTTTTTATTAATTTTAGTTTTCTAGGGTTGAGTGAAGTTTCTTAAAAATCCATGTAAATATGCATTTTGAGTGTTTCAAAGTGAAAAGTAGACAATGTCCTTAGATTTAGAAGGTGGTAAAAACCTAAGAATGATTGTAAACATGACCTAGTATTATGATAGTCTATTTTCAATAATTTTTGGAGGGTTTGAAGGCCATTTTTAAAATTCTATTAAAATACATCAGATGCTTTCAAAGAACAAATATTTCTAGGTTTTTCTTAGTTTGTCAAGAAACTAAGTGAGTATTTTTCATATTTTGGATAAGTATACATAATCTACATTTTTTAAGGGTTTCTAGTATTGTGTAATTTCCACCACTCATAGGTATGTTTAATAGTTGGAAAACTTTTCTCGATGTAAAAATAAGTGTAGATAGGCATTTGAGTGTTTACATGCACATTTAGTGGATTTCGACCCCTACAAATACCCCTATCACCTTTGCCCCCTACATGAGTAGTTGTTGAGTTCCAACCCATGCCTAACACCCCTTAGAATTTGACCCTTTCTCAAGGAATCCATGGGTTTTGATGTCTACCCAGACATGCCCTATGATCTAACCCTTGAGTAAACATATGTTAGGTTATGCCACCTATTCAAACATGCCATGGATTCTTCCCCCTACTTTAACAAGTCATGAACTCCACCAGCTACTTTAAAAATCCATAGACTCAGACACCTATAACCTCTACTCTAATAAGTCACATACTATGACCTTGGTAAAGATAAACTAAGGGTTCCACCCACTCTATTTGCATTCACAATGACATCCTAGTTCATTTGATAATCTTAGCCCTTAATCACATGAGAGTTAAGCCTCTAGTCACTTCTAACCCAAAAGTGCTTAACTTTTTCTCCAAGGGGAATAAGGTTTTTTTGGGGAAAGATGATTCTGAAAATTATTAACCCAAACTTTTGCACATCCATTTCTTTTTAAAAAATTTTTAAAGTAGAGATTAGCCTTGCCATTCAAAATTTAAAATTACATAAAATTCATCTTTATACTCCTTTTGAGGTGCTATTTTTTGAAAGTATGAGTTTTGTTTAGCTCTACACATCGGTACTATTTTTATGCCTTTTAAATTTCAACCTATACAAGCTCAAAGGGTTGTATATTCTTTGTATTTTAGCACATGCAGTTTAACACCTATTTCCTAGGTGAAATAGTTTAACATAAGTGATAAAGCCTAAATTTTTTATGCCTATCTCTGTGTCCTGATATGCTATTTCATATTGAATATATTACTAATCCTAATGAAGTATGGACCATATTGAAAAGACTATTTGGGAATAAGGACATAATGATGGGTCATAGGTTAGGGAACAATATCATAAATTTGGGCACAAATAACATTGATACTATACAAGACTTCTTCACGAAGTTCAAATTACTCAAGTTATAGTTAAAAATATATGACATTAACAAAAAAGATTATAAATTGATTCTTTTCATCCTTGCAAAATTGAGATCTAAGTATTCTATCTTTGTTTCTACCTTTGATATTACCAAGTATGTCCTTTGAGTTACATGGACTATGTCGTCCTTGGTTGAATTTGTTATTGGCTTAACTTTAGAGCAAGACATGTTTATTCACATGGGTAAATTAAAGTCATGTAAATCACATGCCTTAATTATCAGTCATTATAAATTGAAGGCTTCTAAAAGTAAGAAGAAGAAATAGAACAAGAAGGACCTAGAATAAAGAAATTGTCTAAAATCTAATGTTAAGTCCAAATCACCAAAAGAGTCCTCCTTTTCAAATGGGAAACTAAATAAATAGTGACTCACATGTGGATATGACAAGAAATATGGGTATAATAAATCCAAATTTATGAAGAATTAGATTGACCAACTGACTAAAATGCTCAAGAAGCACAATAATAGTGTCCTTGATTATTTCAATCAGAGTTCATCAAGACATGAGTCTTCAATGGCCAAAGACAATAAAAAGGGAAAAAATAACTACAAATCACTTTTTACAATTTTGACCTAGCCTTGCACTTAAGTAATTGATTTAGTTGCATTGCACCACATGGATTCATCACAATACATGTTCTTGTCATTAGAACCTTTCTCTATACCTTCCATATTTCTGGGTGATGATGTTTCTATAAAAGTTAGTGGGAGAGGATATGTTGAAATGAATAATGACACATTTCATGATGTTCTATGTGCTCCTTATTTATCCACTAATCTCCTATATATTTATTAAATCACTAAAATTAGTTCAGGTAAGAAAGTTGAGTTCACACCCAATTCAATGGTTATTAGAGAATTAAATATTGATTTCATTATTGCATTTGGGAAATAATATCACCAACTGAGATTATATACTTTCTCACATTTTTCTCCTGATCAACCCTCTATTTAATTTCTCACTCATTGAATTGGGGTGAGTAAATTATGGCATGAGTCATTAGGTGATCTCAAATATTACTACCAAGAATAACTCAATCATTAATACATAGTTTCAGGTTTGTCATGAGCCAGGTTTTCTAACATATTTTTCCTTTACATACTTGGTAAGCATCCTAAAGAAAAGTATGAAAAGGGAAAATTATAGAGAGATGAATATATATTGTAGCTTGTCCACTATGACATTTCTAGTCTATTTAGAAAACCTTCACTCAATATGACTAAATACATGTGTACTTTCATCGATGAAATTTTGAGGTATACTTGGGTGTATTTTATTAAGTAGAAATTAGAGGTAATTGAATATTTTTAGGACTTCAAGGTGCCTATAAAAAAATAGTTAGGTAAAGCCATCAAGATTTTACACACTGATAATGGTGGTCAGTATGTTAGTAACCATTTTGAGTAATTATGTATATTAGATGGAATTAAGCTACAAAGTACATTTTCATATAGTCTTCAACATAATGGTGTTGTAAATCATAAGAATGGATCCTTAAATGAAAATTTCAATTATATGCTACACTCTAAGTCTCTTACACCTCAATATTAGGTTGAGGCCATCAACTATGTGTGTTATATCCAAAATCAAGTTACTCATACAATATTGAAGGGAATCACTAATTTTGAAGCTTGAAATAGTAAAAAACCCACAATAAATCACTTTCAAGTGTTTGTACCTATTGTTATGGACTACATTCTAAAGAATAAATATAAATTAATGGAACTTTGGATTCAGACTTGCATATTTGTTAGATATCTTGAGGGTGTTAAGGGATACATGCTTCTCTAAACCACCACTCATGAGTTTTTTGTTGAAAGAAGTGTTGATTATGAAAAGTGTCCTTTAGACTCCACACTTGACACCTCTCACTGAAAGAGTTATAAAAAATCTTCAGCCAAGATCTCACCAATGGCTCATTACCATAACCATTGATGCTTCAGTGCATATACTAAGAAGAAGAAAACCAATTGTAAAAAAAATAATTGTTAACACACAATGAGATATGCAAAGTATTATAAAAGCTTGTAAAAACTTAAAGAATCATGTATATTACAATGAGATCACTTACTTATCTAGTCAATGCAAGACAATATACAAGCTAGACTAGATAATATGCTTCAAAATTTTACATAAGACAGACCTAGCAAGCATGAGTAAAAGATAATCTAACACCCCTCCCCTAAAGTGAAACTAGGGGCTAACAATAGATGATGCAATGTGAAGTCATGTGTCCCTATGGATGTCAATCCATCATGTTACAGTACATGGATGTCAAGTCACTATAATTAATATGTCAAAGTAGGAATAGTGTTGAATATGAAGATCATTGAATACAAACAATGCACTCAAAGGTACTAGGTAAAATGATGAATCTAATGAAATATTGATTGAACACCCTCCAACATGATGGTGATAGGTGAGCACAAAGAATGCTAGGGCTGTCACATTGGTGTCACTATAAGAATCACCAAGAATGCCATAGATCTAAGTAAAAATCCTCATATGGGTTTCAACAAATAAAGTGCCTGAATAAGATACCCATGTATAAAGAAGAAATCTATAAAAGACGCAAAAGTGTAACAATACATATAACTCTCACAAAATGAAGTAGAAGAGAGAAAACTCATAAGAAAAATTCCCCTCCTAAATGAGAGAAAAGAAGAACAAAGAGCTAAAAGCCCCTCAAAGATGATGCTGAATAAATCTACAATCCAAGTACTTGCAAGTCATAAAGGAACTCCATCTGCACGAGTGGTATGAATCCACTACTCGATTACAAAAACAACTGACATCAAGCTTCACTAGAATAAATTCAATCAAGAAGACTGCTAGTGGTGATGAAAGTAAAAAAAAATTCTAGATGTGCAAGGAATGTTCAACACCAAGTAATAGAATGTACAACACACCCCCATATTGTTAAATATATGGAGTGGATAAAAAAAGGTCTGCATGACTGGTCTGAATCAAATACTCAAACATTGAACAAGTCGACACTATATACACCAAAGTAACTCTATATCATGTTGAAAGATATTTTCAAACTATTGAAAAAGGATAAGTGACATTGGGATGCATCATAATAGTTACAATTTAATCTATGGGAGATTTTCAAATATCAAAATAAGGTGTCAAAAATATATATGTCTTTCAAATATGATGGCCCATGGTGGTGATGGAAGAGACAAGCAACTGATGAAGTGAAAAGGTACTCAGAATAGAGCACACAAATGCATGAAGGTAAATAAAACTAAAACAATGAAACCCCCAAAGTACTTTATAAATCAATGCGAGTACAATATAACTCATACATAAAAAACACCAAATAGAAATACGAAAGACACTAAGTTTCACAAGAATAACTCTAGATGAGGAGACTGTCAACTTGTCAAATAACCCATTAAGAGATATGCTCCATAGAAGAAGGTGAAGAACTAAAAAAAGGGCCTCGAGGAGACATGACATAACTGCGAATGTGTCAATGTACTAATGCATGTCATGGGCTGATAGAAGAGTATGAAAAATAGAAAAAAAAAATTATAATGTATGCAAACACACTAGAAAATAATTAGTAGTCAAAAAATAACAATATGCAAAGCACATGCAAAAAGATATCAGACTCAGTAAAAAATGCATCTGATATAGTGCAAAGTGAAATAGTGACGTAAGTATTACAATATGGCCAAACCTCATGCTAATAGGATGTTGATCACAATAAAAAATGCATCTAAAATTGTAATGAGAATCAAAAAACAAAGAAAGAGAAAATTAGGTATGGTTACTTGTAAAGGGGTATAGCCTACTACCAAATCAGACCTCACCTTCCAATCATTAACAAATGAAATCATATAAAAAATTGAGTAACCAAACAATCTTGAATATCTCCTTTAAAATTGAATGCCCACAATATTATTTTTATGAAAAACAATAAAAAATGTCTCCACTATGTAACAAAATCCATCGCCACTTATAAAATGACATAAAAGTTAACGAAGTGCCCTCATTTATAATATTCCTCCTCCTTTATAATATGCCTCCACTTATAATAAGATGGCCCCCACTTAAATTTAAATTATGTTTCCACTCATTAAGATTATTTTACTTTAAATAAATATTTCTAAACAAGGCAACTTAATTTTTCAAACTCAAAAATTGCCCTCGAAAGAAAAAACAAAAAAGCATCTTAATCAATACCATGACATGGTATTTTAAAAAACATGTGTTTGGTGAAACCAACATGCAATGGTCATGGGAGTGCCAAAATGGAACCATGAAACTAAGAGCATGCTATACAAGACTAGGAGGTTGTCAAGGTAGGTAAGTAAATGGGTGGTAGACAATGAGCTTGAAGAATCACTAAGGGTGGTTGTGTTGAGAGAGTGCCTTTCAAAAAAATCAACTCACCAATGCAAGATCTTTCCAAGAGGGCATGACCATGGCCATAAATAAAAAAGAAAAACCTATCTTAGAGGGAGGCCAAGGGGGACTAATCTTCAAGCTTCCATGCTTATCGATACTTCCATAAATATGCTAAGGCCTTTTGGTAGGATTCTAGTTGTATGCAGCGAGAACAATGGAGCCAAGAATCAACAAAACAAAGCTATCAATGACAAATCAATTGTTCCTAGATGGGAAGCCTACAACTCAAACGAGAGGTCATGTAGTGGAACAATGTACACACCAGAAAAGCAAGCATTGATTAGAACTTCAAAATCCTTCCACTCAGGTTTCTCATGCGAAAATGAAAGAGGCTCTCACAATGTTTATAAGACTCAAGTACCTTGCCAAAAAATTATCACCTAAATACTTGGAAAGCCCACAATGTAGATCCATAGAGAACCATAATAACCAGATCCAAATACAAGATCTAAACAAGCTAATTCATTTGTATCAGTGGCAAATCAAGCATATAATACAGGCAATGGCCAAAAAAACTCCATGTGTAATTTGCATCTAGATCCAATGCCAACACCACCTCCTCAGTGCCTTAAATCTATCAAATAGACACAAAAAAATAAATCTACAAAGAACCCACAAATTACATTCAAAACCCAGAAAAAGCCATGTTTTTTAATTAAAAATGTCATTATACGGATCAACCCTGAGTCATCAAAAAAATTGCAAAAATCTCCATTTTTGATGAATTCATAGACATTCTTAAGGTTTTGAGGCCTTTCAAACTCAATGGTTCAGGTTAGAAGGCCTGAAAATGCACCAAGATGTAGTTGACTTCATAAAATGGCTCGAATGACTATGGTGGATTTGCAATGGGAGAAATTTGAAACTGAGCAATGGTTTTTGGAGTATGGCTCTTGTATTATGAAAGAGTTATCAAAACTCTTTAGTTAAGATCTCTCCAATCGATCATTACCACAACCATTAATGCTTCAGTGCATATACTCAGAGAAAACCAATTGTAAACAAATAATTGGTAACACACAATGAGATATGTAAAGTATTACAAAAGCATCTAAAAGAATAAAGAAGCATGTATATTATAATAAGAGCACTTGCTTATATAGGCAAGGTAAGACAATATACAATCTAGACTAGGCAATGTAGGATTAAAGTCCGCACAAGACAAACCTAACAAGCATGAGTAAATGATACTTTAATACTCACCCTTCCTTAGATGCACTTGGATTTGATGATAGGTTTGATGATTCATATCTATCTAAGTAGCTTCCTAATGATTTGGATTCTTCTTCTAGTTTTGATGATGAGAGTAGTGATGAGGATTCACATCCTCCTTCTCCTAGAATATCTTCAAGGGATGAGGAATCCCATCTTGATTCTCTGAGCACTAATACTCTTTGAGCTAGATAGACACTACAAGGAGCTAGCCAATGGGTTAGATATTTATTAGAAACTAGATAGACCTGATCACAATTCAAAAATATCCCACATGCCTTCATTTTTTCTACTTCTAATCCACAGTCATTTTTTGAGGCATCAAGAAATCCTAAGTGGGATATTTCTATGGAAGAGGATAATGGTTCTTTCTTGAGGAATAACACATAGGATTTAGCAACTATTCTTAATGGAATAAAACTTATTCGATGTAGGTGGATTTATCAAACAAAATTTGTAGTACATGGGTCTGTACACAAGTTTAAAACATGATTGATAGTAAAAAGTTTGTCTCAGATAACTAACATTGCCTATACTAAGACATTCACCCTAGTTGCCAAAATGAACTCAATTCGACTCACTCTTGCCATTGTCACAATACATCACTAGGATGTTTATCAGATGTATGTGAAGAGTTTTTTTTCACAATGAATTCAAAGAGGAAATAAATATAGATAAACCACAAGGATTTGGGGAAGATTCCTCCTTAGTTTGGAAACTTCAAAAATTTATTTATGGCCTTAAACAAGCTCCTTGCGATTGGTATGCCAATATATACTCCTTTCTTATTTTAGTTGGATTAGCTATATACCATTTTGATAGGAACTTATACATTTTGTGTCAAGATGATTCGCTGTTGATTCTACTTCTCTATTTGGATGACCTATTGATGATAAAGAGTTATTTATCCACCATTGTAGCAATGAAAACTAGTTTTTCTGATAGGTTTTCATGATTGATTTGGGCTTGTTGCATTACTTCTTCAGGATTAAAATTTATTATTCTAACTTTGAGATAACTATTACAAAATCTAAGTATGCCTTTGATTTGTTTTTAACATGGTTAACTCTAAGCCAACTCTGACTTCTTTTCTAACTAGTGTGAAGCTTGAAGCTGATTGTCGATCTTCTTTGGTTGATGCTACCTTATATCAAAATTGTTTTGAAGTCTCATTTAATTTACACACATTAGACCTAATATTTCATATGTAGTGGGCATTATCTCAATATTTTAATAAGAACCACATGAGATGCACTAGAAAGTATCTAAGAGGATTCTCCACTATATTAAGGCTACTCATAGTTTAAGGATTCACTATGGATTAAGGATTGACATTACCTTAATTGAATATACATATCCAAATTGGGATGACGATATTTATAATTGCACATCTATATTAGGCTACAATTTTTCACTCAGTTTAGGTCTGATTAATTTGTCAAGAAAGAAGTAAAATGATATTACTTTATTTTATGTTAAGATAGAATACATAAGAGGTGTTAATGTTGCCACTGAGGATATTTGGATTCAGGAGATTCTCACTAAGTTTAGAATCCCATTTCAATGACCAAAATCCATCTTTTATGATAACCAAAGCACAATCTAAATCTGTAACAATTCAATCCTCTATGAATGGACTAAGCATATCGAGATTCACATGTATTTCATTTGAGAGATCATCCATGAGCAATTCATTAATCTCCACTACATATAAATAATGATTTTTTTGATAAATTAACCAAACCCTTCACTAAGAACAAGTATCTTCATTGCAGGATCTTATCAGGGTTTGGGTAGCTCCATCTTTTTCCTCTTCTAGGGATAATCTCTATGTACATGGGAATGTCAACACGCCTTTGTGTTGAGACCTAATAATACTACCCACCTATGTTACTCTTAAGGGGATGTTAATGTGTTTCTTTCTCACTATGTGGTTTTACCTACATTGACTAATTAACTTGCAAAGATCAATAATATGTGAGTAGAAGAATGTACTTTTAAGTCATTTTATAATTATGAGTTGAATTAATTATCTTTTTTGAAGACCTAATTCCTCACTATATAATGTATCTTTCTATGTACTTTTTGGCAAATGCTCATTAATTCAACTTTTATTTGTGAAAATAAGTTTCTCCCTCTTTTGAGTTATTCTTCATATTTCACTACATATAGATTTATCCTCATGTATTCAAATCTATCTAGTAGATCTTCAATCGTGGCCCACTTTGACACATCTACCCTCCCTATCTATTTTTTTAAACAATTATTGACATACGCAAGATATGAACAATGTGACAAATTATCTATTGAGGATATACAATTTAGTTGGCTTTTTGGGAAGGGGAAAACTTTGGTGGCCTTATTGGTGTCATTACAATGGTAATCAAATCTTGGTAGGAACAACATGAAAGTAGTTATTGAGGAAGCATGAGATTTTACAATCATTGGTGGCTATGATGGTGCTAAAAGGAGTGGACATGTAGGAGGAAAAAGGGATAAGACATTGTGTGGGAATATTCATATGGGATTTGGAGGTAGTAAAGGTCCCTATAGGGATTGAACTGTTGGTAGCTTCGTGGATTTTTATGGATGCTCGTTCAAGAAAGTTGTAGCAAAATCCTAATGTAAACAGTTGTCCTTCGACTCTTGGGACTACATGTAGCACAGAGGAGTGGGTGGTGGAAGTTTTGAATGAAAGGCGAATGAAGTTTTGGTCAAGGCAAAGGCAATAATTAGGCCTTCACATGAGATGATTGAGATAACTGATCTGATGGATGATGAATTGGATAAAGCTATGACTATAAAGTGTGAAGTTATAGTAAATTTGGAGACGAATGTTGTAAAAATGTTATGATGTGATGTTTCCTCCTAAATGTAACTTATATGTTTTTGTCATTAGATTTAAATTTCTCTTAACTTAATATATTTGGTAATTTCTTAGAACTAATTATTTTTTATGCATTATAATTTTGGTGGACTCAAGATTCTTTACAATTACCTTAAATATTAATCTTATGATATAAACACATTAAAATACATTTTAATAAAAAAGTGAGAACCTCACAACCCTTAATTATCTATTAAAAAAATCAAATACTCATTTAAATAGTAAAAACAATTTTAATTCACAAAAAATGTTAGGCAATCCCAAATTTCTTAACAACCACATACTAAAACCATTAATGTATTGTAAAAGCTAGGCGGGCCATTTTTGACTTCACACTCTACCTAAGTAGATAAAATACTCATTCAAAAACAGTCTCGTGGAATATACAATGTTTGGGAAATTGACACTGGAATAATTTTAGTGAGCATTCAATCATTAAGTTTTTGTGGCTGCATGACTATTTCCCTTTAGCCATTAATTGGCCAGCAACAACGCCAGGTGTCAACATTGTAGGGACATTTCACCTTTATCTTTTAAGCACCGGTCACACAAGTCATTTATTATAAGTCCATATCTTGTCGAGAATAAAAAATTGCATGCTCCATTCCTATCTACAGGAATCTATTTGATTTAGCTTAGTGGAATCTATTTGGAAAGAGCAATAAAGATGACATAAACCAAAATAAGAGGGATCAGAGGGAATATGGATAAGGCAACCATATCTCACGAACGGCTTGATAAGTTTTATCTGGAGACTTACATATCATAAATAAGTTAGTTGCAATCTGAGAAAAACTTCTGCGTTTTCTTTTTTGAAGTAATATATCACATCTATTTAAAATATAAATGGGGATAATAGAGTATATTTATGGTTTAAATGGTTGGATTTTTAAATATATATATATATTTTTTAGAGTTTATATTTTCATTTTACGAATATGTTTATCTTATTTTAAAGTTATATTAAGTAGTAATTATTTTGTATTAAGAGGGTTCCACAGTATAATTTAGAGTAAAAATAAATTATCAATTTTTTATTTGCATTTTATTTGTTATATTTATTTAATGGAGATTAAAATTATATATCATTATTTAGCTAGATGTTGTTCTTATTATAGAATTAGTTGGTGGTTATTTGTTCTCTCATATTTTACTAGGATAAAAAGTGTTAGCATTTTTAATTAGAGAGATGTTTGATTTTCTCCATCATCTTTTTAAAAATTTTACTTCCTTAATATTATATATTCAAAGATTAATTATTTCATTTACCTTAATCCCTTTTTAAAATTGATTAAAAAGCAATCCCATAATAGAATTGTACACCAAAAAATTAATCTTACATTAAAAAACTATATTTTCTTTAACATACTTCCTCTTCAATTCATATTCTTATTAATTTTTTTTTCTCTTTCTAATTTTTGTGAAATTATTTTAACACTTCCTATACATTAATTTGAATCCAATAAACCATTTTTAAATTTTAGAAAATATTAATAACATCTTATCTCATAATTAAATATGGTGCATTAAAAATATAAAATAAAGATGCAAACATAAAATTGCATCTAAATAATAAATACGATGAAAAATAATATTCTATTTACATAATATTTAATTTTTTTTAAAAAAAATTATTAAAATTATTCAAATAAAAAATATTTTAATAATTAAAAAATTAATTATATATTATTAAAAAAATATTAATGAATCACTTAATTATATTCAAATCCACTCAAATTCAAAATCTTATATACCATTAGATCAAAAATGATTAACCAAATCAAAATTTTATTACAACTTTATAGCTCTGACATACTTTGATAAATTTGAAAGAATATAATACAATATCAAATTTAAGAACATATTTGTTCAGTGTAGATTCATGGCTATCTTATGCTACACCCTTACTTTATCTACCTTATTACTATTACTACAAATGATTTAAAATTGAATATTTTGTTAAAAAAATAGCTATTCCACTGTCATCTCTAATTATTATTTCATTTTAAATTTAAAAATTGTAACCTTTTCACAATTTTCTTATCCCAGAAACTCCACCTTGTATTCTCATCCATCTAATTATATCCTTAAAAAGTATTATTTTGAAAAAAAGGAAAGAAGTCTGTTTCTTTTAAAACAAATATCATGTACATAAAAAACTTAGGGAGAAGAAGAAAATATATTATATTAAAAAATATAAGATAAATTTTTTATTTTATATTATATTTAAAATAAATTATTAGAAAAATAATGATTATTGTAAATATAATAAATTATTTAACATAATTTAAGATATTGATTTTGAGAATATTATACAATTTCTGTCTTATATAAATAACTATTTAAACTATTATATATAATTTAACGTTTTATAATCAAATGTCCTAAATTTATAATATATTATATCTTGTAAATTTTATTTAAATTTATTTATTAAAAAAATAATGATTATTATTATTTTGGTATCGATTGTATGTCTCTTATTATAAGTCCCTGATTTTTAATGGCATTTGTACCTGAGTCATTATATTATAAATCCATTTACTTCACCTTTACACAACCTCCTAAAGAACCTTGAAAAATAATAATTATTATAATAATAAATCATTGAATAATAATTTATATCTTTAATATATAAAAACATAAACTATTATATATATTTTATCTTCTAACAATTAAACACACTGGCTTAATCATAAAGGAGTAATTTTAATTCACAACTTCACTCAAAATTCTCTCAAACAAAATGTGATGGCCAGCCGCGAATGGCTTGTCAGCCATGTAGTAAAACAATTGATTTAATTCCAAGGCGGGCAAGCCATCGATGGCTGTCTAACACACACTGTCTTAGATGAAATATCTATATAAGAACAGTCTGTAATGTATTCAGATTGAAGAACCAAACTATATATATAGTGTTAAATGGAATAAATAGTTGATAATGTTTGAAGAATTGACACTGGAATAATTTAACTGAACAATCAGTCCTGAGGGTAATCTGGCTCCATGATTATTGTCGTTTAGCCTTTTGTGGCCGACCCACAAAGTCACACCTCAAACTTATAGGGACATTTCACACTTTGGCGTTTCTTTGAGACCATGTATTGTTGAGAATAATTGCACGAAGTGCCTTTCATCACATAAAAGGTTACAAAATTTAGATTAGGAATCTATTTGAAAAGAATACAAAATTTAGAGGAATCTATTTGGAAGGAATAAGAATGGCACGAAGCAAGATAAGAATGCCCAGATTATAATGAGTAATATCGTATATAGAATAAGAGGGTCGATTTTAGGGACATATTAAATACCAGAATAAGAAAAAGCGTGCATTATCTTTCATTACATTAAATCTTACATAGCTCAAAGATATCTATTTGGACAGAACAAAAAGGATAGCATAAATTAGGATAAGAGTGACCGGATGATAAAAGGAACGATGATAAGGAGAAAAGGAAAGCGTTAGAGGAATTATTTGACTGATTTTAATGGCAGACTTACGTATTATAAATAGTTAAGTCACAATATGAGGTAAGCATGGAGAGGAGCAGCTTCACTGAATTTTTTGGGAGACCTTACATATCATATATATAAAACAGAGGAACCGTTTTTGAAAACATAATGAATATTAAAAATATGAAAAAACATGCATTGAGAGGAAGCATGGAGAGGAAATGCTGGGCTGATTTTATTTGGACTTCACTAATTTTACTTCACTAATTGAACCAAAATTATATCAAACAAAATGTGATGGCCAGCCGCGAATGGCTTGTCAGCCATGTACTAAAACAATTGATTTATTTACAAGGCGGGCAAGCCATTCTTGGCTGTCTAACACACTCTGTCTTAGATGAAATATCTATATAAGAACAGTCTTTAACGTATTCAGATTGAAGAACCAAACTATATATATAGTGTTAAATGGAATAAATTGTTGATAATGTTTGGAGAATTGACACCGAATGATTTAAATAAACAGTCCGTCCTAAAGGTAACGTGGCTCCATGATTATTGTCGCTTAGCCTTTTGTGGCCGACCCACAAAGCCACACCTCAAATTTAGAGGTTCATTTCACCCTCTCTTTTAGAATTTTATTCCTTGATGTAGCACTGGTCATGAAAGGCATTTCCTTGAGTCCATGTATTGTTGAGAATAATTGCACGGTATGTTTTTCATCACATAAAAGTTGAAATTTTTTTAAAGGAAACTATTTGGAAAGAATAAGAATGGCATGAAGCAAGATAAGAATGCCCAGATTATAATGAGAATAAGGATGAGGTAAGCATGGAGAGGAACAGCTTTACTGGTTTTATTCGAAGACCTTAAAAATCATGTATATGAAATGAGGGGTCGCATCTATTTGGAAAGAATAAAAATGATGGCATAAACCAAAATAAGAATGCCCAAATGATAAAGGGAATGAAATATGGATAAGGGAGGCATGGAGAGAACTATTCGACTGATTTTATTTAGAGATTTATATATTATAAATAATTAAGTCATAATAAAGTGAGAATGTTATGAAGTGGTTCTAAATTCAAAACAAAAGTCATACATATTATTTAGAAGTTTAAGAACACATATAATTATGTTTTGAATATGTTTGACAATATGACCCATTCCCATTTTTAGTATAAAATAGTAAGATAATCATTCTAGATTATTATTATCAAAATATGAGATATGTATTAGGAAGATATTATGATGATTAATGTTAAGATGATTGTGATAAACATTTTATTTTTTTTCAATAAAATATGAGATATAAATTAGGAATATGTTGTTATAATTTCTGTCAAGATGACTGCAGTAATTGTTATACTATTTTGTTAAAAAAACATGAGATATGTATCAAATAGATGAGACCTGCCCTAAATTAAATTGTATGCCAAAAAAAAAATACATCATGCATTTAGTATATCCTCACCAAAAAATTTATTTTCATGCTCATAGTAATCCTCTTATCCATCATTACAATAATAATTATCATCACCATTATAAATGAAACCAGTATTATGTGCTAATGTGCAATCTTGAAGATTTTTCCATTCATTATTATAATTGTGAGAAAAATTTAGAAATTCATCAAGTGGGTGAGGGGTAAGAGGCTTCTTGGATATCATTTTAAAATTGAAAAAGAAAATAATATAAATGATGAATAACAAACACACAATAGGTATAATTTAATCTTACATAGGTATATGTGCAACTATAAAAAATTCATCCCAATGTATATAATAAATTAGGGTTGTACTTGAAACCTTAAATGCTAGCATTTAGATGTATAGGGACCTAGTATATGGATCTAGGGTTTGATGAGGGTTGTTTGTCAAAATTAAATTATATTAAATCAATGAAACCCTGATATAGGATTGATTTTAATGAGTTAGGTTGTATCAAAAATAAAAAAATAAAATAAAATAGAAGTTTGTAATCCCAATTTAGTGCATGAAAAGTGAAGAAAGTAAACCCAAGGCTAAACTAGGTTTTTAAGCAATATTCAAAGTAAGTTGGGTTCACCAGATATTTTAACTATTTAGTACTTAGTCGATTTAAATATTAGGTTCTTAAAGGGTTTACTATAGTATTAACTTGAAATAAATACAGGAAGTAGTTAATTTGAAATTTTCTTTTCAAAATAATAAAGTTGTTAAGAAAGAGTACTTATCTAGAGTAAAATAATTGTTTTTATGAATTAGAAGGCTGGAACAATCTTGTAGATCAGCTAAACATCTTTCATTTTATGACTATAGTTGAAAATAGGCTTTAGACAGTAGCACCTTTATGATGATAGTAGCACCTTTATGAGGATAATAGTGCTAATGGTGCTAGTATCCATTTATGGTGCTAATGTCCTTAAAAGATCTGCCTAAAACTATCAGAAATGTTATGAAAGAGTTTAAGGGACCTGTAGATGACTCTATAACTTATGAAAATTTATTTGTGTCACTATTTTGCATTAATATTTTTTAAAACCCTAATGAATACCTACACACATGAAACAACAATCAGATCAAATGCAATATAAATGAAAAAACTAGTCTTTTAGGATATTGTGATCATGCATGATAAAACCCCTATTATCCTAGCCACTACCCACATAACCCCAATGCTATGGGTTTCATACCACATGTAGTTCTCCCTTAAGAAATGTGCATAATCAATGTGCATAGCATGCTAGAATGACATTTGCCTAGGCCCTTTTTTATCAATCAAGTAGTATAAATGTGATAACTGAGTAATATGTAATGTGTTGAGATGTATTATTGATTGATTTTATGTAATTATGTGTCAAAATAAAAATTTCTAGATGTAAATTACCTTGTAAGTCTTTTTAGATATAAATAATTTTGATTTGAATGTAAGACCTTGTTCATTGGCATACAATACTCAAAAGAGGGGTAAAAATGTAAGATAAGGATCAAGGGAGGGTTAGGACACAAAAAATGAAAGAAAATGATTGTTGGAAACTAGCGCTAAAATGTGGACACTAGCACCAATGACATTACTATCCACATAAGGGCACTAGTGTTATAGAATCCCAAAATAGGGCAAAGACTGGATAGAATATGCTAGGGACCCCTGTGACTAAAAAAGTATGACTTAAGACCATTGGGGGGAGCAAGAAATAGGGAAAATAAGATATAAGAAATACCAAAAGACCCAAAATGACCATGCAAACAAAATTTATATTCATCACTAAGACCATCCTATGAAAAAACAACAACAGACATAATAATTGTGGTTGGTTTACCAAATTAGGGTGTATACGTTATGTCTATGACTACAAGTTGTTGCATGAGGTCAAAATGTTTATCTAGCTAATTGACATCCTTGTTGATTTTTAAAGAACATGATTTGAAATTTCATGGACTAATCACAAAGGGAGCATGAGCTAAGATGAACATAATCAAACCAGTATTGGGAAATGGAGAACTAAAATCTTGAATCAATTATTCCACCATTGTTATCATTCATGCTATCCTTGGGATCATTGCACAATGATGTGGTTATTCCACTTTGGACTATTGATCACCTTGTGGATGAAATTAAATATCAGTAATTGTTTGGTCACTGAATCCTGAAATACATTGAATATTTGATCCCTTTAATTTAAAATTATTGAAAGCTATTATGGTATGGGATATTGTGCTAAAGCTGAATCTTTATCCTTTCTATAATTGATTTGTTATATCAATAAGTTGATTTGTAATCAATTATTATATTTAATTTTGGCATTAAGACCATTAAATATTAGTTCTGCATCAAGGTAATGGGTTGGATTTCCTTGTCTATTTAAGTAGCATTGCTTGCCATGGTTATGGGGGACACATTTGAGTACCAAAACTCTATAGAGATTGATCTAAGAGTGCACCTACCCTTCCTCATTGTTTTGTCTTGATGGTTTTCCAAAGATCTTGATTTCAGAAGTAATCTATGTAAACATTTTTTTATGTTGTTGTGGGTGTGTGAGTGGATACATAATTAGATTTTGCAACAACTATTTAATTGGATTTAAGAGCTCATCATGATTACTTTGAAGCTTAGATTTGTCATGGTGTGAAAATAACTATAGGATTGTAGAATTGCAATCTTTTAATAAATTTCTAAATTACAAATTCATGTATTTTCCCTTTAAATCTTCCTCATTGTGGTATTTTAGTTTGTGTAGTATCTATAATGTATACCTAATGATTTATTTCAAATCACATTTATTTAATTTCTTTGTGTTGGAAGACTTATCTTAAATCAAGGAATTTATCTCTTTTATGCCTTACCTTGTCCCTATTTGTTACAAAAAAATTTATGAGTGATGATCTACCCATTACGTTGTAAATAGTCTATAGTTAATTGGAGTTTATTGGCCCTTGGATCACTAGTAGGTCCTTAGAACAAGTGGAATTTTGTCCCATGAGTTACTGGTTGCCATTATCCACTCATATCTATCAATCTAACAAATTTTCTTGGAGTGCGTCACACTTTTAGCCAAATAGTATGATCTAAGCACAACCTAAATAAAATTTAAAGTCTATCTAGGCATGTTTCAAGAGTGATGTAGACTACCAATGTGAGAACTAGCTATAGGATCTATTCCATATCAGTTAAACATGACACCTTCTACAACATATAGTTTGATAACAAGGAGAAATCTTAAATTATGGTTTGCATCTTGAGACAATGAGTCATTTATGTTTTAGCTTTAGTCTAGTTAATGGTTCAATAGTACGTTAAAGTATGCTTTCATTTTATAGTTTACTAAAATATATAAACATATCATTTTTATAGTTTTTATTTTCTTGTAAGTATTTTGACATTAAGTTTATTTTATTGAATAAATTTATTTATTAAACTCAGCATTACATTTTTAAATGAAATTATTCAAATCTCTTTGGTCAATGTCAATTATAATATGTTTGTGTATCTCGAGTTATTATCAAAATTAGTCTTCTTAGTCTTTATAGTTGTTTCACTATTAAGTTTATTAATGAGTCAAGTCCAATATATTGTTTTTATATGTCAAAAGTGTCGAAGTCAAATCTATCAAATTTAAGGGATGCATTT
The DNA here is from genome assembly GCA_037957365.1 of Torreya grandis. Lineage (NCBI taxonomy): Eukaryota > Viridiplantae > Streptophyta > Pinopsida > Cupressales > Taxaceae > Torreya > Torreya grandis. The sequence goes on from JARHVA010000135.1 coordinate 6,662,966, forward strand.
TTTAGTGCAAGTTTGAAATGGTACATTAGTATTGAGAGGTATTATTTGTTAAATACAACATACAACTGAGCTTTATTTTATAAATTTGATAAGTAGAAATATGCAGGAGGAAGGAGGCAATGGAAGTTGGAGGTTAAATAGAGACCTCTCATCAGTCACTAGTGATGGAACCACACACTTAGATTAGTGGCAAATAAATTTCATAGAAGCAACTATGCCAATGATGATTCTTAGTGGTAGGGAAGATTGTTTTTGCTGTGTGTAGTCAAGTGGCAATGATTGTGTGTAATGGCTACATCATAGATGAAGAGACTTAATTCTTATTTTTTCATTTTTTTAGCATTTTGTATGTATTTTGAAATTAGAACATAAGTATATTTATGATTAGATATATAATAAGTGAGAAAAAATCCTACGTAATCCCTTGATGTAAAAACGTTTTAGCAAGAAAAAACACTAGTATAATGTAGTTCATGGATCTTGAAAAGGTTAATGGTAATATAGAAAACATTATGAGGTTAATGGTATTATATCAATGGTTGATAAACCCAACCAATCTTACTTTAAATCATGTAGCAATCTAAAATTGATAATGTTATCCTTCATATTTGTGGTCATATTATAAATTATGCACGCTTCATTTTGCATTAGTAATACCATAAACCTTCAAAACATGTATAAATGAAGATGTAACCCGAAATATAAATTAAACATCTCTTCTCAGAGATAGGCATATGTTTGGGTCTGCAAATTTAATGAATAAAACATCTCTTTGTAAAGATAACATTATTGTTATTATGTTGTTCTTGTTTCTTGAATTATATTTCAACCAAATCTTTTGAGTTTTGGATTAGTGGTATCAGATTGGTTTGTCTTTAGAGTTTATGATCCTGAGGATGAGGTCAGATTACATGAAGCTTGGGTGAAAAATAAAACTAGCAAACTATCCACCTATTCACTCCAAACAACTTCAAATGGTGGACAACACTGAGACATCTGATCCTTTCAAGGAAATGGTGAATGAAGCCCTCCAACAACAACAAGTGCAGATGCTACCATAATTCACCCAAATTCTCCAACAAATTTTGATGGGAAATTTTGGATCCTCATCTGTAACCCCACATCCTTTCAGTTCCTCAACACCCTTTAAAGTTTAGGTGAATTTTGATATCCCGACATTAAAAGGCAAAGTCGATGATGATGTAGTAGAAAATTGGTTAGAACAATTGTCATCTTATTTTTTTGTAAATAAATTCACCGATAAAGAGATCACTTTTACTCTTTTGAAAGCATCATTGCTTGTCAAAAATTGGTGGGAAGTGTACAAAAAGAGATTCATTATGGATGATATTGGCCTTGAGGTAGAACCTACCTAGGATGATTTCATAAAAGTTGTAAAGGAAGAATACTACCCCATTGGAGCATATGATGATCTGTATATAGAGTGGCAACAACTTCACCAAGGTAAGGAACAATCTGTTCAAGATTACACTAATATTTTTCATTCTCTATCTGTGAGATTGGGCATCCATGAAAGTGAGAAATATAAGGTTCTAAAATATCGTGGTGGACTACAATGATACATACGGGGAGAAATGAAACTCTTCAGTTTGGAAATGCTCGTTGAGGCATACAAGTTCATAATGAAGATTGAGTAGAAGCATGGAAGAATGAATATGAAGAGTCAGCCTTCAAAATGGAAAAGTGATAAAGAAGGTCAAATATGAGGCCAAAATTGGAAGAAAAAGGAAGGAAAGACAAGGAAGTGGTGTGATTATCACAAATCTGGAACAAACTCTAAAGAAGAATGTCAATCCATCAAGTCCTTGCTTTTTGAGTCACAATCCTCAACATCTACTACTCTACCTCATACAGAGCCTGTAATTGAAGAGGATGAAGAAAAGATTGTAGATGCTGATTTTGATGCCATCGTTGCTTCATCACAGACCCACAAGGAGAGGCTAGATGACAAAGAAAGGTTATTTCATTCTAAGTTATGGGCGACAGGTAAGCCTTTACATTTCATTCTTGATAGTGGGAGTCAAAAGAATTTAATCTCTGCTAATGTTTTGAAAAACTTAAATTTGTCCATGAATTCTCACCCAAATCCATACAATATTGGATGGTTGTGTCCAGGGAGAAACCTCCATGTCAGCCACCAATGTCTTCTCTTATATGCAATAAAACCTTTCCAAGATGATGTCTTATGTGATGTGGTCAATCTAGATGTTTGTGATATACTCTTTGATTATCCATTCATGGATGATCGACATGGCATATATGAATTAATAACTTGAAGGATCACTCTCACTCTTGGAACATGATGCTATAGGGTGCTAGAGGTACCACCTTCTACATCTATCTCCCTGATTAGTGCCAAGAAATTTGTTCTCATGGTGGTCAAACCATAGGAATACAAAAAGGATGATGTTGCAACCTTGACTACACAAAGAACACAAAAATAGAATTAAATAGATAATAAGCTAATTAAGTTCACAGTCTTCCATCTACAGATTAATGGTCAAATAGAAATGGTGAAAAATTAGGGCCTACATAGCTCCACAAAGCATAGTCCATTCCAAGTATCCATTAGAAATAAAATTAAGATACATCTACCACACCTGATGAGGAATATTGATGCAATGAGGACCATTTATTCTCAAGGAGGGAGGAATGATCTGGACAACAATTTAGGTGATAATTTGGGTGTTCTACTCCAATTGATGACGCAACTTTTGGGAGCCAGAACTTTTGCACTGTAAATCAAATTGACTTTCTATTTGAACCATTGGAAAGCTAAGAATGAAGAGAACATGGTGAGATGGCATTGAGCCTTGCTCAATGAATTTTGGCCTTTGAAAACCCAATGAAAGTGTCCCAAATTTTAATTTTAGTAGTGTAGTCTAAAAATAGTAATTCCTTGAACTCTATATTATTATAAATCATGGAAGTCAAACCACTTAATCTCCCTCAAGATTGGTGACCTTTCAAATCCTCCTCCTACCTTATAAACATGTATAAATGAAAATGTAACCTAGAATAGAAATCAAACATCTCTTCTCAAAAATAGGCATATGTTTGGTTTTGAAAATTTAATGAATAAAACATCTCTTTTTAGAGATAACATTATTGTTATTGTGTTTTTCTTGTTTCTTGAATTATCTTTCAACTAAAGCTTTTGAGTTTTGGATCACATGCATTGTAATCTAACCCTTGAGTAAACATCTATTAGGTTTATATCCCTATTCAAACATGTCATGGATTCTTCCCCCTACTTTAACAAGCCATGAACTCCCCCACCTACTCTAAGAATCCATAGACTCAGATACCTACAACCTTTACTCTTATAAGTCACAGATTATGACCTTGGTAAAGATAAAATATTAGTTCCACCCACTCTATTTGCATGCACAATGGCATCCTAGTTCATTTGATAATCTTAGCCCCTGGTCAAATGAGAGTTAAGCCTCTAGTCACTTTCAACCCAAAAGTGCTTAACTTTTTCTCCAAGGGGAATAAGGTTTTTGTGGAAAAGTTGATTCCAAAAATTATTAACCTAAACTTTTGCACATCCATTTTTTGAAAAAAAAATTTGCAAGGTAAAGATTACCCTTGTCATTCAAAATTTAAAATTGCATAACTTTCATCTTTCTACTCCTTTTGATGTGCCATTTTTTGAAAGTACGCATTTTGTTTAGGTCTACACATTGGTACTATTTTTATTCCTTTTAAATTCCAACCTATATAAAATCAAAGGGTTGTATATTCTTAGTCTTTTATCACATGTAGATTAACACATATTTCTGAGGTGAAATGGTTTAACATAAGTGATGAAGCCTACATTTTTTATGCCTAACTCTGTGTTCTGATCTACTCTTTTATATTGAATCTATTACTACTCCTAATGAAGTGTGGACCATATTGAAAAACATCTTTGGGAAGAAGGACATAATGATGGGTCATAGGTAAGGGAACAATATCATAAATTTGGGCACAAATAACTTTGATATCATACAAGAATTATTCACAAATTTTAAATTACTCAGGTTGTATTTAAAAATATATGAAATTAATAAAAAAGATGATAAATTTATTCTTTCCATCCTTGAAAAATTGAGATATGAGTATTCTATCTTTATTTCTACCTTTGATGTCACCTACCATGTCCTTTGAACTACATGGAGTATGTCATCCTTAGTTGAATTTGTTATTGACTTAAATTTAGAGAAAGATAAGTTTAACCAAATGGGTACATTAAATTCATCTAAATAATGTGCCTTAATTATCAATCATTATAAACATAAGGCTTTTGGAAGCAAGAAGAAGAAATAGAACAAGAAACACCTAGTGTAAATAAATTGTCTAAAATCTAATGTTAAGTCCAAAGCACCAAAAGAGTCCTCCTTTTCAAATGGGAAACTAAATAAATAGTGACTCACATGTGGATACTAAAATAAATATGGGCATAATGAATCCAAATTTATGAAGAAGTAGATTGACCAACTGACTAAAATGCTTAAGAAGCACAATAATAGTGTCCTTGATTATTTCAATCAAAGTTCATCAAGACATGAGTCTTCAATAGCCAAAGACAATAAAAATGGAAAAGATAACTACAAATAACTTTTCACAATTGTGACCTAGCCTTACACTTAAGTATTTGATTTAGTTACATTGCACCACATGGATTCATCACAAGACATGTTCTTGTCATTAGAACCTTGCTCTATACCTTCCATATTTCTAGGTGATGATGTTTCTATAGAAGTTAGTGGGAGAGGATATGTTGAAGTGAATAATGAGACATTTCATGATGTTCTATGTGTTCCTTATTAATCCACTAATCTCCTATATATTTATCAAATCACTAAAATCAGTTCAGGTAAGAAAGTTGAGTTCACACCCAATTCAATGGTTATTAGAGAATCAAACATTGACTTCATTATTGCATTTGGGAAAAAATATCACCAATCAATATTATATAATTTATAAAATTTTTTTCCTAATCAAACTTCTATTTCATTGCTCACTCATTTATATGGGGTAAGTAAATTATGGGATGAGTGATTAGGCAATCTTAAATATTACTGCCAAGAATAACTCAGTCATTAATACATGGTTTCAAGTTTGTCATGATTCAAGTTTTATAACAGTGTTTTTCAAGGTTGCATACTTGGTAAGCATCTTAAAGATAAGTATGGCAAGGGAAAATCACAGAGAGATTAATAGATATTGGAGCTTTTCCACTGTGACATTGCTGGTCTATTTAGAAAACCTTCACTCAATAGGAATAAATACATGTAATTTCATCGATGAACTTTTGAGGTATATTTGAGTGTATTTTATTAAGTAGAAATTAGAGGTCATTGACTATTTTTAGGACTTCAACGTGCCTATTTAAAAATAGTTAGCTAAAGCCATCAAGATTTTACACACTGATAATGGTGGTGAGTATGTTAGTAACCATTTTGAGTAATTATTTATATTAGATGGAATTAAACTACAAAGTACATTTTCATATAGTCTTCAACATAATAAATCATAAGAATAGATCCTTAAATCAAATATCCAATTATATGCTACAATCCAAGTCTTTTACACCTCAGTATTAGATTGAGGCCATCAACTATGTGTCTTATATCCAGAATCAAGTTACTCATAAAATATTGAAGTGAATCACTAATTTTGAAGATTGAAATAGTAAAAAAAACCCACATTAAATCACTTTTAAGTGTTTTTATCTATTGCTATGGTCTACATTCTAAATAATAAATATAAAGTAATGGAACCTTAGAGTCACACTTGTATATTCATCAGATATCCTAACGGTGTTAAGCGATACATGCTTCTCTATACCATAAATAATGAGTTTTTATTCAAAGAAGTGTTAATTTTCAAAAGGGTCCTTTAGACTCCACACTTGACACCTCTCACTGAAAGAGTTATAAAAAATCTTTAGCCAAGATCTCACCAATGGCTCATTATCACAACCATTGATGCTTCAGTGCATCTACTAAGACAGAGAAAACCAATTATAAAAAAATAATTGTTAACACACAATGAGATATGAAAAGTATTATAAAATCATTCAAAAACTTAAAGAATCATGTATATTACAATGAGAGCACTTGCTTATATAGGCAATGTAATACAATATACAATCTAGACTAGGCAATATGAGATAAAAGCCTACATAAGACAAACCTTGCAAGCATGAGTAAAAGATACTCTAACACCCCTCCCCTAAAGTGAAACTAAGGGCTAATAATAGAGGATGTAGTGTGAAGTCACATGTCCTTATGGATGTCAATCCATCATGTCAGAGTACATGGATGTCAAGTCACTATAATTACCATGTCAAAGTAGGAATGGTGTTGAATATGAAGATCATTGAATACAAACAATGCACTACAAGGTACTAGGCAAAATGATGAATCCAATGAAATTTTTCCTGAACACCCTCCAATAGGATGGTGATAGGTGAGCACAAAGATTGATGGGGCTATCACATTGGTGTCACTGTAAGAATCACCAATAAGGCCATAGAGCCAAGTAAATTTTTTTATATGGGTTATGACAATTAAAGTGCCTAAATAAGATACCCATGTATAAAGAAGAAATATATAAAACACTCAAAAAAGTGAAATAATACATATAACTCTCATAAAATGAAGTAAAAGAGAGAAAAATCACAAGAAAAACTCCCCTCCTAAAAGAAAGAAAAGAAGAGAAAAGAGCTAAAAGTCCCCCAAAGATGATGCTGAAGAAATTTGCACTCAAAGTACTTGTAAGTCATAAAGGAACTCCATCTACACGAGTGATATGAATCCACTACTTGATCACAAAAATAGCTGTCATTAGGGTTCACCAGAATAACTTTAATGAAGAAGACTATTAGTGGTGATGAAATTACAAAATTTTTTAAGATGTGCAAGGAATGCTCAACACCAAAAAATATAATATACAACACACCCCCAAACTAATGAATATATTGAGTGGAGAAAAAAAGGTCTAAACGAGTGGTCTAAATCCATTACTCAAACACTAAAAAAGTTGACACTATATACACCATAATAACTCTATATCATGTTGAGAGATACTGTCGAACTATTGAAAAAGGATAAGTGACACTAGGATGCACCATAATAGATACAATTCAAGCTATGGGAGATTGTCAACTATAAAAATAAGGTGTCAAAAATACATATAAGTCTTTCAAAGATGATGGCCCATGGTGGTGATAGAAGAGACAAGCAACTAATGAAGTGAAAAGCTACTTAGAATAGAGCACATAAATGTATGAAGGTAAACAAGGCTAAAACAAAAAATCCCAAATTACTTTATAAATAAGTGTAAGTACAATATAACTCATACATAGAAAACCATCAAATAGAAAGAAAGAAGACATTGAGCTTCACTAGAATAACTCTAAATGAGGAGACTATCAACCTATCAAATAACTCATTAAGAGAGATGATTCATAGAAGAAGGTGAGGCACTAAGAAAGGGGCCTCAAGGAGACATGCCATAACTACCAATGTGTCAATGTACTAATGCATATCATGGGTTGATAGAAGAGTGTGGCAAATGGTAACAAAAACTATAATGTATGCAAACACACTAGAAAAGAATCAATAGTCAAAAAATAATAATATGCAAAGCACATGTAAAAAGACATTGAACTTAGTAAAAAATGCATCCAATATAGTGCAAAGTGAAATAGTGACATAAGTATTACAATATGGACCAAATCTCATGTAAATAGGACGTCGATCACAGCCAAAAATGCATCCAAAATTGCAATGAGAATAAAAAAACAAAGAAAGAGAAAATTAGGTATGGTTACATTTAAAGGGGTCTGGCCTCCTACCAAACTGAACCTCACCTTCCAATCATTAGCAAATGAGATCAAAGAAAAAATTGAGTAACCAAAAAATATTGAATATTTCATTTACAATTTAATATCCACAATATTGTTTTTATGAAAAACAATAATAAATGTCTCGATTATGTAACAAAAGCCATTGCCACTTATAAAAAGCCATGAAAGTTGATAAAGTGCCCTCAATTATAATATGCTTCATCATTTATAATATGCCTCCACTTATAATAAGATGGCCCCCACTTTAATAAAAACTATGTTGCCGCTCATTAAGATTATTTTACTTTTAATAAAGATTTATAAAAAAAGGAAACTTAATAAAACGGCCCCACCTTTTCAAACTCTTTTTTTTTTGTCAAAATAAAAAATAAAAAGGTGTCATAATCAATATCATGACATGGTGTTTGAAAAACCACATGTTTGGTGAAACCAACATGCAGCAGTTGTGGGAGTGCCAAAATGGCACCATGAAACTAAGATCATGTTGGACAAGACTAGGAGTTTGTCAAGGTAGGTAAGTAAGTGGGTGGTAGATAATGAGCTTGAAGAATCACTAAGGGTGGTTGTGTTGAGAGAGCACCTTTCAAAAAAATCAACTCACTAATGCAAGATCTCACCAAAAGGGTATGGCCATGGCTATCAAAAACAAATAGTCACTAAAAAATCTCATCTTGGATAAAGGCCGATGGGGGAATAGTCTTTGAGATTCCATGATTATCGATGTTTCCATAAATATGCTAGGGCCTTTTGGTAGGATGCTATTTGTATGGAATGATAACTATGGATCCAAGAACCAAAAAAATAAAGCTATGAATGACTAATCAATTATTCCTAGATGGGAAGCCTATAACTCAACCAAGAGGTCACATGGTGGAATAATGTACACACCAGAAAAATAATCATCGATTAAAACTTCAAAATCCTCCCACTCAAGTTGCTCATGCAAAAATGAAAGACACTCTTGCAATGTTTATAAGACTCAAGCACCTTGCCAGAAAATTATCACACGAATGCTTGGAAATCCCATAATGCAAATCCATAGAGAACCATAATAACCAGATCCAAATACAAGATCTAAACAAGCTAATTCACATGTATCAGTGGTAGATCAAGCATACAATGCAGGTAATGGCCAAAAAAACCCATGTGCAATTTGCATCCAGATCTAATTCCAACCCCACCTCCTTAGTGCCTTGGATATATCAAATAGACACAAAACACATAAATATGCAAAGAACCCACAAATTACTTTCAAAAACCAAAAAATCCCATGTTTTTTAATAAAAATTGTCATCGTACAGATCAATCTTGGGTCATCAAAAAAATTGGAAAAAAGCATTTTTGCAAAAATCTCCGTTTTTGATGAATTGACATACATTCTTAAGGCTTTGAGGCCTTTCAAACGCAATAGTGTAGGTTAGAAGCCCTAAAAATGCACCAAAAAAATAGTTGACTTCATAAAGTGGCTTGAAAGACTATGGTAGATTTGCAATGGGATAAATTTGAAACTAAGCAATGGTTTCTAGAGGATGGCTTTGGTACCATGAAAGAGTTATAAAAAATCTTCAGCTAAGATCTCTCCAATGGATCATTACCACAACCATTGATGCTTCAATGCATATACTTAGAAAAAGAAACCAATTGTAAATAAATAATTTGTAACATACAATGAGATATGTAAAGTATTACAAAATCATGTAAAAGCATAAAGAATCATGTATATTAGAATGAGAGGACTTGTTTATAGGCAAGGTAAGACAATATACAAGCTAGACTAGGCAATGTGGGATTAAAGTCCACATAAGACAAACCTAATAAGCATGAGTAAAAGATAATTTAATACTCACCCTTCCCTAGATGCACTTGGATTTGATGATAGTGCTGATGATTCATATCCATCTAAGTACCTTCTTAATGATATGTATTCTTCTTCTAGTTTTGATGATGAGAGTAGTGAAGAGGATTCACCTCCTCCTTCTCCTAGATTATCTTCAAGGGATGAGGAATCCCCTCTTGACTCTATGAGTACTAATCCTTTTTGAGCTAGATAGACACTACAAGGTGCTGGCAAATGGGTTGGAGATTTATTAGACACTAGGTAGACCTGATCACAATTAAAAAATATCCCACATGCTTTCATTTATCTTACTTATGATGAATAGTAATTTTGTGAGGCATCAAGAAATCCTAAGTGGGATACTACTAAGGAAGAGGATAATGATTCCTTGTTGAGGAATAACACTTGGGATTTAGGGACTATTCCTAAGGGAAGAAATTATTTGATGTAGGTGGATTTATCAAACAAAATTTGTAGTACATGGGCCTGTAGACAAGTTGAAAACATGTTTGATAGTAAAGAGTTTATCTTAGATACTTGACATTGCCTATACTAAGACATTCACCCTAGTTTCCAAAACAAACTCAATCTGACTCACTATCACCATTATCACAATATATCATTGGGATGTTTATAATATGTATGTGAAGAGTTTTTTTTCACAATGACTTCAAAGAGGAAATAAACATAGATAAACCACAAGGATTTGGGGAAGTTTCCTCCTTATTTTGGAAACTTCAAAAATTTATTTATGGCCTCAAACAAGCTCCTCAAGCTTGGTATGTCAATATCGACACCTTTCTTCTTTTAGTTGGATTAGAAATATACCGTTTTGATATGATTTTATATATTTTATGGCAAGATGATTCACTGTTGATTCTACTTCTCTATTGGATGACCTATTGATCATAAAGAGTTATTTATCCACCATTGTAGTAATGAAAACTAGTTTTTCTGATAAGTTTTTATGATTGATTTGGGCTTGTTGTATTACTTCTTTAGGATTAAAATATATTATTCTAAATTTGAGATAACTATTGTAAAATCCAATTATGCCTTTGATTTGCCTGCACAATTTAACATGGTTGACTCTAAGCCAACTCTGACTCCTTTTCTAACTAGTGTGAAACTTGAAGCTGATTGTCGATATTCTTTGGTTGATGTTACCTTATATCAAAATTATTTTGGTGTTCTCATCTCCTTTGCACACATTATACCTAATATCTCATATGTAGTTGGCATTGTCTCAATATTTTTATAGAAACCACATGAGATGCAGTAAAAAGTATCTAAGAGGATTCTCCACTATATTAAGGCTACTCATAGTTTAAGTATTCACTATGGATTAAGGATTAACATCAACTTAATTGAATATACGTATTCAAATTAGGATGACCATATTGAGAATTGTACGTCTATATTAGGATATAATTTCTCACTCAGTGCATGTCTGATTAATTGGTCAAGCGAGAAGTAAAATGATATTACTTTATAATCTGTTAAGATAGAATACATAAGATGTGTTAATGTGTACACTGAGGATATTTGGATTCAGGAGATTCTCACTAAGTTTGTAATCCCATTTTGATTACCAAAATTCATCTCCTATGACAACCAAAGCACAATCTAACTCTGTAGGAATTCAATCCTCTGTCAATGGACTGAGCATATCAAGATTTACATGTATTTAATTTGGGAGATCATCCATGAGCAATTCATTAATCTCCACTACATATAAATAATGATTGTTTTTTATAAATTAACCAAACCCTTCATTGAGAGCAAGTATCTTCATTATAGGCTCTTATCAGGGTTTGGGTAGCTCCATCTTTTTCCTCTTCTAGGGATCATCTCTATGTACTTGGGAACATCATCAAGCCTTTGTGTCGAGGCCCAAATATTATACCCACCTATGTTACTCTTAAGGTGGTGTTAATGTAGTTTTTTTCTCACTATGTGGTTTTACTTGCATGGACTAATTAACTTGCAAAGATTAATAATATGTGAGTACAAGAATGTACTTTAAGTCATTTTATAATTGTGATTTGAATTAATTATCTTTTCTGAAGACCTAATTCCTCACTATATAATGTATCTTTTTATGTACTTTTTGGCAAATGCTCATTAATGCAACTTTTATTTGTGAAGATAAGTTTCTCCCTCTTTTGAGTTATTCTTCAAATTTCACTACTGCATATAGATTTAGCCTCATGCATTCAAATCTATCTAGTAGATATTCAAACTTGGCCCACTCTGACACCTCTGTCCTCCCTATCTATTTTTTAAACAAATATTGACACATGCAAGATATCAACAATGCGATAAACTATATGTTGAGGATATACAACTTAGTTGGCTTTTTGGGAAGGGGAAAACTTTGGTGGCCTTATTGGGGTCATTGCAATGATGATCAAATCTTGGTAGGAACAACATGAAAGTAGTTATTGAGGAAGCATGGGATCTTACAATCATTGGTGCCTATGATGGTGCTGAAGGGAGTGGACATGTAGGAAGAAAAAGGGATAAGACATTATGTGGGAATCTTCATATAGGATTTGGAGGTGGTATAGGTCCCTATAGGGATTGAACTATTGGTAGCTTCATGGAATTTTTTAGATGTTCATTCAATGAATTTGTAGCAAAATCCTAATGTAAATAGTTTTCCTTTGACTCTTGGGACTACATGTAGCACTAAAGACGTTGGTGGTTGTAGCTTTGAATGAAAGGTGAATCAAGTTTTGGTCAAGGCAAAGATAGTAGCTAGGCCTTCACATGAGATGATTGAGATAATTGATCTGGTGGATGATGAATTGGATAAAGCTATGGCTATAAAGTCTAAAGTTGTAAATTTGGAGATGAATGTTGCAAAAATGTTATGATCTGATGTTTCCTCCTTAATGTGGCTTATATTTTTCTGTCATTAAATTTAAATTTATTTTAACTTTGTATATTTGATAATTTCTTAGAACTAATTATTTTTTACGTATTATAATTTTAGTGGACTCAAAATTCTTTACAATTACCATAAATGATAATTTTATGATATAAACACATTAAAATACATTTTAATAAAAAAAGAGAACCTCACAACCCTTAATTATCTATTAAAAAAAACAAATACTCATGTAAATAGTGAAAACAATTTTAATTCAAAAAATATGTTGGACAATCCCAAATTGCTTAACAACCACATACTAAAACAATTAATATATTGTAAAAGCTAGGCGGGCCATTTTTGACTTCACACTCTACCTAAGTAGATAAAATACTCATTCAAAAACAGTCTCGTGGAATATACTCGGATGGAAGACCTAAACTATATAATGTTTGGGAAATTGACACCGGAATAATTTGAGTGAGCAATCAATCATTAAGTTTGTGTGGCTGCATGACTATTTCCCTTTAGCCATTAATTGGCCAGCAACAACGCCACGTGTCAACATTGTAGGAACATTTCACCTTTATCTTTTAAGCACCGGTCACACAAGTCATTTATTATAAGTCCATGTCTTGTCGAGAATAAAAAATTGCATGCTCCATTCCTATCTACAGGAATCTATTTGGAAAGAGCAATAAAGATGACATAAACCAAAATAAGAGGAACCAGAGGATAGAGGGAATATGGATAACGCAACCATGTCTCATGAACGGCTTGATTACGAACGGCTTGATAAGTTTTATCTGGATACTTACATATCATAAATAAGTTAGTTACAATCTGAGCAAAACTTTTGCATTTTCTTTTTTGAAGTAATATATCACATCTATTTAAAATATAAATGGGAATACTAGAGTATATCCATGGTTTAAATGGTTGGATTTTTAAATATTTATTTTTTCTAGAGTTTATATCTTCATTTTAAGAATATGTTGATGGTACTTTTAAGTTATATTAGGTAATAAGTATTTTGTATTAGGAGGGTTCCATTGGTATAATTTAGAGTAGAAATAAATCATCAATTTATTATATGTATTTTATTTGTTAGATTTATTTAATGGGAATTAAAACTGTATATTATTATTTAGTTAGATGCTCTTCTTATTATAAAATTAGGTGGCGGTTATTTTTCTCAAAATTTTCATATTTTATTTGGGTAAAAAGTGTTAGCATTTTTAGTTGGAGAGATATTTGATCTTCTCTATCATCTTTTTAAAAATTTTACTTCCTCAATATTATATATTCAAAAATTAATTATTTCATTTACCTTATTCCCTTTTTAAAATTGATTAAAAAGCAATCCCATAATAGAGTTGTATACAAAAAAAAAATTATCTTACATTAAAAAAAATATTTTTTCTTTAACATACTTTCTCTTCAATTCATATTATTATTAAATTTTTTTTCTCTTTCTAAATTATTTGAAATTATTCTAACACTTCCTATACATTAATTAACATTATATATTAATTTGAATCCAATAAACCATTTTTTAATTTTAGAAAATATTAATAACATCTTATCTCATAATTAAATATGGTGCATTACAAATATAAAATAAAAATACAAACATAAAATTTCATCTAATTAATAAATACGATGAAAAATAGAAATCTATTTACATAATATCTAAAAAAAATTAATTTTGTTAAAATTATTTAAATAAAAAATATTTTAATAATTGAAAAATTAATTATATATTATTAAAAAAATACTAATAAATCAATTAATTAAATTCAACTCTTCTCAAATTCAAATTTCATTACAACTTTATAGCTTTAACATACTTTGATAAATTTCAAAGTATATAATACACTATCAAATTTAAAAACATATTTGTTCAATGCAGATTCATGATAAATTTGAAAGTATATAATACACTATCAAATTTAAGAACGTATTTGTTCAGTACAGATTCATGGCTATCTTATACTACCCATCTACCTTATTTACTTTACACTCACCTTATGGATCCATCCACCCATCTACCTTATTACTATTACTACAAATGATTTAAAAGTGAATATTTCGTTAAAAAAATAGCTATTCCACTGTAATCTCTAATTATTATTTCAATTTTAATTTAAAAATTGTAACCTTTCACTATTTTCTTATCCCAAAAACCACACCTTGTATTCTCATCCATCTAATTATATCCTTAAAAATTATTATTTTGGAAAAAATGAAAGAAGTACTTTTTCTTTAAAAATAAAAATCATAAATATATAAAACTTAGAGAAGAATAGAATATATTATATTAAAAAATATAAATTATATTTTCTAATTTTAGATTATGTTTAAAATAAATTATTAAAAAAAAAATGATTATTGTAAAGATAAATTATTTAACATAATTTAAAATATTGATTTTGAGAATATTATACAATTTCTATCTTATATAAATAATTATTTAAACCATATAATTTAATATAATGTTTTATAATCAAATGTCCTAAATTTATAATATATTATGCTCTATAAATTTTATTTTAAATTATATTTAAAATTATTTATTAGAAAAATAATGATTATTATTTTTTTTTTATCAACTGTATGTCTCTTATTATAAGTCCCTGATTTTTAAAATTATTTATTAGAAAAATAATGATTATTATTTTTTTTTTATCAACTGTATGTCTCTTATTATAAGTCCCTGATTTTTAATGTTATTTGAACCTGAGTCGTTAGAAATGCATTTACTTCACCTTTACACAACCTAAAGAACCTGAAAAACAATAATTATTATTATAATAAATCATTGAATAATAGTTTATATCTTTAATATATAAATACTTAAAACATTATATATATTTTATTCTCTAACAATTAAACACACTGGCTTAATCATAAATGATTAATTCTAATTCACTACACTCAAAATTCTATCAAACAAAATGTGATGGCCAGCCGCGAATGGCTTGTCAGCCATGTAGTAAAATAATGGATTTATTTACAAGGAGGGCAAGCCATCCTTGGCTGTCTAACACACACGGTCTTAGATGAAATATCTGTATAAGAGCAGTCTGTAATGTATTCAGTACGAAAGAACCAAACTATATATATAGTGTTAAATGGAATAAATTGCTGATAATGTTTGAAGAATTGACACTGGAATAATTTAACTGAACAATCAGTCTTGAGGGTAATCTGGCTTCAGATTATGTCGTTTAGCCTTTCGTGGCCGACAAACAAAGCCACACCTCAAATTTATAGGGACATTTCACACTTTGGCGTTTCTTTGAGACCACGTATTGTTGAGAATAATTGCACGATGTGCCTTTCATAACATGAAAGGTTACAAAATTTAGATTAGGAATCTATTTGAAAAGAATACAAAATTTAGAGGACTCTATTTGGAAAGAATAAGAATGGCATGAAGCAAGATAAGAATGCCCAGATTATAATGAGAATAAGGATGAGGCAAGCATGGAAAGGAACTGCTTCTCTGATTTTCTCCGAAGATAGTTAATATCGTATATAGAATAAAGGTGTCGATTTTAGGGACATTAAATATCAGAATAAGAAAAAGCTTGCATTGTCTTTCATTACATTAAATTTTACATAACTTAAAGATATCTATTTGGACAGAACAAAAAGGATAGCATAAATTAGAATAAGAGTGACCGGATGATAAAAGGAACGAGGATAAGGAAAAGGAAAGCGTTAGAGGAATTGTTTGACTGATTTTATTGGCAGACTTACGTATTATAAATAGTTAAGTCACAATATGAGGTAAGCATGGAGAGGAGCAGCTTCCCTGAATTTTTTGGGAGACCTTAAATATCAGATACATAAAACGAAGGAACCGTTTTTAAAAACATAATAAATATTAAAAAATATGAAAAAGCATGCATTGAGAGGAAGCATGGAAAGGAATTGCTTGGCTGATTTTATTTGGACTTAGTTATCATAAATTATTAAGTCACAATTTATGAAGTAAACATGTTTAAAAGATTACTTTTTAATAGAAAATAATAAAGGAAAATGGGTTTATATCTTTAGACGATTCACCTCCTTATCCTAGAATATATTCATAGGATGAGGATTCCCCTCCCAACTCTTTCAGCATTGATCTTTTTTGCGATAGATAGAGATTACAAGGTGTTGGCCAATTGGTTGTAAATTTATCAGACACCATGTGAACCCCATCATAATTCCAAAATGCCGCACATGCTTTCATTGCATTGGATTTTGATTCACAGTCATTTCACAAGGCTTCAGGAGTTCCTAAGTGGGATCTTGCAATGGAAGAGGAGTATGGTTCCTTGCTAAAGAACAACACTTAGGATTTAGGGACTGTTCCTAAGGGAAGATAACTTGTTTGATGTAGCTGGATATACTGAATTTTTTTTTGTAGTAGATAGGTCCAAAGACAAGTTTAAAGCACATTTGGTAGCAAAGGGTTTTTCTTAGGTACCTAGCATTAACTATACCAAGACATTCACCCTAGTTACCAAAATGAACTCAATTCGACTCATTTTTGCCATTGCCGCAACACATATTTGGGATGTTCATTAGATGGATGTGAAGGATGCCTTTTTTCATGGTGACCTAATAGAGTAAATATACATGGTGAAACCACAAGGATTTATGGAAGATTCTATGTTTAGTTTTTGAAACTTTAGAAATCTATCTATGGGCTTAAACAAGCTCCTCGAGCTTGGTATGCCAAGATGCATTCCTTTCTTATTTTAGTTGGGTTCGCTAAATACCATTTTGATCTTAATATTTACATTTTATGGTAGGATGACACATTATTGATTCTAGTTGACTATTATGATGACCTATTGATCACAAGGAGTTCTTCATCCACCATTGAACTAATGAGAACTACTTTGTCTGATAGGTTTTCAATGACCGATTTGGGCTTATTGCATTGATTTCTCAAGATTTAAATATCTTATTTTGACTTTGAGATCACAATTGCACAATTTAAGTATGCCCTTGATATTTTTGCATGATTTAACATGGTTGACTGTAAGTCAGCTCCGAATCCTTTTCTATCTGATGTGAAGCTTGAGGTTGATTATCAATCTCCTTTGGTTGATGCCACCTTATATCAATTTTTTTTTGATATTCCCATCTACCTTATGCACACTACACCTAATATTTCATATGTATTGGGTATGGTGTCAATATTTTTATAGGAACCACATGAACTGCACTAGAAAGTAGCTAAATAGATTCTCCACTACATTAATGGTCCTCATAGTTTCAGGATTCACTATGGAGTAGGCATTGACATCGATTTAGTTGAATATACATATTCAAATTGGGTTGTCCATATTCAGAATCATACGTCTATATCAAGATACAATTTCTCTTTTAGTTTAGGTCTGATTAGTTGGTTATGTAAGAAACAAAATGATATTACTTTATTTTATACTAAGACAAATAAATAAGAGGTGTTAAATTCTGCCACTAAGGCTATTTGGCTTCAGGGGATTCTCACTAAGTTTGGTATCTTATTTTTACGATCAATAGTCATCTTCTGTGATAATTAAAGCACAATCCAGATCTTGTAGGAATCTGGTCCTCCATCAGTGGACTAAGCATACCGAGATTCACATGTATTTTATTCAAGAGATCATTCATGAACAATTCATTGATCTCCACTAAATATAAACAATGGAATAAATTGTTGATATATTCATTAAACCCTTTAGTGATAGCAAGTATCTTTATTATCGGATCTTCTCGAGATTTGATTAGCTTCATATTTTCCCTCTTTTGGGGGATCATCTATATGTACTTGGGAACCTCTTCAAGCCTTTGTGTCGAGACCCAATTTTTATACTCACCTATGCTATGCTTAAGGGGGTGTTAGCGTAGTTTTTCTCACTATGTGGTTTTACCTACATGGTCTAATTAGCTTGCTTGGTTTAATAATATGTTAGTATGGAAAATGTACTTTAAGTTAGTTTATAATTTTGAGTTTAATTAATTATATTTTTTGATGACCTAATTTTTCAATATATAATGTATCTAACTATGCACTTTTTTGTAAATGCTCATTAATGCATACTTTTTGTTGTGGAGACCTACTTCTTCCTCTTTTGAGTTATTCTTTAGATTTCACTACTCCAGACATATTTATCCTCATGCATTCAACCCTATCAAGTAGGTACTCGATTGTGGCCCACTCTGACACCTTTTCCATCCCTATCTATTTTTTAGACAATTCTTGACGCAAGTAAGATATGAATGTGACAAACTATCTATTGAGGATATGCAGTGTAGTTGCTTTGTGGGAAGGAGAAAACTTTGGTGTCCTTATTCGAGTCATTGCAAAGATGATCAAATCTTGGTAGGAATGGTATGAAAATGGTTATTGAGGTAGCATGGGGTTTGACAATCATTGGTGGCTATGTTGGTGTTGAAGGGAGGGAACGTGTAGGTGAAAAAAGGGGTAAGTCTCTGTGCGGGGATCTTCATATGGGATTTGGAGGTGGTACAGGTCCCTATAGGGATTCAATTGTTGGCAGCTTCATGGATTTTGTTGGTTACTTGTTCAAGGAAGTTATAAAAAAAAGATTAATTGGAATAGTTGTCCTTCGACTCTTGGGACTATGTTCAGGGTATAGGCATGGGTGGTGGTAGTTTTGAATGAAAGGTGAAGGAAGTTTTGGGCAATGCAGAGGGGGTAGCTAGGACTTCACATGAGATAGATGAGAATAATTGCTTTGGAGGATGATCAATTGGAGAAAGCTATGGTTACAGAAGCTAAAGTCGCAACAAATTTGAAGACAAATTTTACTAAGATGTTGTGGTCTAATGTTTCCTTCTAAATGTGACATATTTTTTTATCATTAAATTTAATTTTATCTTAACTTAATATATTCGTTAATTTTTTTAAACTAATTATTTTTTGTATATTATTTTTTGGAAGACTCAAAATCTTTTACAATGACCATATAATAATAACCTTACAATATATAAATATATTAAAATACTTTTTAATAAAAAAATAAAAACCTCACAACCCTTAATTTTATTTTAAAAAAATTAAACACTCAAATATTTAAAAAACAATTTTAATTCACAAAATATGTTAGACAATCCCAAACTGCTTACCAACCACATATTAAAACAATTAATGTATTGTGAAAGCTAGGCAAGCCATTCTTGACTTTCTAACGCACTCTACCTAAGTAGATAAAATATTCTTTCAAAAACAGTGTCCTCGAATATATATTTTCGGATGTAATATATAATGTTTGGGAAATTGACACGAATAATTTGAGTGAGCAATCAATCATTAGGTTAGTGTGGCTCCGTGATTATTGCCCTTCAACCATTAATTGGCCAACCCATAAAGCTACGTGTCAACATTGTAGGGACATTTCACCCTATCTTTTAGAATCTTATTCTAAAATGTAGCACCGGTCACACAAGTCATTTATGTTAAAAAGTCGATGTCTTCTTGAGAATAAGAGAAGGGTGGTTATAAAAAATTACATGTTCCATTCCAATCTACAGGAATCTATTTGATGTAACTTAGAGGAATCTATTTGGAAAGAACAACAAAGATGACATAAACCAAAATAAGAGTGATCAAAGTATAAAGGGAATATGGACAAGGGAACCATGGCTCACGAATGGCTTGATTAGTTTTATTTTGAGACTTTCATATCATAAATAAGTTAGTTACAATCTGAGACAATGTTTTTAAAAAAATAATATATTACATCTGTTTCAAATATAAATAAGGGTAAGCAGAGCATATTTATGGTTTAAGTAGTTGGATTTTTGGGTATTTAATTTTTCAAAATTTAAATTTAATGGATTTTATATTTTAACTTTGAAAATATGTTTATTTAATTTTTTAAGTTATATTAGGCATCAATTATTTTTTAGTAGGAGGGTTTCATTATTATAATTTAGGGTTTCTTTCTATTTCTTCTCTATATGGACACAGTTTTATAAATTTTGTGTATTTTATTTATTAGATTTGTTTATTGGAGATTAAAGCTACATATCATTATTTAGTTAGATGTTCTTTTTATTTTTATTTTTTTTAAAGAAGGGGAAATTTTTTTATTCAATCCAAAACAAGATACAAGGCAAAAGCCATAGGCTTAATAAAAAGAAGAACCGCCAACAAACCAAATATCAATACTACATAGTTCTATCTTCCAGTAGAATTCTCTCCAAAATCCCCAAATAATTAGGAGGTAACTCATCCCTACCATTGATATCCCAAACATCTTCTTTCTCTGAGGCCCACTTCGCCAAGCAATTAGCCATGTTATTCCAATCTCTAGGTATGTGACAGAAAGAGACAAATTCCAAGGAAGTGAAAACACTTAAAATATGTCTGACAATCGAAGCTAAATGCAAACTAACACCATCCACTCTCTGATTGTTCAAAATATCCACAACACTTTGAGAGTCAGACTCACAAATAATCCTCCTCCAGCTAAGAGAGCAACCCCGCTCAACAACAATATTAATAGCAGGGGCCTCCATCAGGTTATTAAAGTAATGTCCCTTGTAGATAGAGAAGCAAAAAACATCACCATCTTTACTTCTACCAATACCCCCAATACCAGCATGCCCAGGGTTCTCATGAGAAGATCCATCAGTATTAATCTTCAAGACCCCATCTGGAGGAGGAACCCACTTTCCATCACGATAGACCCATTTCTTGACATGACGGGGCATAATACCAGCAATGCAACTCCTACTATTAACACCCAGGCTCAAATCCTGCACAATCGCAACATCCCCAGGATCAATACTTTCAGACACATCACATTTAGCAGAGATAGTCTCCTGAAGCCTACTTATAATCTTAATCCACAGTTGACCACTATCTAACCTAGAATCACAAAAATCTTGCGATTTCGTTCCAGCCAAAGGTTCCAAAGAATGAAAGTAGGCCCAATAATCCAAGCCACCTGGAGAAAAGGCATCTTCACTTGAGGCCTGCCCAGGCTCTCCCAAAACTCAATAAGAGAGGAAGCATGAATGCAGCCATGATGCCAAGCCTCCCACCACCTTTGCCAGATCTCATGAGAAAAGGGGTAGTGAAAGAACAAGTGGGAAGAACATTCTTCACTTCACATATAAAGAAAATAAATGGAAGGTCCCTGAAACCCCCGTTTGTGAAGATTCTCCCAAGTTAGACATTTTCTCTGGGCAACCAACCATAAAAAGAAGTTACACTTGGGCCAATAAAAGTTGTTCCAAACCTTCCTCCACCATGGCACCTCAACAGGGCCATGTAAATTCCTATCCAACACAGCATAACCTTGAGCAACAGTATAATTACCTTTTGGGCTAGGGCTCTAAGCTAACTTGTCCCTCTCATTCAGAGAGCTGCAGAGCCTGCCCTTCAATACCTTACACAAAGCAGCATGATCCTCATCAGAACCACCCTCAGGCCACTCCTATAGATCCTTCTAGCAAGACACCTCTAGTTGACCACTGCGCTTAACTATTTTAAAATTCTCTACCTTAATCTAGCCAACATCAGAGAACAACTAGCAAAGAGGCATAATCTGAGGAAAACTAGAAAGAATGGGAGGGTGACCATCCCAAGAGTCCAGCCAAAAAAGAGCCTCAAAGCCACTATTACAGATCCAGAAGAGTCCATTCTGAACAAGCTGAGCTCCTTTCTTAAGAGTATCCCAAATGCAAGAACCTTTGCCCAACAAAGCAATAAATGGCATGACCTGGATCTCAACACCAGGAACATACTTGAAAGAAAGAATCTTGGCCCAATCTTGATCCTGGTTATTGCACCATCTCCAATACAACTTAGCCACCAAAACTGTGACCACAAGAGCCACAGACCTAAGGCCTAGGTCCCCAGCATGCTTTGGCCTACAAATAGAGTCCCACTTGACTAAACTCCACTTTGAGGAAAGGAGGATTCCCGACCAAAGGAGTTGTCGAGAAAGAGCATAAAAATCCCTCACAAAGGAGGCAGGAGGAATCTGCACACAACACCTATAAATAGGGAGAGACTGCACCACAAATTTTATAAGGATCTCTCTACCAGCAGAAGAAATCCATCTGTAAGTCCAATGACTAACCTTACTCTGAAACTTATCCAAAATCCCTTACCAAAAATATCTACGTTGAGGTCCCAAAGCTAAAGGAATCCTCAGGTACATCAGGGGAAGAGAGCAAATTTGGAATCTAAGAATCCTGGCAATCCTGTTCTGAATGAGTCAAGGAGTATGAAAGAAATAAATGGAAGATTTATCATCATTAATACTCTAACTAGAAGCTTTCAAGTAGATGTCTAAATTTATCCTAAAATTCACTACCTCACTAATTCTAGCCAAGCCCATAAGTCCAGTGTCATCCACAAATTGAAGATGAGAACAGGGAGGGAGATCATTGTTCCAATGCCAGCCGTGAATAAGACCCTGCCACAGCTGAGATTTAATAAATATACCAAGACCCTCTGCCATGATAATGAAAAGATAGGGGGATAGAGGGTCCCCTTGCTGAAGTCCCTGAGAAGCACTAAACCAATCTGAAGGTTCCCCATTGATGAGAACAGAGAAGAAGGATGAGGTCACACAACTGAGAACCCAACACACCCATACCTCTGTAAATCCAAAGGCCAAGAGAATATTCTGAAGGAACTCCCAGCTCACCTGATCATAAGCTTTAGCCATGTCAAGCTTAATGAACATCACCTTCTCCTTAGAGGAAGCCATAGAATGGATAACCTGCGTAGCAATCATGACACCATCCAAGATTTGTTTCCCTTCCACAAAGCTTCCCTGCTCATCAAAAATCAAAGTACCAAGGGGAGGTTTGAGTCTCTCAGCAATCAACTTGGTGATGATCTTGTAGACAACATTGCATAAAGCAATAGGCCTAAAATGATCCATCTGATTAGCCCCCTCCTTAGGTATGAGAGCCAAAAAAGTAGAATTCAAAGACTTAAACATTTTTTTGTTCCTAAAATATTCCTAAAACACCTCAAGGAGATCAGACTTTATTATTTCCCAAAATTCTTGAAAGAACTCAATCAAAACTCCATATGGACCAGGAGCTTTGCCTTTTTTCATACTAAACACAACTTTCTCCAATTCAGGTAACAAGATTGGACACAAAAGAGCTCCGTTCATCTCATCCAAGACCAGGCAAGGAATACAATCCAAAATAGCCCTCTCCTCAGATCTAGCAGCAATATCCTCCCTAGTAAAAAGATTGGAAAAATAGTTGATAGCTTCCTTGGAAATTTCACCATTGGATGAGAGTTGTGTCCCATCACTCGAGACAAGAGTGGGGATAGAGTTCCCCTGCCTACGGGCCTTAACCGAGTTATGAAAAAAATTCATATTCTTGTCCCCCTCCTGAAGCCAATCAATAAGAGATTTTTGCTTCCAAAAAATCTCTTCCTGAAGCTCCCACTCTTCTAAGCCCCTAAGGGCCAAGGACTCAGCATTCAAAAGGTCAGAGGACAGCCCATGGTCACAAATTTGATGAGTGACACTATCTAGTTTAGACTATACAATAAGCTTATGAGCATGCAGGTTCCCAAAACAATGTTTATTCCACCTTTTAAGCCTATACTTCACATGTTCAAGCCATTTACTAAAAGTGTACATGGCCCTCCCATGGGTAGGGAGTCCTTCATACCACCAATCTAGCACAAGATCCTGAAGAGATTGATCCCATAACCACATCAATTGAAATTTGAAAGAAGGATTTTTAGTGACCCCATAAGAGGAGACTTTGATAGGCTAGTGATCGGATCCCCTCCGCTCCAAGATTTCAGAGCTGGTAGTCCACCTACTACTCATACAATGACAGGAAACTAGAAATCTATCGAGCCATTTTGAGATAGCCTCATCACCACACCTCCTATTATTCCAATTAATAACTCTATTGATTGGCTTCACATCAACAAGGTTAAGGAAACTGATATTATCTTTGAGCAAAAGAGAAGAAGGATCAAGCCTGGCTAACCCTCCTCATTTTTCATCCATATTAATAACAACACTAAAGTCATAAGCCAAAATCCATGGGAGAAACGAGTCTAGAGACCGGACAAAATTGATATGGTCCCAAAGATGTGTCTTACTTGGGAGATCAGCAAGAGTATAAATATTGGATAAAAGACATCTTTTGCCAATTTCAGAATTGGAGGTGACCATAGAGATGGAAGCCCAACTAGAAACCCACCATAAGGGGGAGACTTTCCTTGGGTTCCAGAAGCAAGCCACCCCCCAGAACTACCCAACACCCCCACCCCCTGTCAGTAGCCTTGGGGACAAATACACCGATCACAGTTATTCAAACCATCCACTGAAAGCTTGGTTTCCTGCATAAAGACAACATCTGGATCCTGAGACTCAATTAATTTGTGAACAGCCTTTTGTCTAGGGATGCTGTTTAACCCCCTTACATTCCATGATAAAACTATCGTTTAGGGGGCTGGGAGAAGTGGGAATCAATGGGTTTCACAGATCCAGACTCAACCAAAGTATCACCCATAATCTTAACCTTCTCTTGATCAGTCTTCCTTCCACTCCTTGACTGTTTATCTAGAGGCCCCTTTTTAAAATATTTTTGTTGCAATCCTAGGGTAGGAGGAGCCTTAGCACCCTTCATAAGATCCGTGGATTCCTTCATACCTTGAGGACAGGGGGCCAACCCAGAAATACCCACTAGAATTTGTGATTCCTGATGGCCACCAATACTCTAAACTAGAGAAGGAAAGTCCAAAATTGGCTGATAGACCTATTGAACCCCTGATGATAAAATCAGCTCCTCCTTCATTGCTTCCACCTCCTAATTTTGTACTTGACCCTTAACCCTAGAAGAAAGCTCAACTGGCATACCATATTCTTGGATTATGCTATCAAGAACCTCAAACCTATTAAATGTGCCATCATTCTATCTATCCATCTAGGTTATCTTCTTGCCTTTGCCTTTATTATGAGATTTAACCAGGATAAATCCCTCCTTATCAATAGGCCCATCAGACACTGGAGCTTTCCCCTTGTCCATCCTAGGAGGTTTAGTGGTGAACAAGGGGGAGGATTTCAGTCTAGGACATCTGCGATGTAGATGACCATATTCATGGAAAATTCTACATTTGAATGTAAGGGTTTCATAATCTAGCTTTTGGATCTAGGAGGAAGAACCCAAGCAAATTTCAATAGAGTCTGGTAATGGATTATTCAAATCAACTTCAACACAAATACGAGCAAAAGAAATTACCTTACGATCTTGAGTCTATGAAGTCAATCGAACAGGTTTCCCAAGAAGCAAAAAGATTGAGTGGAGGATATCTTCCCTCTAGAATTCCAATGGAAGCCTCGACAAATGAACCCAAATAGGTACCCATGAAGGGATCTCTTCATCAGAGTTGAAACCCATATGCCAAGGCTTGATGAAGAGCCCAACCTGGTTAAAGAAATATGGACCGCCTTCAAAAGCCCTATTCCTGTCCGACATGCTTGAAAAAATAACCAGGAAATAGTTATTAGCCACTAAAATAATCTCCATATCTCCTTCAGGGTTCCAAACCTGACATGCCCAGGTTTCCAACACAGGGAGAGAAAGACGAAGGCCCAAAAATTTGCAAATAAGAGCATGCTTACACCAATAATCAACATCCTCTGAAACCTTCTTAGGTTGAATAACCAAAACTGGTCTATCTTCTGATCTCTCCAAACATCCATTTACCTTTTTGATTCAAAATGCCCCTTTAGATGAGGAGGCACCTTCTCCAGAAAGAGGAAACTCAGTCTGATCCTTATTACTAGCTTGCTTCAAAGAGGCTAGATCTACCATCTCCAAATCCAGGGAAGAGGCAAAACCCTAATTTTCCATGGTTGTATATGCTCAAGCACCAAACAAAAAAGGGACAGAGGTAAGGCAGTCCGCTCAAATGCCCCAACCGCCACTCACGCCTCATCCAAGCAACCCACGCACCAAATGGTGGCCAGGAATGCACCCAACCATAGAAAGGAAGGGGTCAAACCCCTATCTAACCCCCTCCAACCCTCTGTGCACACAGTGAACATCCCTCATGAGCCAAATCCTTCCACCGACGTGCTCCAATGACAAGCGTAGCCAACAAGCTAGGGCATGCAGGCCCTAGCTCACACCACTATACCTCAGAATGCCATCTTCTAGTTAGATGTTCTTCTTACCACGATATTAAGTGGGGATTTTTTTTTTAAGATTATCATAACTTACGAGGATAAAATATATTAACACTTTTAGTTTGAGAGATGTTTGATCTTGGCCAACATTTTTTTAGAGATTTTACTTTCTTAATATTATATATGTGACAATTAATTCTTTCATTTATCTTATTCTTTTTTCAAAATTGATTAAAAAACAATCTCATAATAAATTTGTACACAAAAAAATATCTTACAAAAGAATATAATTTTTTAATATGTTTTCTCTTTAATTCATATCCTTATTAGATTTTTATTCTCTTTCTAAATTTGTTTAGTTTTTTCAAACACTTCTTATACATTAATTGACATTATATATTAATTTAAATCCAACAAATCATTTAAATTTTTTTAACAAAGATTAATATCATCTTATCCTATAATTAAATATGGTGCACTACAAATATAAAATAAATACAAACACAAAATCGCATCCACATAATAAATACGGGAAATAGGATTCTATCCCCATAATGTTGTATACTAATTTATTTTTGGTAATATGCCATCATATTAGATGGATTTTAAAAATTAGAAAACATTTTGGAGAAATAACATATAAGATACATTTTAAATAATATTATTTATATTTTAATTTAAAATATAATTTAGTTATTTTTTTAGTTTTTTTCATTGTTGAAAATAAAATTAAAATATTTCATCTTTAAACAAAAGAAATAATTATTATTTTTCTAAAAATAAATATTTTTAATTTAATTTTTTATTTTATATATTTATAAATTTATAATTGAATGAATCATATAATAATTATTATATATCATAATTTTTATCTATGTTTTTATTAATATAAAATTAACAAAGTAAACAATTAGTTATTAACAACAACAATAACAACAAGGTTCTGATAATGATAAGTATATTTTTAATTCATTAAATTAAATTAATTTACACCAAGATTTTGATAATGATAAGTATATTTTTACATTCATTAGATTAAATTAATTTATAAAATTTAAACTTAAATTCTACTTTTTAATTTTTAGTACAAAATATATTATAAATATTATATTATCCATTATTAATGTTTTTATTGTTGAAAATATTAAATTTTTTAAAATATTATAACATAAAATTTTAATCTTTTTAAACATTAAAAATGAATTTAAAAAAAATTTAATATTATAATGTTTTTGAAGTTTTTAATAATAATAATAATAATAATAATAATAATAATAATAATAATAATAATAATAATAATAATAATAATCCCTACTATTAATATTGTAGAATTTAAATTATGTTTTTTTATAATTTTGAATTGAAAATATGTAACACGTAAAAATTGTTATTCATATGTACATATTATTTAGTGTAAATAAATATTTAAAAAATTAAAATTATTTCAAACAAAAATATATTTTAATAATTAAAAAATTAATTATAAATTATTGATAAGATATTGGTAAATCAAATTATATCTAATTCCATTCAAATTCAACTCTTACATATCATCACATCAAAAATATTTAACCAAAATAAAAACTCATTACAATTTTATAATTATAACATACTACAATAAATTAAATTAAAAAAATGTAACCAAAATAAAAAATCATTACAACTTTATACTTGTGACATACTCAGTTAAATTACATAGTATATAATATACTAACAAATTTAATAATATAATTGTTTAGTGCAGATTCATGTCTATCTTATACTAAACACTTACTTATTTTTTACTCACTTTATGGATCTATCTTATCACTATTTTTAATTTTATAGTTAAAACAGGCTTTTGAAAGGTTATGAAGTTTTAAAAGAAAGAGTGAAACATGGAACTTTAATATTTACATGGAACACTTCTAGGAAATAGTACATTTCAAATTTCTGTCCAAATTCAATCAAAAAATCTATCCTATTTATTCAAGAAACTTTAGTGAAGCTTTCATCAAACTTAACTTATCTCCTTTATTACTACAAATAATTTAAAAATAAATATTCATTTAAAAAAATAATTACTCTACTATAATTTTTAATTATTGTTTCACTTTTAATTTTAAAAATGTAACTTTGATTATTTTTGAGATCCCAGAAAATGCACCTTGTATTCTCATCCAACCATATTTTAAAAAGGCTCTATTTTTTTAACACATACCATATAATCTAAAATGTATGAAGAAGAGAATAGATTATATTAAAAAATATAAATTATTAATAAAATAATGATAATAATAAATTATTTAATATAATATAAAAAATAATAAATAATAATAATAATAATAATAATAATAATAATAATAATAATAATAATAATAATAATAATAATAATAATAATAATAATAATAATAATAATAATAATAATAAATTATTTAATATAATTTAAAAGATATGAATTTGAGAAATATTATACTATATATATAATTATTTAAACTATTGTATATAATTTAATGTTTTATAATTAAATGTTCATTTAACCATAAATGATTCATTTTAATTGATATCTTCATTTAAATCTATAATATATTATATTTTGTAAATTTTATTTTAAATTAGATTTTGAATCATTTACTAGAAAAAAACAATGATTAATTGTATGTCTTCTATTATAAATACCTGACTTTTTAAACAACATTTGAACCTAAATTGTTCTGCTACAATACATCTGCGTCACCTTTACACTACAACTTAAAAACCCTGAAAAATAATAATTATTGTTATAATGACAAATCATTAAAAAATAATTTATATATTTAATATATAAATGTTTAATCCATTATATATATTTTATCTTCTATCAATTAAACACACTCGCTTAATCATAGAAGACTAATTTTGCTTCACTAATTCACCCAAAATTATATCAAACAAAATGTGATGGCCAGCCGCGAATGGCTTGTCAGCCATGTACAAAAAAATTGATTTATTTACAAGGCGGGCAAGCCATTCTTGGCTGTCTAACACACTCTGTCTTAGATTAAATATCTATACAAGAACAGTCTGTAACGTATTCAAATTGAAGAACCAAACTATATATATAGTGTTAAATGGAATAAATTGTTGATAAGGTTTGGAGAATTAACACTCGGATGATTTAAATAAAGAGTCAGTCCTAAGGGTAACGTGGCTCCATGATTATTGTCGTTTAGCCTTTTGTGGCCGACCCACAATGCCACACCTTAAATTTAAAGGTTCATTTCACCCTCTATTTTAGAATTTTATTCCTTGAAAATTCCTTGATGTAGCACTGGTCATGCAAGGCATTTCCTTGAGTCCATGTATTGTTGAGAATAATTGCACGGTATGTTTTTCATCACATAAAAGTTGAATTTTTTTTAAAGGAAGCTATTTGGAAAGAATAAGAATGGCATGAAGCAAGATAAGAATGCCCAGATTATAATGAGAATAAGGATGAGGTAAGCATGGAGAGGAACAGCTTTACTGATTTTATTCGAAGACCTTAAAAATCATGTAAATGAAATGAGGGGTCATTTTTATCCCAGTTAAAGGCATCTATTTGGAAAGAACAAAAGAGATTGCATAAATCAAAATAAGAATGCCCAAATGATAAAAGGGAAAGAAATATGGATAAGGGAGGCATGGGGAGAACTATTCGACTGATTTTATTTAGAGATTTATATATTATAAATAATTAAGTCACAATTTATTAAGTGAGAATGTTTTAAAGGTTATTATTTATAAAGAATTTATTAAAAAAAAAAAAAAGTTTTTATATGTAAAAATGAATGTCCATAAAATATGAGATATAAATTAAGAATATGTTGTTATAATATTTGTCAACGTGACTATAATAATTGTTATACTATTTTGTTAAAAAAACATGAGATATGCATTAAGTAGATGAGACTTGCCCCGAATTAAATTGTATGTAAAGAACAAAAAAATCCATTATGCAGTTAGTATATCTTCACCAAAAATTTCATTGTCATGTTCATAGTAGTCCTCATATCCATCATTACAATAATAATTATCATATGCATAATTCACATTTTTAAAAGTTTTATAGTCTTGTATAATTTCCACCCCTCACAGGTATGTTTAATAGTTGGCAAACTTTTCTCGATGGAAAAATAAGTCTAGATAGACATTTGAGTGTTTACATACACATTCACTGGATTTTGACCCCTACACATACCCCTACATAGACATGAGTAGTTGTTGAGTTCCAACCCTTGCCTAAACACCCCTTGGGCTCTGCTCCTTGCTCAAGGAATCCATGGGTTTTGATGTCTTCCTAGATATGCCCTGTGATCTAAGCCTTGAGTAAACATCTGTTAGGTTCTGCCCCCTATTCAAACATGCCATGGATTCTTCCCTCTGCTTTAAGAAGCCATGAACTCCCCCACCTACTCTAAAAATCCATAGATTCAGACACCTACAACCTCTACTCTAATAAGTCACAGACTATGACCTTGGTAAAAATAAACTAAGGGTTCCATCCACTCTATTTGCATGTACAATGACATCCTAGTTCATTTGATAATATTAGCCCTTGGTTACATGATAGTTAATCCTCTAGTCACTTCCAACCCAAAAGTGATTAACTTTTTCTCCAAGGGGAATAAGGTTTTTGTGGGAAAGATGATTCCAAAAATTATTAACCCAAACTTTTGCACATCCATTTTTTTTTTAATTTGCAAAGTAGAGATTACCCTTGCCATTAAAAGTTTAAAATTGCATAACTTTCATCTTTCTACTCCTTTTGTGGTGTCATTTTTTGAAAGTATGAGTTCTGTTTAGCTCTACACATTGGTACTATTTTCATGCCTTTTAAATTTCAACCTATACAAACTCAAAGGGTTGTATATTCTTAGTCTTTTAGTACATGCAGTTTAACACATATTTCCTAGGTGAAATGGTTTAACATAAGTGATGAAGCCTACAACTTTTATGCCTATCTCTATGTCCTGATTTTCTCTTTCATAGTGAATCTATTACTACTCCTAATTATGTGTGGACTGAATTGAAAAAACTATTTGGGAAGAAGGACATAATAATGAGTCATAGGTTAGGGAACAATATCATAAATTTGGGCACAAATAACTTTGATACTATACAAGACTTTTTACAAAGTTCAAATTACTCAGTTTATAGTTAAAACTATATGACATTAACCAAAAAGATGATAAATTGATTCTTTCCATCCTTTCAAAATTGAGATCTGAGTATTCTATCTTTGTTTTTACTTTCAATGTCACCAAGCATGTCCTTTGAGCTACATGTTCTATGTCATCCTTGGTTGAATTTGTTATTGACTTAACTTTAGAGCAAGAAAAGTTTATTCAAATGGGTACATTAAAGTCATCTAAATCATGTGCCTTAATTACAAGTAATTATAAACTGAAGGCTTCTGGAATCAAGAAGAAGAAATAGAACAAGAAGGACCTAGAGTAAAGAAATTATCTAAAATTTAATGTTAAGTCCAAAGCACCAAAAGAGTCCTCTTTTTCAAATGGGAAACTAAATAAATAGTGTCTCACATGTTGATACTACAATAAATATGGGCATAATGAATCCAATTTATGAAGAAGTAGATTGACCAACTAACTAAAATGCTCAAGAAGCACAATAATAGTGTCCTTGATTATTTCAATTAGAGTTCATCAAGACATGAGTCTTCAATGGCCAAAGACAATAAAAAGAGAAAAGCTAACTATAAATCACTTTTTACAATTATGAACTAGCCATTCACTTGAGTAAATGATTTAAGTGCATCGCACCGCATGGATTCATCACAAGACATGTTCTTATCATTAGAACCTTCCTCTATACCTTCCATATTTTTGGGTGATGATGTTTCTGTAGAATTCAGTGGAAGAGGATATGTTGAAGTGAATAATGGAACATTTCATGATGTTTCTATGTGTTCCTTATTTATCCATTAATATCCTATATTTTTATCAAATCACTAAAATTAGTTCAGGTAAGAAAGTTAAGTTCACACCTAATTCAATGGTTATTAGAGAATCAAATATTGACTTCATTTTTGCATTTGGGAAAGAAGATCACTAATCGAGATTATATACTTTCTCACATTTTTCTCCCGATCAACCCTCTGTTTCATTACACACTCATTTATATGGGGTGAGTAAATTATGGCATGAGTGATTAGGTGATCTCAAATAATATTACCATGAAAAACTCAGTCATTAATACATGGTTTCAGGTTTGTCATGATTCAATTTTTTTGACAAATTTTTTCAAGGCTACATACTTGGTAAGCATCCTAAAGATAAATATGAAAAGGGAAAATCAGAGAGAGATGAATAGATATTGTAGCTTGTCCACTTTGACATTGCTGGTCTATTTAGAAAACCTTCACTCAATAGGACTAAATACATGTGTACTTTCATTGATGAACTTTTGAGGTATACTCAGTAGAAATTAGAGGTCATTGACTATTTTTAGGACTTCAAGGTGCCTGTATAAAAATAGTTATGTAAAACAATCAAGATTTTACACATTGATAATGATAGTGAGTATGTCAGTAACCATTTTGAGTAATTATGTATATTAGACGGAATTAAATTACAAACTACATTTTCATATAGTCTTCATCATAATGGTGTTGTAAATCATAAGAATAGATCCTTAAATAACATGTCCAATTATATGCTACACTCCAAGTCTCTTACACCTCAGTATTAGGTTGAGGCCATCAACTGTGTGTGTTATATCCATAATCAAGTTACTCATATAATATTGAAGAGAATCACTAATTTTGAAGCTTGAAATTGTTAAAAACCCATAGTAAATCACTTTCAAGTATTTGTATCTATTGTTATGGACTACATTCTAAAGAATAAATATAAAGGAATAGAACCTTAGAGTCAGACTTGCATATTCATCAGATATCCTGAAGGTGTTAAGGGATACATGATTCTTTATACCACTAGTCATGAGTTTTTTTGTTGAAAGAAGTGTTAATTTTCAAAAGAGTCCTTTAGAATCCACACTTGACACCTCTCATTGAAAGAGTTATAAAAAATATTTAGCCAAGATCTTGTCAATGGCTCATTACCAAAACCATTGATGCTTCAGTGCATATACTAAGATGGAAAACACCAACCATAAACAAATAATTGTTAACACAATGAGATATGAAAATTATTATAAAAGCATGTGAAAACTTAAAGAAGCATGTATATTACAATGAGAGCACTTGGTTATATAGGCAATGCAAAATAATATACAAGCTAGACTAGGCAATATGAGACAAAAGTATACATAAGATAAACCTAGCAAGTATGAGTAAAAGATACTTTAACACCCCTCCCCTAAAGTTAAACTAGAGGCTAATAATAGAGGATGCAGTGTGAAGTCACGCGTCCCTATAGATGTCAATCCATAATGTCAGAGTACATGAATGTCAAGTCACTATAATTACCAAGTCAAAGTAAGAATGATGTTGAATATGAATATCATTGAATACAAATAATGCACTCCAAGGTACTGGGTAAAATGATGAATCCAATGAAACATTGCTTGAACACCCTCCAAGATGATGGTGAGAGGTGAGCACATAGACTGTTGGGGCTGTCACATTGGTGTCATTGTAAGAATAACCAAGAAGGCCATGGAGCCAAGTAAAAATCCTCATATGGGTTCTGACAAATAAAGTGTTTGAATAAGATACCCATGTACAAAGATTTTTTTTATAAAATACTCAAAAAAGTGCAACAATACAAATAACTCTCATAAAATGAAGTAAAATAGAGAAAACTCATAAGAAAAACTCTCCTCTTAAAAGAGAGAAAAGAAGAACAAAAAGCTAAAAGCCCCTCAAAGATGATGCTGAAGAACTCTGCACTCTAAGTACTTGCAAGTCATAAAGGAACTCCATCTACACGAGTGGTATTAATCCACTACTTGATCACAAAAGCAACTAACATTAAGCTTCACTAGAATAACTTCAATCAAGAATACTGTCAGTGGTAATGAAAGTACAAAAAAATTTAAATGTGCAAGGAATGCTCAACACTAAGAAATAGAATATACAACACACCCCCATACTGTTGAATGGATGGAGTGGAGAAAAAAAGGTTTGCATGAGTTGTCTGAATCCACTATTCAAACACTGAACAAGTTGACACTATATACACTAGAATAACTCCATATCATGTTGAAACATACTATCAAACAATTGAAAAAATATAAGTGACACTGGGATGCACCATAATAGCTACAATTCAAGCTGTGGAAGATTTTCAACTGTCAAAATAAGGTGTCAAAAATACATATAAGTCTTTCAGAAATGATGGCCGATGGTGGTGATGGAAGAGACAAGCAACTGATGAATTGAAAAGGTACTCAAAATAGATCACACAAATGCATGAAGGTAAACAAGGCTGAAACAACAAAACCCCCAAAATAATTTATAAATCAGTGTGAATACAATATAACTCATACATAAAAAACACCAAATAGAAACAAGGAAGACATTATTTTTCCCCAGAATAAATCTAAATGAGGAGACTGTCAACCTATCAAATAACCTATTAACAAAGATGTTTCATAGGAGAAGGTGAGGTACTAAGAAAGGGGCCTCGAGGTGACATGACATAACTACCAATGTGTCAATGTACTAATGCATGTCATGGGCTCATACAAGAGTGTGGCAAATGGCAAAAAAGCCATAATGTATGCAAACATATCAAAAAAAAATTAGTAGTAAAAAAAATATAATATCCAAAGCATATGCAAAAAGACATCGGACTCAGCCGAAAATGCATCTGATATAGTGCAAAGTGAAATAGTGACATAAGTATTACAATATAGGCCAAATCTCATGCACATAAGACGTCGATCACAACAAAAAATATGTCCAAAATTACAATAAGAAAAAAAAAAAACAAAAAAAAAAGAAAAAATTAAGCATGATTACTTGTAAAGAGGTTTGGCCTCCTACCAAACCAAACCTCACCTTCCAATCATTAACAAACGAAATCAAAAAAAAATTGAGTAACCAAACAATCTTGAATATCTCCTTTACAATTTAATACCCACATTATTATTTTTATGAAAAACAATAAAAAATGTCTCCACTATGTAACAAAATCCATCACCACTTATAAAATGCCATAAAAGTTGACAAAGTGCCCTCATTTATGATATGCCTCCACTTATAATAAGATGGCCTTTAATAAAAATTATGTTGCCACTCATTAAGATTATTTTACTTTTAATAAAGATTTCTAAACAAAGGCAACTTAATTTTTCAAACTCAAAAAATTCCCTCAAAAGAAAAAACCAAAAAGCGTCTTAATCAATACCACGACATCGTATTTGAAAAACCACGTGTTTGGTGAAACCAACATGCAGCGGTCGTGGGAGTATCAAAATGGCATCATGAAACTAAGAGCATGCTGGACAAGACTAGGAGGTTGTCAAGGTAGGTAAGTGGGTGGTAGACAATGAGCTTGAAGAATCACTAAGGGTGGCTGTGTTGAGAGAGCGCCTTTCAAAAAAATGAACTCACCAATGCAAGATCTTGCCAAAAGGGCATGACCACGGCTATCAAAAACAAACAATCATTAAAAAAAAAAAACCCTCTTGGATGGAGGCCGAGGGGGAGCAATCTTCGAGCTTCCACGCTTGCTTCCATAAATATGCTCAGGCCTTTTGGTAGGATGCTAGTTGTATGCAATGAGAACTACGGATCCAAGAACCAACAAAATAAAGCTATCAATGACAAATCAATTGTTCCTGGATGGGAAGCATGCAGCTCAACCAAGAGGTCACGCGGTGGAACATTGTATACACCAGGAAAGCAAGCATCGATTAGAACTTCAAAATCCTCCCACTCAGGTTGCTCATGCGAAGATGAAAGAGGCTCTTGTAATGTTGACAAGACTCAAGCACCTTGCCAGAAAATTATCTCCTAAATGCTTGGAAAGCCCATAATGCAGATCCGTAGAGAACCATAATAACCAGATCCAAATACAAGATCTAAACAAGTTGGTTCAGATGTATCAGTGACGGATCAAGCATACAATGCAGGTAACGACCAAAAAAACACCATGTGCGATTTGCTTCCAGATCCACCACCAACACCACCTTCTCAGTGCCTTAGATCTATCAAATAGACACAAAACACGTAAATCCACAAAGAACCCATAGATTACTTTCAAAACCCAGAAAAAACCAATATTTTTTAATTAAAAAATGTCATCGTATGGATCAATCCCTGGGTCATAAAAAAAATCGCAAAACAGATTTTTTGCAAAAATCTCTATTTTCGATGAATTGACAAACATTCTTAAGATTTTGAGGCTTTTTCAACTCAATGGCAAAGGTTAGAAGCCCTGAAAATGCACCAAAAAATAGTTGACTTCATAAAGTGGCTCAAACGACTATGGTGGATTTGCAATAGGATAAATTTGAAACTGGGCATTAGTTTTTAGAGGATGTATTCAGTACCATGAAAGAGTTATCAAAACTCTTTGGCCAAGATCTCTACAATGGCTCATTACCACAACCATTAATGCTCCAGTGGATATACTTAGAAGAAAAAAACTAATTGTAAACAAACAATTGGTAACACACAATGAAATATGTAAAGTATTACAAAACCATGTAAAAGCATAAAAAAGCATATATATTACAATGAGAGCACTTGCTTATATAGGCGAGACAAGATAATATACAAGCTAGACTAAGTAATATGAGATTAAAGTCCACATAAGACAAACCTAGCAAGCATGAGTAAAAGATATTCTAACACTCACCCTTCCTTAGATGCACTTAGATTTGATGATAGATCTAATGATTTATATCCATCTAAGTACCTTCCTAATGATTTGGATTCTTCTTCTAGTTTTGATGATGAGAGTAGTGATGAGGATTCACCTCCTCCTTCTCCCAGATTATCTTCAAGGGATGAGGAATCCCCTCTTGACTCTCTGAGCATTGATCCTCTTTGAGCTAGATAGACACTACAAGGTGATGGCCAATGGGTTAGATATTTATTAGACACCAAGCAGACCCAATCACAATTCAAAAATATCCCACATGCCTTCATTTCTTCTACTTCTGATCCATAGTCATTTTGTGAGGCATCAATAAATCCTAAGTGGGATATTGCTATGGAAGAGGATAACGATTCTTTGTTGAGGAACAACACTTGAGATTTAGGGATTATTCCTAAGGGAAGAAAACTTGTTCGATGTACGTGGATTTATCAAACAAAATTTGTAATAAATGTGTCTGTAGACAAGTTCAAAATATGTTTTATAGCAAAGAGTTTGTCTCAGGTACCTGAGATTGCCTATACTAAGACATTCACCCTAGTTGCCAAAATGAAATCAATTTGACTCACTCTCACCATTGTCACAATACATCACTGGGATGTTTATCAAATGTATGTTAAGATTTTTTTTTCACGATGACTTGAAAGAGGAAATAAACATAGATAAACCACAAGGATTTGGGGAAGATTCTTCCTTAGTTTGGAAACTTCAAAAAATTATTTATGGACTCAAACAAGCTCCCCGAGCTTGGTATGTCAATATTGACTCCTTTCTTCTTTCAGTTGGATTAGCAATATACCATTTTGATATGAATTCATACATTTTGTGGCAGGATGATTCACTATTGATTCTACTTCTCTATTTGGATGACCTATTGATCATAAAGAGTTATTTATCCACCATTGTAGTAATGAAAATTACTTTTTCTGATAGGTTTTCATGATCGATTTGGGCTTGTTGTATTACTTCCTCAAGATTAAAATATATTATTCTAACTTTGAGATAACTATTGCAAAATCCAAGTATGCCTTTGATTTTCTTGCATAGTTTAACATGGTTGACTCTAAGCCAACTCTGACTCCTTTTCTAACTAGTGTGAACCCTGAAGCTGATTATCAATATTTTTTGGTTGATGCTACCTTATATCAAAATTGTTTTGGTATTCTCATCTACTTTACACACATTAGACCTAATATTTCATATATTGTGGGCATTGTCTCAATATTTTTATAGGGACCACATGAGATGCACTAGAAGGTATCTAAGCAATTTCTCCACTATATTAAGGGTACTCATAGTTTATGGATTAACTATGGATTAAAGATCGACATCGATTTAATTGACTATACATGTTCAAATTTGGATGACCATATTCAGAATTGTACATCTACACTAGCCTACAATTTCTCACTCAGTTTAGGTCTGATTAATTAGTCAAGCAAGAAGTAAAATGATATTATTTTATTTTTTGTTAAGATAAAATACATAAGAGGTGTTAATGCTACCAATGAGGATCTTTGGATTCAGGGGATTGTCACTAAGTTTGGAATCCCATTTCGATGACCAAAATTCATCTTTTATAACAACCAAATCATAATCTAAATCTGTAGGAATTGAATCCTCTACGAATGGACTAAGCATATCAAGATTCACATGTATTTCATTTGGGAGATCATTCACGATTAATTAATTAATCTCCACTACATATAAAACAATAATTCTTTTTTGATAAATTAACCAAAACCTTCACTAAGAGCAAGTATCTTCATTGCAGGCTCTTATTAGGGTTTGTGTAGTTCCATATTTTTCCTCTTCTAGGGATCATCTTTATGTAATTGAGAACGTCATTAGGCCTTTGTGTCGAGACCCAATTATTTTACCCATCTATGTTACTCTTAAGGGGTGTTAATGTAGTTTTTTTTTTCTCACTATGTGGTTTTACTTGCATGGACTAATTAACTTGCAATGATTAATAATATGTCAAAAGAATAATGTACTTTAAATCATTTTATAATTGTGAGTTGAATTAGTTATCTTTTTCGAAGACCTAATTGCTCACTATATAATGTATCTTTCCATGTACTTTTTGGCAAATGCTCATCAATGCAACTTTTATTTGTGAAGATAAGTTTCTCCCTCTTTTGAGTTATTCTTCAAATTTCACTACTTCATATAGATTTAGCATCATGTATTCGAATCTATCTAGTAAATCTTCAATTGTGGTCCACTCCAACACCTCTGCCCTCCCTATCTATTTTTTAAATAATTCTTGACACATGCAGGATATACAACTTAGTTGGTTTTTTGGGAAGGGGA
The DNA here is from genome assembly GCA_037957365.1 of Torreya grandis. Classification (NCBI taxonomy): domain Eukaryota; kingdom Viridiplantae; phylum Streptophyta; class Pinopsida; order Cupressales; family Taxaceae; genus Torreya; species Torreya grandis. Next base: position 6,702,834 of record JARHVA010000135.1, read on the forward strand.
AAACTTTGGTGGCCTTATTGGGGTCATTGCAATCATGATCAAATCTTGGTAGGAACAACATGAAAATAGTTATTGAGGAAGCATGGGATCTTACGATCATTGGTGGCTATGATGGTGCTGAAGGGAGTGGACATGTAGGAGGAAAAAGGGATAAGACATCATATGGGAATTTTCATATAGGATTTGGAGGTGGTAGAGGTCCCTATAGGGATTAAACTGTTGGTAGCTTCATAGATTTTTTTGGATGCTCATTCAAGGAAGTTGTAGCAAAATCCTAATGTAAACAATTGTCCTTCGACTGTTGGGACTACATGTAGCACAAAGGAGTGGGTGGTGGTAGTTTTAAATGAAAGGTGAATGAAGTTTTGGTCAAGGCAAAGGAAATAACTAGGCCTTCACATGAGATGATTGAGATAATTGCTCTGGTGGATGATGAATTGGATAAAGCTATGGCCATAAAGTCTGAAGTAGTAGTAAATTTAGAGACAAATATTACAAAAATATTATGATCTGATGTTTCCTCCTAAATATGACTTATATTTTTTTGTCAATAAATTTATATTTCTCTTAACTTAATATATTTGGTAATTTTTTAGAACTAATTATTTTTGATGTATTATAGTTTTAATGGACTAAAGATTCTTTACAATTACCATAAATCATAATCTTATGATATAAACACATTAAAATACATTATAATTTTAAAAAAAAACCTCGCATCCTTTAATTATCTATTAAAAAAATCAAATACTCATTTAAATAGTAAAAACAATTTTAATTCACAAAATATGTTAGACAATCCCAAATTGCTTCACAACCACATACTAAAACAATTAATATATTGTAAAAACTAGGCGGGCCATTCTTGACTTCACACTCTACCTAAGTAGATAAAATATTCATTCAAAAACAGTCTCCTAGAATATACTCGGATGGAAGACCTAAACTGTATAAAGTTTGGGAAATTGACACCGGAATAATTTGAGTGAGCAATCAATCATTAAGTTTGTGTGGCTGCATGATTATTGCCCTTTAGCCATTAATTGGCCAACAACAACGCCGCGTGTCAACATTGTAGGGACATTTCACCTTTATCTTTTAAGCACCGGTCACACAAGTCATTTATTATAAGTCCATGTCTTGTTGAGAATAACAAAAGGGTTCGTTATAAAAAATTGCATGCTCCATTCCTATCTACAGGTATCTATTTGATGTAACTTAGTGGAATTTATTTGGAATGAATAATAAAGATGACATAAACCAAAATAAGAGGAATCAGAGGATAGAGGGAATATGATAAGGCAACCATGTCTTACGAACGGCTTGATAAGTTTTATCTGGAGACTTACATATCATAAATAAGTTAGTTATAATCCGAGAAAAACTCTTGCATTTTCTTTTTTGAAGTAATATATCACATCTATTTAAAATATGAATGGGGATATTAAAGTATATCTATGGTTTAAATGGTTGGATTTTTAAATATATATATATTTTTTTAGAGTTTATATTTTCATTTTAAGAATATGTTTATCCTACTTTTAAAAGTTATATTGGGTAATAATTATTTTGTATTAGGAGGTTCCATTAGTATAATTTAGAGTAGAAATAAATCATCAATTTTTTATATGCATTTTATTTGTTAGATTTATTTAATAGACATTAAAACTGTATATCATTATGTAGTTAGATGGTCTTCTTATTATAAAATTAGGTGGTGGTTATTTTTTCTCAAAATTTTCATATTTTACTATAGTTAAAAGTGTTAACGTTTTTACTTGAAGAGATGTTTGATTTTGGCCATCATCTTTTTAAAAAATTTACTTCCTCAATATCATATATTCAAAAAATTATTTTTTTCATTTACCTTATTCCCTTTTTAAATTTGTTTAAAAAACAACCCCATAATAGAATTGTACACAAAAAAATTATATATATATATATATATATATATATATATATATATATATATATATATATATATATATATATATATACTTTCTTTAACATACTTCCTCTTCAATTCATATTCTTATTAATTTTTTTTCTCTTTTTAGATTTTTTGAAATTATTCTAACACTTCCTATACATTAATTAACATTATACATTAATTTGAATCCAATAAACCATTTTTAAATTTTAAAAAATATTAATAACATCCTATCTCATAATTAAATATGGTGCATTACAAATATAAAATAAAGATGCAAACATAAAATTGCATCTAAATAATAAATACGATGAAAAATAAGATTCTATTTACATAAATTTAAAAAAAAAAATAAAATAAAATAAAATAAAATTATTTAAATAAAAAATATTTTAATAATTGAAAAATCAATTATACATTATTAATAAAATACTAATAAATCAATTAATTATATTCAATTGCACTCAAATTCAAAATCTTATATACCATCAGATCAAAAACGATTAACCAGATTAAAATTTCATTACAACTTTATAGCTCTGACATACTTTGATAAATTTGAAAGTTTTTAATACACTATCAAATTTAAGAACATATTTGTTTAGTGCAGATTCATAACTATCTTATACTACACCCTTATTTACTTCATCTACCTTATTACTGTTACTAAAATTGATTTAAAAGTGAATATTTCATTTTAAAAAATAGCTATTCCACTATCATCTCTAATTATTATTTCATTTTTAATTTAAAAATTGTAACATTTCACTATTTTATTATCGCAAAAAATGCACCTTGTATTCTCATCCATCTAATTGAAAAAATTAATTATATATTATTAATAAAATACTAATAAATCAATTAATTATATATAACTCCATTCAAATTCAAAATCTTATATACCATCAGATCAAAACCAATTAACCAAATTAAAATTTCATTACAACTTCATAGCTCTGACATAATTTGATAAATTTGAAAGTATATAATACACTATCAAATTTAAGAACATATTTGTTCAGTGCAGATTCATGGCTATCTTATACTACACCCTTATTTACTTTATCTACCTTATTACTGTTACTACAAATGATTTAAAAGTGAACATTTCGCTAAAAAAAATAGCTATTCCACTATCATTTCTAATTATTATTTCATTTTTAATTAAAAAATTGTAACCTTTTCACTATTTTATTATCCCAAAAACTGCACCTTGTATTATCATCCATCTAATTATATCATTAAAAATTATTATTTTGAAAAAAAAGGAAAGAAGTATTTTTTTTAAAAACAAATATTATGTATATAAAAAAATTAGGGAGAAGAAGAGAATATATTATATTAAAAAATATAAATTATAATTTTTTATTTTGAATTATTTTTAAAATAAATTATTATAAAAATAATAATTATTGTAAAGATGATAAATTATTTAACATAATTTAAGATATTGATTTTGAGAATAGTATACAATTTCTATCTTATATAAATAATTATTTAGACTATTATATATAATTTAACGTTTTATAATCAAATATCCTAAATTTATAATATATTATACCTGCAAATTTTATTTTAAATTATTTATTAAGAAAATAATGATTATTATTTTTTAATATGGACTGTATGTCTCTTATTATAAGTCCCTGATTTTTAATGGCATATGAACCTGAGTCATTATGTTATAAATGCATTTACTCCACCTTTACACAACCTCCTAAAGAATCTGAAAAACAATAATTATTATTATAATAATAAATCATTGAATAATAATTTATATCTTTAGTATATAAATACTTAAACTATTATATATATTTTATCTTCTAACAATTAAACACACTGGCTTAGTCATAAAAGACTAATTTTAATTCACAACTTCACTCAAAATTCTATCAAACAAAGTGTGATGGGCAGCCGCGAATGGCTTGTCAGCCATGTAGTAAAACAATTGATTTATTTACAAGGCGGGCAAGCCATCCTTGGCTGTCTAACACACACTGTCTTAGATGAAATATCTATATAAGAACAGTCTGTAAAGTATTCAGATTGAAGAACTAAACTGTCTTAGATGAAATATCTATATAAGAACAGTCTGTAATGTATTCAGATTGAAGAATTAAACAATATATATATATATAGTGTTAAATGGAATAAATTGTTGATAATGTTAGAAGAATTGACACTGGAATAATTTAACTGAACAATCAGTCCTGAGGGTAATCTGGCTCCATGATTATTGTCGTCTAGCCTTTTGTGGCCGACATAAATTTATAGGGACATTTCACACTTTGGCGTTTCTTTGGGACCATGTATTGTTGAGAATAATTGCACGATGTGCCTTTCATCACATAAAAGGTTACAAAATTTGGGTCAGAAATCTATTTAAAAAGAATACAAAATTTGGAGGAATCTATTTGGAAAGAATAAGAATGGCATGAAGCAACATAAGAATGCCCAGATTATAATGAGAATAAGGATGAGGTAAGAATGCCCAGATTATAATGAGAATAAGGATTAGAGGCAAGCATGGAAAGGAACGGCACTGATTTTCTCCGGAGATATTAAATATCGTATATAGAATAAGAGGGCCGATTTTAGGGACATATTAAATACCAGAATAAGAAAAAGCTTGCATTGTCTTTCATTACATTAAATTTTACATAGCTTAAAGATATCTATTTGGACAGAACAAAAAGGATAGCATAAATTAGAATAAGAGTGACCGGATGATAAAAGGAACGAGGATAAGGAAAAGGAAAGCGTTAGAGGAATTGTTTGACTGATTTTATTGGCAGACTTACGTATTATAAATAGTTAATCACAATATGAGGTAAGCATGGAGAGGAGCAGCTTCACTGAATTTTTTTGGGAGACCTTAAATATCATATATATAAAACAAAGGAACCCTTTTTAAAAACATAATAAATATTAAAAAAATATAAAAAAACATGCATTGAGAAGAAGCATGGAAAGGAATTGCTTGGCTGATTTTATTTGGACTTAGTTATCACAAATAATTAAGTCGCAATTTATGAAGTAAATTTTTTTAAAAGATTATTTTTTAATAGAAAATAATAAAGGAAAATGGGTTTATATCTTCAAAGGATTCACCTCCTCCTTATCATAGAATATATTCAGAGGATGAGGATTCCCCTCGCAACTCTTTAAGAATTGATTTTTTTGGGGATAGATAGAGACTACAAGGGGCTGGCCAATCGGTTGAAAATTTATCAGACACCATGTGAACCCTATCATAATTCCAAAATGCCGCACATGCTTTCATTACATCTGTGTTTCATTCACTGGGATTTCATGAGGCTTCAGGGATTCCTATGTGGGATCTTGCTATGGAAGAGGAGTATGGTTCCTTGCTAAAGAACAACACGCAGGATTTAGGTACTCTTCCTAAGGGAAGAAAACTTGTTTGATTTAGGTACTCTTCCTATGGGAAGAAAACTTGTTTTATGTAGGTGAAAACTCATTTGTTGTGTCTTTGTGTGAAATATGCCTTAAGGGACAAGGCATGCCTAATGACTGACTAATGTGTTGATTATCAAGATTTCTCTATAAATAGTGGAATCAAAGATGATGGGTTCTAGATTTTTGTGTGAGAGAGTAAGAAGTGATTTGAGAGAGTCTTGTGTTTGTGTTTTGTGGAGTAAAGGAGTGGTAGAGTTCCTTGAGGATGAGTTGAAGAGAAGAATAGATTGATGACTCTTTGTATGACCTATTGGTCATAATTCTATTAGCAAATTAATGCACTTATTGTTTGAGTGTGAGTGAAGGTGAAGTGTGATAAGCACAGATCCATCATCAGGTATTGACATCAGTTAAGAGGTGTATGTGTTCATAGGTGTTGTTGTGGTAGCTTAACATCTAAGGTGGTTGTATCCTTCTTGTAAAATTTAACTTGATAAAAGGTCTGGTTTTTGTTGCATCTCAGCTAGATAGGTATGACAACACTTTGTAGGATTGTAGTCTCACTAAATAGGGATTGTAGTTACTTGATCATTTGAAGATGGTCTAAATTGGATCTTGTTATTAGAAGATAGTAGTCCAATTGTAGGCTCCAATGGGTTTTCTCCCCAAAGAGGGTTTCTCACATATGTCATGTGTAATGCGAATATTGTGTATACTTCATGAGTGATTATGGTAACTGATTAAGTGTTTGAAAAGATCTTAATTTAAGTTGGATTGTTTTGGCTCATTGATTCACCTCCACAAGTGATTTTCTCTCTAACAATTGGTACCAGAGCAAGTCCTTTGGTAAAGGATCAACATCTTGAAGGTGATCTAAGGTATAATATAGGTAGTGATCAAGGAGGTTTCTCTACTAAGAAAACACCAATGTTCAATGGATCTAATTATGTTTTTGGTAGTGCAAGGATGGGGACATATATTATTTCCCTAGGTTTTGATGTATGGAAATCTATTTTGGATGGTTATGTTGATCCTATTACTCCTTCATCTAGTGTTGCAGACAAGAAGTTACTTGAGAATAATTCCAAGGCAATGAATTTTATCACTTATGGTCTTTCAAAGATTGAATACACCAAGATAATCCATTGTACATCTGCTAAAGAGTTATGGGACAAAATGAAGATCATTTTGAAGGAGATTCAAAGGTCAATCTTGCTAAGTTACATACTCATAGAAGTTAATTTGAAAGTCTCAAGATGAAGGAAGAAGATTCTATGGCATCATTTCTACAAAGAGTTGATGAGACTATGAACATCATCAGAGGTCTTGGAGAGAATCTTGAAGAGGAAAATATATTCTAAAAGGTATTAAGGTCTATTTCTCTCAAGTTTGATCCAAAATTATTTGCTATAGAAGAGAGTCATTATATTACTCAGTTGAAGATGGATCAATTGCATGGCACCTCTATTGCATATGAGATGAGAATAGATGATGATATACCATCAAAAAGGAAGTTGCATTCAGGATAGAGATGAATCTTAAGAAGAAGTTCCAACATAAGAAATCCAAAGAGGATAACATTTTTTATATTGATGAGGATAAACTAATTGCTTTGATTACTAGGAAATTGAACATGGGCTCAGGAAAGTATAAGGGTAAATTGATCTTCAAATGTTTCAACTATGGAGAAATATGAAATTTTGTTTAGAATTGACCTCATATGCATGAGACAAAAGATGATGAAGAACATGGTGAAGGCCAAGATGATGATAAGAAGACATACATGAAGAAATGTTTCATAAAGTATAACAATGAGAGTAGGTCCTTCAAGAACAAGAAGAGTCTTTACACCAAATAAGATTGAATCTCATCAAATGAGAGTGAAGACATTGATTCAAAATATGATCATGAAGATGATGGTCCTAGTAAATATGAAGTTATGTTCATGGCCAAGGAAGGAAGTTGATCACATCATAAGGAGTACTTGAAGTGGTTCAGATGATGATAAAGATGAGGTGAACTATGAGACTTTTTTTATGAATGCTCTTGAAGAACTGAAGATTGAGAATAAGATCAATAATAAGATAAAATCTAAGCTTGAGGACTATGAGGAACAATTGAGTGTGTATGAGGTAAGATTGAAAGAAGACACCAAGGAGCATGAAGATATGATCAAGCATTTCAGTTGTCAATTAAAAATTATGTCTACAAGCCTAAAATATAAAGAAGATGAATGTTCAAGGTATGTTTTTAAAAATGAATCTTTGAAATCTAAGCTAGAAAAGACAACTAGTAAGGTGAAGACATTTATGAGATTTGAAAAGAGCTCATGTGATCTTGACAACATTTTGAGTGGTCAAAATCATGCTAGTGATAGAACTAGTCTTGGATATGAAAAATAAAAGAATGTTACTCAAGACAAGATGAAGACTAAAGTGAACTAGGACAATCTTAATTTGAAGACAAATCCTTAGACGAGGAAGGAAGGTTTTGGTAGAATAAAAACAAATTAGATCAAATAGCCAATTGCCATGAGGTATGCAAGATTCAATGATTATTGTTATACATATAATCAATTTGGTCATAGGGATAGAGAGTGAAAGAGACTTGTTAGAAGTGAATTTGCATGGAACTATGATGGGGGTCATCAGTTAAAAGGTGTGAAAAAAAAATCAAGTGCTTTAACTATCTTGATATGGACACAGTTTTATAAATTTTGTGTATTTTATTTATTATATTTGTTTATTGGAGATTAAAACTACATATCATTATTTAGTTATATGTTCTTCCTACCATGAGATTAAGCGGGGATTATTTTTTAAGATTATCATAACTTACAAGGATAAAATATATTAACACTTTTAGTTTGAGACATGTTTGATCTTGGCCAATAGTTTTTTTAGAGATGTTACTGCCTTAATATTATATATGTGACAATTAATTCTTTCATTTATTTTATTCATTTTTCAAAATTGATTAAGAAACAATCCCATAATAAATTTTTACACAAAAAAATATCTTACATAAAAAAATATATTTTTTAATATGTTTTCTTCAATTCATATCCTTATTAGATTTTTATTCTCTTTCTAAATTTGTTTAGTTTTTTCAAACACTTCTTATACATTAATTGACATTATATATTAATTTAAATCCAACAAATCATTTAAATTTTTTTAACAAAGATTAATATCATCTTATCCTATAATTAAATATGGTGCACTACAAATATATAATAAATACAAACACAAAATCGCATCCACATAATAAATACGGGAAATAGGATTCTATCCCCATAATGTTGTATACTAATTTATTTTTGTTAATATGCCATTATATTGGATGGATTTTAAAAATTAGAAAACATTTCAGAGAAATAACATATAAGATACATTTTAAATAATATTATTTATATTTTAATTTAAAATATAATTTATTTTTATTTTTTATATATTCTCATTGTTGAAAATAAAATTAAAATATTTCATTTTAAAATAAAATAAATAATAATTATTTTTCTAAAAATAAATATTTTTAATTTTATTTTTTATTTTATATATTTATAAATTTATAATTTCATGAATCTTATAATAATTATAATATATCATAATTTTTATCTAAATTTTTATTAATATAAAATTAACAAAGTAAACAATTAGTACTAACAACAACAATAACAACAAGGTTTTGATAATGATAAGTATATTTTTAATTCATTAGATTAAATTAATTTACAACAAGATTTTGATAATGATAAGTATATTTTTATATTCATTAGATTAAATTAATTTATAAAGTTAAAATTAAAATTTTATCTTTTAATTTTTAGTACAAAATATATTATAAATATTATATTAACGATTATTAATGTTTTTATTGTTGAAAATATTAAAAATTTTAAAATATTATAACATAAAATTTTAATCTTTTTAAAAATTAAGAATGAATTAAAAAAAAAAAATAATATTATAAATTTTTTGAAGTTTTAAATATTTTGTTGTTATTGTAATTTTAATTCTTTCATGATTTTTATGTTATTTATTTAATAATAATAATAATAATAATAATAATAATAATAATAATAATAATAATAATAATAATAATAATAATAATAATAATAATAATAATAATAATAATAATAATAATAATAATAATAGTAGTAGTAATAGTAATAGTTTAAATTATAATTTTTTATAACTTTGAATTGAAAATATGTAACACGTAAAAATTGTTATTCATATGTACATATTATTTAGTGTAAATAAATAATTAAAAAATTAAAATTATTTCAAACAAAAAAATATTTTAATAATTAAAAAATTAATTATATGTTATTGATAAGATATTGGTAAATCAAGTTATATCCAATTCCATTCAAATTCAACTCTTATATATCATCACATCAAAAATATTTAAGCTAAATAAAAATACATTACAACTTTATAATTATAACATATTACAATAAATTAAATTAAAAAAAATTAACCAAAATAAAAAATCATTACAACTTTATACTTATGACATACTCAGATAAATTACATAATATACTAAGAAATTTAATAATATAATTGTTTAGTGTTTAGTAAAAAATTACATGTTCCATTCCAATATAAACACTTACTTATTTTTTACTCACTTTATGGATCTATCTATCTTATCACTATTTTTAATTTGATAGTTAAACCAGGCTTTTGAAAGGTTATGAAGTTCATTTTACCCTCTCGTTTAGAATTTTATTCCTTGATGTAGCACTGGTCATGCAAGGCATTTCCTTGAGTCTATTTATTGTTGAGAATAATTGCACGGTATGTTTTTGATCACATGAAAGTTGAAATTCTTTTAAAGGATTCTATTTGGAAACAATAAGAATGGCATGAAGCAAGATAAGAATGCCCAGATTATAATGAGAATAAGGATGAGGTAAGCATGGAGAGGAACAGATTTACTGATTTATATTTTATCTTCTATCAATTAAAAACACTCGCTTAATCATAGAAGACAAATTTTACTTCACTAATTCACCCAAAATTATATCAAACAAAATGTGATGGCCAGCCGCGAATGGCTTGTCAGCCATGTAATAAAAGATTGATTTATTTACAAGGCGGGCAAGCCATTCTTGGCTGTCTAACACAGTGTGTCTTAGATTAAATATCTATACAAGAACAGTGTATAGAACAGTCTGTAACGTATTCAAATTGAAGAACCAAACTATATATATAGTGTTAAATGGAATAAATTGTTGATAATGTTTGGAGAATTGATGATTTAAATAAACAGTCAGTCCTAAGGGTAACGTGGCTCCATGATTATTGTCGTTTAGCCTTTTGTGGCCGACCCACAATGCCACACCTCAAATTTAAAGGTTCGTTTCACCCTTTCTTTTAGAATTTTATTCCTTGATGTAGCACTGGTCATGCAAGGCATTTCCTTGAGTCCATGTATTGTTGAGAATAATTGCACGGTATGTTTTTCATCACATAAAAGTTGAAATTTTTTTAAAGGATTCTATTTGGAAAGAATAAGAATGGCATGAAGCAAGATAAGAATGCCCAGATTATAATGAGAATAAGGATGAGGTAAGCATGGAGAGGAACAGCTTTACTGATTTTATTCGAAGACCTTAAAAATCATGTATATGAAATGAGGGATCATTTTTATCCCAGTTAAAGGCATCTATTTGGAAAGAACAAAAAGGATGGCATAAACCAAAATAAAAATGCCCAAATGATGAAGGGAAAGAAATATGGATAAGGGAGGCAAGGAGAGAACTATTCGACTGATTTTATTTAGAGATTTATATATTATAAATAATCAAGTCACAATTTATTGAGCGAGAATGTTTCAAAGGTTATCATTTATAAAGAATAATAAAAGAAAAATGGTTTTTATATGTAAAAATGAATCTCAAAAAATATGAAGTGGTCCTAAATTCAAAACAAAAGCCATACATATTATTTAGAAGTTTAAGAACATGTATAATTATGTTTTGAATATGTTTGAAGTATGATCCATTCTCATTTTTAGTATAAAATGGTAAGATAATCATTCTAGGTTATTATTAATAGAATATGAGATATGTATTAAGAAGATGTTATGATGATTTATGTTAAGATATTTGCGATAAACATTTTATTTTTTTGTCAATAAAATATGAGATATAAATTAAGAATATGTTGTTATAATTTCTGTCAAGATAATTGCAGTAATTGTTATACTATTTTGTTAAAAAAAAAATGAGATATGTATCAAGTAGATGAGACTTGTCCCGAATTAAATTGTATGCAAAAAATTAAAAAAAAAAAAAAAAAAAAATCCATCATGCATTTAGTATATCCTCACCAAAAATTTCATTGTCATCCTGATAGTAATCCTCATATCCATCATTACAATAATAATTATCATCACCATTATAAATGAAACTAGTATTATGTGCTAATGTGCAATCTTGAAGATTTTTCCATTCATTATTATAATTGTGAGAAAAATTTAGAAATTCATCAAGTGGGTGAGGGGTAAGAGGCTTCTTGGATATCATTTTAAACTTGACAAAGAAGATAATACAAATGATGAATAACAAACACACAATAGGTATAATTTAATCTAACATAGGTATATGTGCAACTATGAAAAAATTCATCCCTATGTATATAATGAATTAGGATTGCACTTAGAAACCTTAAATGCTAGTATTTAGATGTATAGGGACCTAGTATATGGATCTAGGGTTTGATGAGGGTTGTTTGTTAAAATTAAATTATAGTAAATCAATGAAACCCTAATATAGGATTGATTTGAATGAGTTAGGTTTTATCAAAAATAAAAATATAAAATAAAATAGAAGTTTGTAATCCCAATTTAGTGCATGAAAATTGAAGAAAGTAAACCCAAGGCTAAACTAGGTTTTTAAGGAATATTCAAAGTAAGTTGGGTTCACCAAATATTTTAACTATTTAGTACTTAGTCGATTTAAATATTAGGTTGTTACAGGTTTAGTATAGTAATAACTTGAAATAAATACATGAAGTAGTTAATTTGACATGTTCTTCTCAAAATAATAAAGTTGTTAAGAAAGAGTACTTATTTAGAGTAAAATAATTGTTTCTATGAATTAGGAGGCTAGAACAATCTTGTAGATCAGCCAAACATCTTTCATTTTATGACTATAGTTGAAAATAGGCTTTAGACAGTAGCACCTTTATGAGGATAATAGTGTTAATGGTGCTAGTATCCATTTAAGGTGCTAATGTCCTTAAAAGATCTGCCTAAAACTATCAAAGATGCTATGAAAGAGTTTAAGGGACCTGTAGATGACTCTATAACTTATGAAAATTTATTTGTGTCACTATTTTGCATGAATATTTTTCAAAACCCTAATGAATACCTGCACACATGAAACAACAATCAGACCAAATTCAATATAAATGATATTTGTGATAAACATTGTATTAAGAAGATGTTATGATGATTTATGTTAGGATATTTTGGATAAACATTTTATTTTTTTGTCAATAAAATATGAGATATAATTTAAGAATATGTTGTTATAATTTCTGTCAGAGATGTTATGAAAGAGTTTAAGGGACCTGTAGATGACTCTATAACTTATGAAAATTTATTTGTGTCACTATTTTGCATGAATATTTTTCAAAACCCTAATGAATACCTACACACATGAAACAACAATCAGATCAAATTCAATATAAATGATATTTGTGATAAACATTTTTTTTAATGATGATTTATGTTAGGATATTTGCGATAAACATTTTATTTTTTTGTCAATAAAATATGAGATATAAATTAAGAATATGTTGTTATAATTTCTGTCAAGATAATTGTATTAATTGTTATACTATTTTGTTAAAAAAAAAATGAGATATGTATCAAGTAGATGAGACTTGTCCCAAATTAAATTGTATGCAAAAATTTAAAAAAAAAAAAAAAAAAAATCCATCATGCATTTAGTATATCCTCACCAAAAATTTCATTGTCATGCTGATAGTAATCCTCATATCCATCATTACAATAATAATTATCATCACCATTATAAATGAAACTAGTATTATGTGCTAATGTGCAATCTTGAAGATTTTTCCATTCATTATTATAATTGTGAGAAAAATTTAGAAATTCATCAAGTGGGTGAGGGGTAAGAGGCTTCTTGGATATCATTTTAAACTTGACAAAGAAGATAATATAAATGATGAATAACAAACACACAATAGGTATAATTTAATCTAACATAGGTATATGTGCAACTATGAAAAAATCCATCCCTATGTATATAATGAATTAGGATTGCACTTAGAAACCTTAAATGCTAGTTTTTAGATGTATAGGGACCTAGTATATGGATCTAGGGTTTGATGAGGGTTGTTTGTTAAAATTAAATTATAGGAAATCAATGAAACCCTAATATAGGATTGATTTGAATGAGTTAGGTTTTATCAAAAATAAAAATATAAAATAAAATAGAAGTTTGTAATCCCAATTTAGTGCATGAAAATTGAAGAAAGTAAACCTAAGGCTAAACTAGGTTTTTAAGGAATATTCAAAGTAAGTTGGGTTCACCAAATATTTTAACTATTTAGTACTTAGTCAATTTAAATATTAGGTTTTTAAAGGTTTTAGTATAGTAATAACTTGAAATAAATACATGAAGTAGTTAATTTGACAAGTTCTTCTCAAAATAATAAAGTTGTTAAGAAAGAGTACATATTTAGAGTAAAACAATTGTTTCCATGAATTAGGAGGCTGGAACAATCTTGTAGATCAGCCAAACATCTTTCATTTTATGACTATAGTTGAAAATAGGCTTTAGATAGTAGCACCTTTATGATGACGGTAGCACCTTTATGAGGATAATAGTGCTAATGGTGCTAGTATCCATTTATGGTGCTAATGTCCTTAAAAGATCTGCCTAAAACTATCAGAGATGCTATGAAAGAGTTTAAGGGACCTGTAGATGAATCTATAACTTATGAAAATTTATTTGTGTCACTATTTTGCATGAATATTTTTCAAAACCCTAATGAATACCTACACACATGAAACAACAATCAGATCAAATTCAATATAAATGAAAAAACTAGTCTTTTAGGATATTGTGATCCTGAATGATAAAACCCCTATTATCCTATCCACTACCTACATAAGCCCAATGCTATGGGTTTTATACCACATGTATTTGTCCCTTAAGAAATGTGCATAATCAATGTGCATAGCATGCTAGAATGACATTTGCTTAGGCCCTTTTCTATCAATCAAGTAGTATAAATGTGATAACTGAGTAATATACAATGTGTTGAGATGTATTATTGATTGATTTTATGTAATTATGTGTCAAAATAATAATTTCTAAATGTAAATTACCTTGTAATTCTTTCTAGATATAAATAACTTTGATTTGAATGTAAGACCTTGTTCGTTGGCATATAATACTCAAAAGAGGGGTAAAAATGTAAGATAAGGATCAAAGGAGGGATAGGACATAAAAAATGAAAGAAAATGATTGTTGGACACTAGCGCTAAAATGTGGACACTAACACCAATGGAATTACTATCCACATAAGGGCACTAGTGTTATAGAATCCAAAAATATAGCAAAGACTAGATAGAATATGCTAGGAACCCCTGTGACTAAGAAAGGATGACGTAGGACCATTGGCAAGAGAAAGAAATAGGGAAAATAAGATATAAAAAATACCAAAAGACCCAAAATGACCATGCAATCAAGATTTATATTCATCACTAAGACCATCCTATGAAAAAGCAACAAAAGACATAATAATTGGTGTTGTTTTACCAAATTAGGGTGTATACATTATGTCTATGACTACAGGTTGTTGCACGAGGTCAAAATGTTTATCTAGATAATTGACATCCTTGTTGATTTTTAAATAATATGCATTGCAATTTTATGGACTAATCACAAAGGGAGCATGATCTAAGATGAACATAATCACATTAGTTTTGGGAAATGGAGAACTAAAATCTTGAATCAATTATTCCACCATTTTTATCATTCATGCTAGCCTTGGGATCATTGAAAAATGATGTGGTTTTTCCACTTTAGACTATTGATCATCTTGTGGATGAAATTAAATATCAGTAATTGTTTGGTTACTAAATCTTGAAATACGCTGAATATTTGATCCCTTTAATTTAAAATTCTTGAAAGCTATTATGGTATGGGATATTATGCCAAAGCTAAATCTTTATCCTTTCTATAATTGATTTTTTATATCAATAAGTTGAGTTGTAATCAATTATTATATTTAATTTTGGTAGTAAGACCATTAAATATTAGTTCTGCATGAAGGTAATGGGTTGGATTTCCTTGTCTATTTAAGTAGCATTGCTTTCCATGGTTATGGGGGACACATTTGAGTACCAAAAATCTATAGAGATTGATCTAAGAGTGCACCTACCCTTCCTCATTGTTTTGTCTTGATGGTTTTCCAAAGATCTTGATTTTAGAAGTAATCTATGTAAACATTTTTTTATGTTGTTGTGGGTGTGTGAGTGGATACATAATTAGATTGTGCAACAACTATTTTAATTGGATTTAGGAGCTCATCATGATTATTTTGAAGCTTAGATTGGTCATGGTGTGAAAATAACTGTAGGATTGTAGAATTGCATTCTTTTAATAAAGTTCTAAATTTCATATTCATGTATTTTACTTTTAAATCTTCCTCATTGTGTTATTTTAGTTTGTGTAGTATCTATAATTTATACCTAATGATCTATTTCAAATCACAATTATTTAATTTTTTTTTGTTGGAAGACTTATCTTAAATCAACGAATTTATCTCTTTTATGCCTTACCTTGTCCTTGTCTTTTACAATTTTTTTACGAGTGATAATCTACCCATTACATTGTAAATAGTCTATAATTAATTGGAGTTTATTGGCCCTTGGATCATTATTAGGTCCTTAGAATAAGGAGAATTTTATCCCATGGGCTAATGGTTGCCATTATCCACTCGTATTTGTTAATCTAATAAATTGTCTTGGAGTGGGTCACAATTTTATCCAAACAGTATGATCTAAGCACAACCTAAATAAGTTTTAAAGTCTATCTAGGCATGTATCAAGAGTGATGTAGACTACCAATGTGAGAACTAGATACAAGATCTATTCCATATTAGTTAAACATGACACCATCTATAGCATGTAGTTTGATAACAAGAAGAAATCTTAAATTATGGTTTGCATCTTGAGATAATGAGTCATTTGTGTTTTATCTTTAGTCTAGTTAATGGTTCAATAATACATCAAAGTATGCTTTCATTTTATAGATTAGTAAAATATATAAACATATTGTTTTTATAGTTTTTAGTTTATTGTAAGTATTTTGACATTATGTTTATTTTGTTGAATAAATTTATTTATTAAACTCAACATTAGATTATTAAATTAAATTATTCAAATCTCTTTGGTCAATGTCAATTATAATATGTTTGTGTATCTTGAGTTATTATCAAAATTAGTTTTCTTTGTCTTTATAGTTGTTTCACTATTTAGTTTATTAATGAGTCAAGTCTAATACATTATTTTTATATGTCAAAAGTGTCGAATTCAAGTCTATCAAATTTAAGGGATGCATTTTTTAGCACAAGTTTGAAATGGTACATTAGTCTTGAGAGGTATTATTGGTTAAATACAATATACAACTGAGCTTCATTTTCTAAATTTGATAAGTAGTAATATGCAAGAGGAAGCAAGGCAATGGAAGTTGGAGGTTAAATAGAGACCTTTCATTAGTCGCTAGTGATGGGACCACACACTTAGATTAGTGGCCAATAAATTTCATAGAAGCAATGATGCCAATTATGATTCTTAGTGGTAGATAAGATTATTTATGTTGTGTGCAGTCAAGTGGCAATGATTGTGTGTAATGGGTACATCATAGATGAAGAGGATTTAGTTCTTAAATTTTCATTTTTTTTAGCATTTTGTAAGTATTTTGAAATTAGAACATAAGTATATTTATGCTTAGATATGTAATAAGTGAGAAAAATCCCTACATAATCTCTTGATGTAAAAAAATTTTAGCAAGAAAAAACACTAGTGTAATGTAGTTCATGGATCTTGAAAAGTTTAGTGGTAATCTAGAAAACATTATGAGGTTAATGGTATTATATCGATTGTTGATAAACCCAACTAATCTTACTTTAAATCATGTAGCAATCTAAAAATAATAATGTTATCCTTCATATTTTTGGTCATATTATAAATTATGCATGCTTCATTTCACATTAGTAATACCATAAACCTTCAAAACATGCATAAATGAAGATGTAACCCGAAATATAAATCAGACATCTCTTATCAGAGATAGGCATATGTTTCGGTCTGCAAATTTAATTAATAAAACATCTCTTTTTAGAGATAACATTATTGTTATTATGTTTTTCTTGTTTCTTGAATTATATTTCAACCAAAGCTTTTGAGTTTTAGATTAGTAGTATCAGAGTGGTTTATCTTTAGAGTGTATGATCCTGAGGACGAGGTCAGATTACAAGAAGATTGGGTGAAAAATAAAACTAGCAGACTACCCACCTATTCACTCCAAACAAATTCAAATGGCGTACAACACGGAGACATCTAATCCTTTCAAAGAAATGGTGAATGAAGCCCTCTAACAACTATAAGTGAAGATGCTACCATAATTCACCCAAATTCTCCAATAAATTCTGATGAGAAATTCTAGCTCCTCATCTATAACCCCTCATCCTTTCAGTGCCTTAACACCCTTTAAAGTCTAGGTGAATTTTGATATCCCTACATTTGAAGGCAAATTCAATGCTAATGCAATAGAAAATTAGTTAGAACAATTGTCATCTTATTTTTTTGTAAATAAATTCACCGATAAAGAGATCACTTTTGCTCTTTTGAAAGCATCATTGCCTGTCAAAAATTGGTGGGATGTGTACAAAAAGGGATTCATTATGGATGATATTGGACTTGAGGTAGAACCTACCTGGGATGATTTCATAGAAGTTTTAAAGGAAGAATACCACCCCATTGGAGCATATGATGATCTGTATATAGAGTGGAAACAGTTTCACCAAGGTAAGGAACAATCTATTGAAGATTACACTAATATTTTTCATTCTCTATCTGTGAGATTGGGCATCCAAGAAAGTGATAAATATAAGGTTCTCAAATATTGTGGCAAACTACAATGGTACATATGAGGATAAATAGAACTCTTCAATTTGGAAACCCTTAGTGAGGTATACAAGTTCATAGTGAAGATTGAACAAAAGCATGGAAGAATGAATATGAAGAGTCAGCCTTAAAAATAGAAAAGTGACAAAGAAGGTCAAATACAAGGCCAAAATTGGAAGCAAAAGGAAGGAAAGATAGGGAAGTCATGTGCTTATCACAAATATGGAACTCACTCCAAAGAGGAATGTCGAGCCATCAAGTATTTGATTTTTGAGTCACAATTCTCAACATCTCATGCTCTACCTCATACAAAGCCTGTAGTTGAAGAGGATGAAGAAAAGATTGTAGATGCTAATATTGATGCCATCGTTGCTTCATCATAGACCCAAGAGGAGAGGCTAGATGACAAAGAAATGTTGTTTCATTATAAGTTATGGGTGAAAGGTAAGACTTTGCATTTCATTCTTGATAGTGAGAGTCAAAAGAATTTAATCTCTGGTAATATTGTGAAAAACTTAAATTTCTCCATGAATCCTCACCCATATCCATATAATATTGGATGGTTGAGTCTAGGGATAAACCTCCATGTCACCCACCAATGTCTTTTCTTATATGCAATGAAACCTTTCCAAGATGAGGTCTTATGTGATGTGGTCAATCTAGATGTTTGTGATATACTCTTTGATTAGCCATTCATGGATGATTGACATCGCATATATGAATTAATAACTTGGAGGATAACTCTCACTCTTGAAACATGACACTACATGGTACTAGAGGTACCACCTTTTACATTTATCTCCCTGATTAGTGCCAAGAAGTTTGTTGTCATGGTGGTCAAACCATAAGTATCCAAAAATGCTGATGTTGTAGCCTTGACTACACAAAAAACACAACAACAAAATTCAATAGATAAAAATATAAAGAAGTTCACAACTCTCCATCCATAGATTAATGGTGAAATAGAAATGGTGAAAAATTAGGGCCTACACAGTGCCATAAAGCACAATCCATTCCAAGTATCCATTACGAATCAAATTAAGATAAAAATGCCACACCTGATGAGGAATATTGATGGAATGAGTACCATTGATTATCAATGAGGGAGGAATGATCTGGACAACAATTCAAGTGACAATTTGGGTGATGGTTCTACCCTAATTAATGATGCAACTTTTGGGAGCCATAACTTTTACACTGTAGCTCAAATTGACTTGCTATTTGAACTGTTAGAAAGAAAAGAATGAGGAGAACATGGTGAGATGGCATTAATATTTATCACAAAATTTTTACCTTTAAAAACCTAATGAGAGTGCCCCAAATTTTAATTTTGTTAGTGTAGTCTAAAAATAGTATGTTTCTAAAAATAGTAATTCCTCAAATTATATATTATTATAAATCATGGAAGTCAAACCACTTAATCTCACTTGAGATTTGTGACCTTCCCCATCCTCCTCCTACCTTCAAAATATGTATAAATGAATAAGTAACCTAGAATGGACATCAGACATCTCTTCTCAGAGATAGGCATATGTTTGGGTCTACAAATTTAATGAATAAAACATCTCTTTTTAGAGATAACATTATTGTTATTGTGTTTTTCTTATTTATTGAATTATCTTTCAACTAAAGCTTTTGAGTTTTGGATCACATGCCCTGTGATCTAACCCTTGATTAAACATCTTTTAGGTTTGGATCCCTATTCAAACATGCCATGGATTCTTCCCCCTAATTTAACAAGCCATGAACTCCCCCACCTACTCTAAGAATCCATAGAATCAGATACTAACAACCTTTACTCTTATAAGTCATAGACTATGACCTTGGTAAAGATAAAATATCAGTTTCACCCACTCTATTGGCATGCACAATGACATCCTTGTTCATTTGATAATCTTAGCCCCTATTCAAATGAGAGTTAAGCCTCTAGTCACTTCCAACCCAAAAGTGATTAACTTTTTCTTCAAGGGGAATAAGGTTTTTTTGGGAAAGTTGATTCCAAAAATTATTAACCCAAACTTTTTCACATCAATTTTTTTTTAAAAAATTTGCAAGGTAAAGATTACCCTTGTCATTTAAAATTTAAAATTGCATAACTTTCATCTTTCTACTCCTTTTGATGTGCCATTTTTTGAAATTATACATTTTTTTTAGATCTACACATTTGTACTATTTTCATTCCTTTTAAATTTCAACCTATATAAACTTAAAGGGTTGTATATTCTTAGTCTTTTAGCACATGTAGATTAACACATATTTCCTAGGTGAAATGGTTTAACATAAGTGATGAAGACTACAATTTTCATGCCTGTATCTTTGTTCTGATCTACTCTTTCATATTGAATCTATTAATACTCCTAATAAAGTGTGGACCATATTTAAAAAGCTCGTTGGGAAGAAGGACATAATGATGGGTCATAGGTAAGGGAACAATATCATAAATTTGGGCACAAATAACTTTGATACCATACAAGAATTCTTCACAAATTTTAAATTACTCAGTTTGTAGTTAAAACTATATGACATTAACAAAAAAGATGATAAATTGATTCTTTCCATCCTTTAAAAATTGAGATCTGAGTATTCTATCTTTATTTCTACCTTTGATGTCACCTAGCATGTCCTTTGAACTACATGGAGTATGTCATCCTTAGTTGAATTTGTTATTGACTTAAATTTAGAAAAAGATAAGTTTTATCGAATGGGTACATTAAATTCATCTAAATCATGTGCCTTAATTATCAATAATTATAAACTAAAGGCTTCTTAAAGCAAGAAGAAGAAATAGAACAAGAAACACCTAGTGTAAATAAATTATCTAAAATCTAATGTTAAGTCCAAAGCACGAAAAGGAACATCCTTTTCAAATGGGAAACTAAATAAATAGTGAATCAAATGTGGATACTAAAAGAAATATGGGCATAATGAATCCAAATTTAAGAAGAAGTAGATTGACCAACTGACTAAAATTGCTTAAGAAGCACAATAATAGTGTCCTTGATTATTTCAATCAAAGTTTATCAAGACATGAGTCTTCAATAGCCAAAGACAATAAAAAGGAAAAAGATAACTACAAATCATTTTTTACAATTGTGACATAGCCTTGCACTTGAGTAATTGATTCAGGTGCATTGCACCACATGCATTCATCACAAGATATGTTCTTGTCATTATAACCTTGCTCTATATCATCCATATTTTTGGGTGATGACATTTCTATAGAAGTTAGTAGGAGAGGATATGTTGAAGTGAATGATGGGATATTTCATGATGTTCTATTTGTTCCTTATTTATCAACTAATATCCTATATATTTATCAAATCACTAAAATCAATTTTGGTAAAAAAGTTGAGTTCACACCCAATTCAAAGGTTATTAAAGAATCAAACATTGACTTCATTATTGCATTTGGGAAAGAATATCACCAATAAATATTGTATATTTTATCACAATTTTCTCCCGATCAACCCTCTATTCCATTGCTCACTCATTTATATGGGGTGAGTAAATTATGGCATGAGTGATTAGGCAATTATAAATTTTACTACCAGGAATAACTCAGTCATTAATACATGGTTTCAAGTTTGTCATGATTCAAGTTTTATAATAGAGTTTTTTAAGGTTGCATACTTGGTAAGCATCTTAAAGAGAAGTATGACAAAGGAAAATCATAGAGAGATGAATAGATATTGGAGCTTTTCCACTGTGACATTGCTAGTCTATTTAGAAAACCTTCACTCAATAGGAATAAATACATGTGTAATTTCATCAATGAAATTTTGAGGTATATTTGAGTGTATTTTATTAAGTATAAATTAGAGGTCATTGACTATTTTTAGGACTTCAAGGTGCCTGTTTAAAAATAGTTAGGTAAAGCCATCAAGATTTTACACATTGATAATGGTGGTGGGTATGTTAGTAACTATTTTGAGTAATTATGTACATTAGATGGAATTAAACTACAAAGTACATTTTCATATAGTCTTCAACATAATGGTGTTGTAAATCATAACAATAGATCCTTAAATGAAATATCCAATTATATGCTTACAATCCAAGTCTTTTACAACTTAGTATTAGATTGAGGCCATCAACTATGTGTGTTACATCCAGATTCAAGTTACTCATAAAATATTAAAGTGAATCACTAATTTTGAAGCTTGAAATAGTAAAAAATCCATAGTAAATCACTTTTAAGTGTTTTCATCTATTGATATGGACTACATTCTAAAGAATAAATATAAATTAATGGAATCTTGGAGTCAGAATTGCATATTCATCAAATATCCTAAGGGTGTTAAGGGATACATGCTTCTCTATACCATCAATCATGAGTTTTTTATTCAAAGAAGTGTTAATTTTCAAAAGGGTCCTTTAGACTCCACACTTGACACCTCTCACTGAAAGATTTATAAAAAATCTTTAGCCAAGATCTCCCTAATGGATCATTATCATAACAATTGATGCTTTAGTGCATCTACTAAGAAGGAGAAAACCAATTATAAACAAATAATTGCTAACACACAATGAGATATGAAAAGTATTATAGAAGTATGTAAAAACATAAAGAATCATGTATATTACAATGGGATCACTTGCTTATATAGGAAATGCAAGACAATATACAAGCTAGACTAGGCAATATGATATAAAAGTCTACATAAGACAAACCTTGCAAGCATGAGTAAAATATGCTCTAACACCCCTCCCCTAAAGTGAAACTAGGGGATAACAATAGAGGATGTAGTGTGAAGTCACATGTCCCTATGGATGTCAATCCATCATGTCAGAGGACATGGATGCCAAGTCACTATAATTAACAAGTCAAAGTAGGAATGGTGTTGAATATGAAGATCACTGAATACAAACAATGCACTACAAGGTACTAGGCAAAATGATGAATCCAATGGAACATTGCCTAAACGCCCTCCAATAGGATGGTGAGAGGTGGGCATAAAGACTGATAGGGATGTCACATTGGTGTGACTGTAAGAATCACCAATAAGGCCATAGAGCCAAGTAAATTTTTTTATATGGTTTGTGACAATTAAAGTGCATGAATAAGATACCCATGTATAAAGAAGAAATATATAAAAAACTCAAAAAAGTGCAATAATACATATAACTCTCATAAAATGAAGTAAAAGAGAGAAAAATCATAAGAAAAACTCCCCTCCTAAAAGAAAGAAAAGAAGAACAAAGAGCTAAAAGACCCCCAAAGATGATGCTAAAGAACTCTGCACTCAAAGTAATTGTAAGTCACAAAGGAACTCCATATGCATGAGTGATATGAATCCACTAATTGACCACAAAAATAGGTAGCATTAGGCTTCACCAGAATAACTTTAATCAAGAAGACTATTAGTTGTGATGAAAGTACAAAAAATTTCTAGATGTGCAAGGAATGCTCAACACTAAAAAATAGAATGTACAACACACCCCCATACTACTAAATGGTTGGAGTGGAGACAAAAGGGTCTACATGAGTAGTCTAAATCCATTACTCAAACACTAAATAAGTTGACACTATGTAGACCACAATAACTCTATATCATGTTGAAAGATACTGTCAAACTACTGAAAAAGGATAAGTGACACTAGGATGCACCATAATAGATATAATTTACGCTATGGGAGATTGTAAACTATCAAAATAAGGTGTCAAAAATACATATAAGTCTTTCAAAGATGATGGCCCATGGTGGTGATGGAAGAGACAATCAACTGATGAAGTGAAAAGGTACTCATAATAGAGCACATAAATGCATGAAGGTAAACAAGGCTAAAATAACAAAATCCCAAAGTAATTTATAAATAAGTGTATGTACAATATAACTCATACATAAAAATATCAAATAGAAACAAGGAAGACACTGAGATTCACTAGAATAACTCTAAATGAGGAGACTATCAACCTATCAAATAACTCATTACGAGAGATGCTTTATAGAAGAAGGTGAGGAACTAAGAAAGGGACCTCAAGGAGACATGAGATAACTACCAATGTGTCAATGTACTAATGCATGTCATGGGCTGATAGAAGAGTGTGGCAAATGGAAAAAAAACTATAATGTATGCAAACACACTAGAAAAGAATAAATAATAATATGCAAAGTACATGTAAAAAGACATCAAACTCAGTCAAAAATCCGTCTAATATAGTGCAAAGTGAAATAGTGACATAAGTATTAAAATATGGGCCAAATCTCATGCAAATAGGACGTCGATCATAACCAAACATCCATCAAAAATTGTAATGAGAATAAAAAACAAAGAAAGAGAAAATTAGGTATGGTTACTTATAAAGGGGTCTGGCCTCCTACCAAACTGAACCTCACCTTCCAATCATTAACAAATGAGATCAAAGAAAAAATTTAGTAACCAAAAAATATTGAATATCTCCTTTACAATTTAATATCCACAATATTGTTTTTATGAAAAACAATAAAAAATGTGTCAACTATGTAACAAAATCCATTACCACTTATAAAATGCCATAAAAGTTGATAAAGTACCCTCATTTATAATATGATTCCTCCTTTATAATATGCCTCCACCTATAATAAGATGGCCCCCACTTTAGTAAAAACTATGTTGCCACTCATTAAGATTATTTTACTTTTAATAAAGATTTATAAAAAAAGGCAAGTTAATAAAATTTCCCCACCTTTTCAAACTCAATTTTTTTTGTTAAAATAAAAAATAAAAAGGTTTCATAATCAATACCATGACATGGTGTTTGAAAAACCACATGTTTGGTGAAATCAACATGCAATAGTTGTGGGAGTGCCAATATGGCACCATGAAACTAAGAGCATGTTGGACAAGACTAGGAGGTTGTCAAGGTAGGTAAGTAAGTGGGTGGTAGATAACGAGCTTGAAGAATCATTAATGGTGGTTGTGTTGAGAGAGTGCCTTTCAAAAAAATCAACTCACCAATGCAAGATCTCACCAAAAGGACATGACTGTGGCTATCAAAAACAAATAGTCATTAAAAAAACTCATCTTGGATAGAGGCCAAGGGGGAGCAGTCTTCAAGCTTCCATGCTTATCAATGCTTCCATAAATATGCTAATGCCTTTTGGTAGGATGTTATTTTTATGAAATGATAACTACAGGTCTAAGAACCAACAAAACAAAGCTATGAATGAAAAGTCAATTATTTCTAGATGTGAAGCCTGCAACTCAACCAAGGGGTCACATGGTGGAATAACGTACACACCAGAAAAATAAGCATCAATTAAAACTTCAAAATCCTCCCACTTAGGTTGCTCATGCAAAAATGAAAGAGGCTCTTGCAATGTTTATAAGACTCAAGCACCTTTCCAAAAAATTATCACCTAAATGCTTGGAAAGCCCATAATGCAGATCCGTAGAGAACCATAATAACTAGATCTAAACAAGCTGATTCACATGTATCAGTGGTAGATCAAGCATACAATGCAAGTAATGGAAAAAAAACCCCATGTACAATTTGCATCCAGATCTAATTCCAACCCCACCTCCTTAGTGCCTTGGATATATCAAATAGACAGAAAACACATAAATCTACAAAAAAACCCACAAATTACTTTCAAAAGATAGAAAAAAACCCATGTTTTTTTAATAAAAAGTGTCATCATACAGATCAATCTCAGGTCATCAAAAAAATTGCAAAAAATAGTTTTTTCCAAAAATCTCCATTTTTGATGAATTGACCTACATTCTTAAGGTTTTGAGGCCTTTCAAACTCAACGGTACATGTTGAAAGCCCTGAAAATGCACCAAAAATAGTTGACTTCATAAAGTGGCTCGAATGACTATGGTAGATTTGCAATGGGAGAAATTTGAAACTAAGCAATGGTTTCTGGAGGATGGCTCTGGTACCATGAAAGAGTTATAAAAAATCTTCAGCTAAGATCTCTCCTGTGGATCATTACCAAAACCATTGATGCTTTAGTGGATATACTTAGAAAAAGAAACCAATTGTAAATAAATAATTTGTAACATATAATGAGATATGTAAAGTATTACAAAAGCATGTAAAAGCATAAATAATAATGTATATTAGAATGAGAGCACTTGTTTATGTAGGCAAGGTAAGACAATATACAAGCTAGACTAGGCAATGTGGGATTATAGTCCACATAAGACAAACCTAGCAACAATGAGTATTAGATACTTTAATACTCACCCTTCCTTAGATAAACTTGGATTTGATGATAGTTCTGATGATTCATATCCATCTAAGTACATTCTTAATGATATGTATTCCTCTTCTAGTTTTGATGATGAGAGTAGTGATGAGGATTCACCTCCTCCTTCTCCTAGATTATCTTCAAGGGATGCGGAATCCCCTCTTGACTCTATGAGTACTAATCCTTTTTGAGATAGATAGACACTAAAGGTTTTGGCCAATGGGTTGGGGATTTATTAGACACCAGGTAGACCTGATCACAATTCAAAAATATCCCACATGCCTTCATTTCTTTTACTTTTGTTCCATAGTCATTTTATGAGGCATCAAGAAATCCTAAGTGGGATACTACTAAGGAAGATGATAATGGTTCCTTGTTGAGGAATAACACTTGGGATTTAGGGACTATTCCTTAGGGAAGAAAACTTATTTGATGTAGGTGGATTTATCAAATAAAATTTTTAGTACATGGGTCTATAGACAAGTTCAAAACATGTTTGATAGTAAAGAGTTTATCTTAGATACCTGACATTGCCTATACTAAGACATTCACCCTTGTTTCCAAAATGAACTCAATCCGACTCATTATTGCCATTATTGCAATACATCATTGGGATGTTTATAAGATGTATGTGAAGATTTTTTTTTCACAATGACGTAAAAGAGGAAATAAACATAGATAAACCACAAAGATTAGGGGAAGATTCCTCCTTATTTTGGAAACTTCAAAAATTTACTTATGGCCTCAAACAAGCTACTCGAGCTTGGTATTTCAATATAGATTCCTTTCTTCTTTTAGTTGGATTAGAAATATACCATTTTGATATGATTTTATACATTTTATGGCAAGATGATTCACTATTGATTCTACTTCTCTATTTGGATGACCTATTGATCATAAAGAGTTATTTATCCACCATTGTAGTAATGAAAACTAGTTTTTTTGATAGGTTTTTATGATTGATTTGGGCTTGTTGTATTACTTCTTTAGGATTAAAATATATTATTCTAACTTTGAGATAATTATTGTAAAATCCAATTATGCCTTTGATTTGCCTGTATAATTTAACATGGTTGACTCTAAGCTAACTCTGCTTCCTTTTTTCACTAGTGTGAAACTTGAAGCTGATTTGTCGATCTTCTTTAGTTGATGTTACCTTATATCAAAATTATTTTGGCAGTCTCATCTCCTTTATGGACATTAGACCTAATATCTCATATGTAGTTGGCATTGTCTCAATATTTTTATAGGAACCACATGAGATGCATTAGAAAGTATCTAAGAGGATTCTCCACTATATTAAGGCTATTCATAGTTTAAGGATTCACTATGGATTAAGGATTGACATCAACTTAATTGACTATACGTATTCAAATTGGGATGACCATATTGAGAATTGTATGTCTATATTAGGATACAATCTCTCACTCAGTTCAAGTCTGATTAATTGGTCAAGCGAGAAGTAAAATGATATTACTTTATAATATGTTAAGATAGAATACATAAGATGTGTTAATGTTTCCACTGAGGATATTCGGATTCAGGAGATTCTCATTAAGTTTGTAATCCCATTTCGGTGACCAAAATTCATCTTATATGACAACCAAAGCACAATCTAACTCTGTAGAAATTCAATCCTCTATAAATGGACTAAACATATCAAGATTCACATGTGTTTAATGTGGGATATCATTCATGAGAAATTCATTAATCTCCACTACATATAAATAATGATTTTTTTTAATAAATTAACCAAACCCTTCATTAAGATCAAGTATCTTCATTACATGCTCTTATCAAGGTTTGGGTAGCTCCATCTTTTTCCTCTTCTAGGGATCATCTCTATGTACTTGGGAACGTCATCATGCCTTTGTGTCGAGACCCAATTATTCTACCCACCTATGTTACTCTTAAGGTGGTGTTAATGTAGTTTTTTTCTCACTATATGGTTTTACTTGCATGGACTAATTAACTTGCAAAGATTAATAATATGTGAGTACAAAAATGTACTTTACATCATTTTATAATTGTGATTTGAATTAATTATCTTTTTTGAAGACCTAATTGCTCACTATATAATGTATCTTTTTATGTACCTTTTGGAAAATGCTCATTAATGCAACTTTTATTTGTGAAGATAAGTTTCTCCCTCTTTTGAGTTATTCTTCAAATTTCACTACTCCATATAGATTTAGCCCCATGCATTCGAATCTATCTAGTATATCTTAAATTGTGGCCCACTCTGACACCTCTGTCCTCCCTATCTATTTTTTAAACAATAATTGACACATGCAAGATATTAACAATGTGATAAACTATCTGTTGAGGATATACAACTTAGTTGGCTTTTTAGGAAGGGGAAAAATTTGGTGGCCTTATTGGGGTCATTGCAATGATTATCAAATCTTGGTAGGAACAACATGAAAGTAGTTATTGAGGAAGCATGGGATATTACAATCATTGGTGCCTATGATGGTGCTGAAGGGAGTGGACATGTAGGAAGAAAAAGGGATAAGAAATTGTGTGGGAATCTTCATATAGGATTTGGAGGTGGTATAGGTCCCTATAGGGATTGAACTATTGGTAGCTTCATGGATTTTTTTAGATGTTTGTTCAAGGAAGTTGTAGCAAAATCCTAATGTAAATAGTTGTCCTTCGACTCTTGGGACTACATGTAGCACTAGAGAAGTTGGTGGTGGTAGTTTTGAATGAAAGGTGAATGAAGTTTTGGTCAAGGCAAAGATAGTAGCTAGGCCTTCACATGAGATGATTGAGATAATTGATCTGGTGGATCATGAATTGGATAAAGCTATGGCTATAAAGTCTAAAATTGTAGTAAATTTGGAGACGAATGATGCAAGAATGTTATGATTTGATGTTTCCTCCTAAATGTGGATTATATCTTTTTGTCATTAGATTTAAATTTATTTTAACTTAATATATTGGATAATTTCTTAGAACTAATTATTTTTTATGCATTATAATTTTGGTGGACTCAAAATTCTTTACAATTACCATAAATGATAATCTTATGATATAAACACATTGAAATCCATTTTAATAAAAAAGTGAGAACCTCACAACCCTTAATTATCTATTAAAAAATCAAATACTCATTTAAATAGTAAAAACAATTTTAATTCAAAAAATATGTTAGACAATCCCAAATTGATTAACATCCACATACTAAAACAATTAATATATTGTAAAAGCTAGGCGGGCCATTCTTGACTTCACACTCTACCTAAGTAGATAAAATACTCTTATGGAAGACCTAAACATTGACACTGGAATAATTTGAGTGAGCAATCAATCATTAAGTTTGTGTGGCTGCATGACTATTTCCCTTTAGCCATTAATTGGCCAACAACAATGCCATGTGTCAACATTGTAGGGACATTTCACCTTTATCTTTTAAGCGCCAGTCACACAAGTCATTTATTATAAGTACATGTCTTGTTGAGAATAACAAAAGGGTTAGTTATAAAAAATTGCATGCTCCATTCGTATCTGCAGGAATCTATTTGATGTAACTTAGTGGGATCTATTTGGAAAGAATAATAAAGATGACATAAACCAAAATAACAGGAATCAAAGGTTAGAGGGAATATGGATAAGGCAACCATGTCTCTTGAACGGCTTGATTACGAATGGCTTGATAAATTTTATTTGGAGACTTGCATATCATAAATTAGTTATAATCTGAGCAAAACTTTTGCATTTTTTCATTACGAACGGCTTGATAAGTTTTATCTGGAGACTTACATATCATAAATTAGTTACTATCTGAGCAAAACTTTTGCATTTTATTTTTGAAGTAATATATCACATCTATTTAAAATATAAATGGGAATACTAGAGTATATCCATGGTTTAGACGGTTGGATTTTTAAACATTTATTTTTTCTAGAGTTTATATCTTCATTTTAAGAATATGTTTATCCTACTTTTAAGTTATATTAGATAATACGTATTTTGTATTAGGAGGGTTCCATTGGTATAATTTAGAGTAGAAATAAATCATCAATTTTTTATATGCATTTTATTTTTTAGATTTATTTAATGGAGATTAAAACTGTATATTTTTATTTAGTTAGATGCTCTTCTTATTATAAAATTAGGTGGTGGTTATTTTTTCTCAAAATTTTCATAATTTATTAGGGTAAAAAGTGTTAGCATTTTTAGTTGGAGAGATGTTTGATCTTCTCTATTATCTTTTTAAAAATTTTACTTCCTCAATATTATATATTCAAAGATTAATTATTTCATTTACCTTATTCCCTTTTAAAAATTGATTAAAAAGCAATCCCATAATAGAATTGTATACAAAAAAATTATCATACATTAAAAAAAAAAAAAAAATCTTTAACATACTTTCTCTTCAATTTATATTCTTATTAATTTTTTTTCTCTTTCTATATTTTTTGAAATTATTCTAACACTTCCTATACATTAATTAACATTATATATTAATTTGAATCCAATAAAATATTTTTAAATTTTAAAAAATATTAATAACATCTTATCTCATAATTAAATATGGTGCATTACAAATATAAAATAAAGATACAAACATAAAATTGCATCTAAATAATACATACGATGAAAAATAGAATTCTATTTATATAATATTTAAAAAAAAATCAATTTTGTTAAAATTATTTAAATAATTGAAAAATTAATTATATATTATTAACAAAATACTAATAAATCAATTAATTATATTCAACTCTACTCAAATTCAAATTTCATTACAACTTTATAGCTCTAACATACTTTGATAAATTTGAAAGTATATAATACACTATCAAATTTAAGAACATATTTGTTCAGTGCAGATTCATCGCTATCTAATACTACACATCTACCCATCTATCAAATTTAAGAACATATTTGAAAGTATATAATACTACCCATCTACCTTATTTACTTTACACTCACCTTATGGATCCATCTACCTTATTACTATTACTACAAATGATTTAAAAGTGAATATTTCGTTAAAAAAATAACTATTCCACTGTAATCCCTAATTATTATTTCATTTTTAATTTAAAAATTGTAACCTTTGACTATTTTCTTATCCCAGAAACCGCTCCTTGTATTCTCATCCATCTAATTATATCCTTAAAAATTATTATTTTGGAAAAAATGAAAGAAGTCTTGTTCTTTTAAACAAAAATCATAAATATATAAAACTTAGAGAGAAGAAGATAATATATTATATTAAAAAATATAAATTATATTTTCTAATTTTAGATTATATTTAAAAGAAATTATTAGAAAAAAAATGATTATTGTAAAGATGATAAATTATTTAACATAATTTAAAATATTGATTTTGAGAACATTATACATTTCTATCTTATATAAATAATTATTTAAACCATTATATATAATTTATCGTTTTATAATCAAATGTCTTAAATTTATAATATATTATACTCTATAAATTTTATTTTAAATTATTTATTAGAAAAATAGTGATTATTATTTTTTTTTTATCAATTATATGTCTCTTATTATAAGTCCCTGATTTTTAATGTTATTTGAACCTGAATCGTTATACATGTATTTACTTCACCTTTAGAATCTGAAAAAACAATAATTATTATTATAATAATAAATCATTGAATAATAGTTTATATCTTTAATATATAAATACTTAAACTATTATATATATTTTATCCTCTAACAATTAAACACACTGACTTAATCATAAATGATTAATTTTAATTCACTACACTCAAAATTCTATCAAACAGAATGTGATGGCCAGCCGCGAATGCCTTGTCAGCCATATAGTAAAATAATGGATTTATTTACAAGGCGGGCAAGCCATCCTTGGCTGTCTAACACACACTGTCTTAGATGAAATATCTATATAAGAACAGTCTGCAATGTATTCAGATTGAAGAACCAAACTATATATATAGAGTTAAATGGAATAAATTGTTGATAATGTTTGAAGAATTGACACTGGAATAATTTAACTGAATAATCAGTCCAGAGGGTAATATGGCTCCATGATTATTGTCGTTTAGCCTTTTGTGAACGACCCACAAAGCCACACCTCAAATTTATAGGGACATTTCACACTTTGGCGTTTCTTTGAGACCATGTATTGTTGAGAATAATTGCACGATGTGCCTTTCATAACATAAAAGGTTTCAAAATTTAGATCAGGAATCTATTTGAAAAGAATACAAAATTTAGAGGACTCTATTTGGAAAGAATAAGAATGGCATGAAGCAAGATGAGAATAAGGATGAGGCAAGCATGGAAAGGAACTGCTTCACTGATTTTCTTCGGAGATATTTAATATCGTATATAGAATAAGAGGGTCGATTTTAGGGACATTAAATATCAGAATAAGAAAAAGCTTGCATTGTCTTTCATTACATTAAATTTTACATAACTTAAAGATATCTATGTCGACAGAACAAAAAGGATAGCATAAATTAGAATAAGAGTGACCGGATGATAAAAGGAACGAGGATAAGGAAAAGGAAAGCGTTAGAGCAATTGTTTGACTGATTTTATTGGCAGACTTACGTATTATAAATAGTTAAGTCACAATATGAGGTAAGCATGGAGAGGAGCAGCTTCCCTGAATTTTTTTGGGAGACCTTAAATATCAGATACATAAAACAAAGGAACCGTTTTTAAAAACATAATAAATATTAAAAAAAATGAAAAAACATGCATTAAGAGGAAGCATGGAAAGGAATTGCTTGGCTGATTTTATTTGGACTTAGTTATCATAAATAATTAAGTCACAATTTATGAAGTAAAAATGTTTAAAAGATTATTTTTTAATAGAAAATAATAAAGGAAAATGGGTTTATATCTTTAGAGGATTCACACCTTCCTTATCCTAGAATATCTTTAGAGGATGAGGATTCCCCTCCCAACTCTCTGAGCATTGATATTTTTTGCGATAGATAGAGATTACAAGGTGTTGGCCAATTGGTTGTAAATTTATCGGACACCATGTGAACCCTATCATAATTCCAAAATGCCGCACATGTTTTCATTGCATTTGCTTCTGATTCACAGTCATTTCACAAGGCTTCAGGAATTCCTAAGTGGGATCTTGCAATGGAAGAGGAGTATGGTTCCTTGCTAAAGAACAACACTTAGGATTTAGGGATTGTTCCTAAGGGAAGATAACTTGTTTGATGTCACTGGATATACTAAGTTTTTTTTGGTAGTAGATGGATCCAAAGACAAGTTCAAAGCACATTTGGTAGCAAAGGGTTTTTCTTAGGTACCTAGCATTAACTATACCAAGACATTCACCCTAGTTACCAAAATGAACTCAATTCGACTCATTTTTGCCATTGCCGCAACACATCTTTGGGATGTCCATTAGATGGATGTGAAGGGTGCCTTTTTTCATGGTGACCTAATAGAGTAAATATACATGGTGAAACCACAAGGATTTATGGAAGATTCTATGTTTAGTTTTTGAAACTTTAGAAATCTATCTATGGGCTCAAACAAGCTCCTCGAGCTTGGTATGCCAAGATGCATTCCTTTCTTATTTTAGTTGGATTCACTAAATACCATTTTGATCTTAATATTTACATTTTAGGGTAGGACGACACATTATTGATTCTAGTTGACTATTATGATGACTTATAGATCACAAGGAGTTCTTCATCCACCATTGAACTAATGAAAACTACTTTGTCTGATAGGTTTTTAGTGACCGACTTGGGCTTATTGCATTACTTTCTCAGGATTTACGTATCTTATTTTGACTCTGAGATCATGATTGCACAATTTAAGTATGCCCTTGATTTTATTGCATGATTGAACATGGTTTACTGTAAGTCAGCTCCAAATCCTTTTCTATCTGATGTGAAGCTTGAGGTTGATTATTGATCTCTTTTGGTTGATACCACCTTATATCAAAAAAAAATTGATATTCCCATCTACCGTACACACACTACACCTAATATTTCATATGTAGTGGGCATGGTCTCAATATTATTATAGGAACCACATGAGCTGCACTAAAAAGTATCTAAATAGATTCTCCACTACATTAATGGTCCTCATAGTTTCAGGATTCACTATGGAGTAGGCATTGACATCAACTTAGTTGGATATACATATTCAAATTGGGTTGTCCATATTCAGAATCATATGTCTACATCAAGATACAATTTCTCTTTTAGTTTAGGTCTGATTAGTTGGTTATGTAAGAAACACAATAATATTACTTTATTTTCTACTAAGACATAATAAATAAGAGGTGTTAAATTCTTCCACTAAGGCTATTTGGCTTCAGGGGATTCTCACTAAGTTTGGTATCTTAGTTTTATGATCAATAGTCATCTTCTGTAATAATTAAAGCACAATCCAGATCTTGTGGGAATCTAGTCCTCCATCAGTGGACTAAGCATACAGAGATTCACATGTATTTTATTCAAGAGATCATTCATGAACAATTCATTGATTTCCACTAAATATAAACAATGGAATAAATTGTTGATATATTCATTAAACCCTTTACTGATAGAAAGTATCTTTATTATCGGATCTTCTCGAGGTTTGATTAGTTTCATATTTTCCCTCTTTTGGGGGATAATCTATATGTACTTGGGAACCTCTTCAAACATTTGTGTCGAGACCCAATTTTTCTACTCACCTATGCTATGCTTAAGGGGGTGTTGCATAGTTTTTCTCACTACGTGGTTTTACCTGCATGGTCTAATTAGCTTGCTTTGATTAATAATATGTTAGTAGGGAAAATGTACTTTAAGTTAGTTTATAATTTTGAGTTGAATTAATTATATTTTTCACTATATAATGTATCTAACTATGCACTTTTTTGTAAATGCTCATTAATGCATACTTTTTATTGTGAAGACAAACTTCTTCCTCTTTTGAGTTATTCTTTAGATTTCACTACTCCAGACATATTTATCCTCATGCATTCAACCCTATCAAGTAGGTTCTCGATTGTGGCCCACTCTGACACCTTTGCCATCCCTATCTATTTTTTAGACAATTCTTGACACAAGTAAGATATGAATGTGACAAACTATCTATTGAGGATATGCATCGTAGTTGCTTTGTGGGAAGGAGAAAACTTTGGTGTCCTTATTTGGGTCATTGCAAAGATGATCAAATCTTGGTAGGAATGATATGAAAATGGTTATCGAGGTAGCATGGGGTTTGACAATCATTGGTGGTTATGTTGGTGTTGAAGGGAGGGAACGTGTAGGTGAAAAAAGGGGTAAGTCTCTATGTGGGCATATTCATATGGGATTTGGAGGTGGTACAGGTTCCTATAGGGATTGAATTGTTGGCAGCTTCATGGATTTTTTTGGTTGCTTGTTCAAGGAAGTTATAAAAAAAGCCTAATTGGAATAGTTGTCCTTCAACTTTTGGGACTATGTTCAGGGTAGAGGCATGGGTGGTGGTAGTTTTGAATGAAAGGTGAAGGAAGTTTTGGGCAATGCAGAGGGGATAGCTAGGACTTCACATGAGATGGATGAAAATATTTGCTCTGGTGGATGATGAATTGGAGAAAGCTATAGTTACATAAGCTAAAGTCGTAACAAATTTAGAGACAAATTTTACTGAAATGTTGTGGTCTAATATTTCCTCCTAAATGTGATATATTTTTTTATCATTAACTTTATTTTTCTCTTAACTTAATATATTCGTTAATTTTTTAAAACTAATTATTTTTTGTATATTATCTTTTTAGAAGACTCAAAATCTTTTACAATGACTATATAATAATAATCTTACAATATATAAATATATTGAAATACTTTTTAATTTTTTTTTTAAAAAAACTTCACAACCCTTAATTTTCTTTAAAAAAAATTAAACAGTCAAATATTTAGAAAACAATTTTAATTCACAAAATATGTTAGACAATCCCAAACTGCTTACCAACCACATATTAAAACAATTTATGTATTGTGAAAGCTAGGCAAGCCATTCTTACTTTCTAACGCACTCTACCTAAGTAGATAAAATATTCTTTCAAAAACAGTGTCCTCGAATATATAATGTTTGGGAAATTGACACGAATAATTTGATTGAGCAATCAATCATTAGGTTAGTGTGGCTCCGTGATTATTGCCCTTCAACTATAAAGCTACGTGTCAATATTGTAGGGACATTTTAGATCTTATTCTAAAATGTAGCACCGGTCACACAAGTCATTTATGTTAAGTCGATGTCTTCTTGAGAATAAGAGAAGGGTGGTTATAAAAAATTACATGTTCCATTCCAATCTACAGGAATCTATTTGATGTAACTTAGAGGAATCTATTTGGAAAGAACAACAGAGATGACATAAACCAAAATAAGAGTGATCAAAGGATAAAGGGAATATGGACAAGGGAACCATGGCTCACGAATGGCTTGATTAGTTTTATTTTGAGACTTTCGTATCATAAATAAGTTAGTTACAATCTGAGACAATTTAAAAAAATAATAATAATGTATTACATCTATTTCAAATATAAATAAGGTATTAAAGTAGAGTATATTTATGATTTAAGTTGTTGGATTTTTAGGTATTTAATTTGTCAAAATTGAAATTTAATAGAGTTTATATTTTAACTTTGAAAATATGTTTATTTAATTTTTTAAGTTATATTAAGCATCAATTATTTTGTAGTAGGAGGGTTCCATTATTATAATATAGAGTTTGTTGCTATTGCTTCTCTATATGGATAGGGCTTTATAAATTTTGTGTATTTTATTTATTAGATTTGTTTATTGGAGATTAAAGCTACATATCATTATTTAGCTAGATGTTCTTCTTATCATGAGATTAAGTGTGGATTATTTTTTAAGATTATCATAACTTACGAGGATAAAATATATTAACACTTTTAATTTGAGAGATCTTTGATTTTGGCCAACATTTTTTTAGAGATTTTACTTCCTTAATATTATATATGTGACAATTAATTCTTTCATTTATCTTATTCCTTTTTCAAAATTGATTAAGAAACAATCCCATAATAAATTTGTACACAAAAAAATATCTTACATAAAAAAAATATATATATTTTTAATATGTTTTCTCTTCAATTCATATCCTTATTAGATTTTTGTTCTCTTTCTAAATTTGTTTAGTTTTTTCAAATACTTCTTATACATTAATTGACATTATATATTAATTTAAATCCAACAAATCATTTAATTTTTTTTTTTTAACAAAGATTAATATCATCTTATCCTATAATTAAATATGATGCACTACAAATATAAAATAAATACAAACACAAAATCGCATTCACATAATAAATACGGGAAATAGTATTCTATCCCCATAATGTTGTATACTAATTTATTTTTGTTAATATGCCATTATATTGGATGGATCTTAAAAATTAGAAAACATTTCAGAGAAATAACATATAAGATACATTTTAAATAATATTATTTATATTTTAATTTAAAATATAATTTATTTTTATTTTTTATTTTTTCTCATTGTTGAAAATAAAGTTAAAATTTTTCATTTTTAAATAAAAGAAATAATAATTATTTTTCTAAAAATAAATATTTTTAATTTTATTTTATATTTTATATATTTATAATTAAATGAATCATATAATAATTATAATATATCATAATTTTTATCTAAATTTTTATTAATATAAAATTAAAAAAGTAAATAATTAGTTATTAACAACAACAATAACAACAAGGTTTTGATAATGATAAGTATATTTTTAATTTATTAGATTAAATCAATTTACAATTTTTTTTTTGATAATGATAAGTATATTTTTATATTCATTAGATTAAATTATTTTATAAAATTAAAATTAAAATTTTATCTTTTAATTTTTAGTACAAAATATATTATATTATCCATTATTAATGTTTTTATTGTTGAAAATATTGAAAAATTTAAAATATTATAATATAAAATTGTAATCTTTTTAAAAATTAAGTATGAATTTTTAAAAAAGATAATATTATAATTTTTTTGAAGTTTTAAATATTTTGTTGTTATTGTAAATTTAATTCTTTCATGATTTTTATGTTATTTATTTATATATTTTTATAATAATTAACAACAACAACAACAACAACAACAACAAATTTGAATTGAAAATACGTAACACGTAAAAATTGTTATTCATATGTACATATTATTTAGTGTAAATAAATAATTAAAAAATTAAAATTATTTCAAATAAAAAATATTTTAATAATTAAAAAATTAATTATATATTATTGATAAGATATTGGTAAATTAATTTATAGCCAATTCCATTCAAATTCAACTCTTACATATCACCACATCAAAAATATTTAACCAAA
Source organism: Torreya grandis (assembly GCA_037957365.1). Classification (NCBI taxonomy): domain Eukaryota; kingdom Viridiplantae; phylum Streptophyta; class Pinopsida; order Cupressales; family Taxaceae; genus Torreya; species Torreya grandis. The sequence goes on from JARHVA010000135.1 coordinate 6,741,861, forward strand.
ATAAAAATACATTACAACTTTATAATTATAACATACTACAATAAATTAAATTAAAAAATTTAACCAAAATAAAAAATCATTACAACTTTATACTTATGACATACTCAAATAAATTACATAGTATATAATATACTAACAAATTTAATAATATAATTGTTTAGTGTTTAGTAAAAAATTAAATGTTCCATTCCAATATAAACACTTACTTATTTTTTACTCACTTTATGGATCTATCTATCTTATCACTATTTTTAATTTGACAGTTAAACCAGGGTTTTGAAAGGTTATGAAGTTTAAAAAAAAAGATGAAACATGGAACTTTAATATTTAAATGGAACACTTCTAGTAAATAGTACATTTCAAACTTCTGTCAAAAATCAATAAAAAAATCTATCCTATTTATTCAAGAAACTTCAGTGAAGCTTTCATCAAACTTATTTTATCTACTTTATTACTACAAATAATTTAAAAAATATATATTCATTTAAAAAAAAATATTCTACTATAATTTTTAATTATTATTTCACTTTTAATTTTAAAATGTAATTTTGATTATTTTTGAGATTCCAGAAAGTGCACCTTGTATTCTCATCCAACCATATTTAAAAAAAGCATCATTTTTCAAGAAAGAAAAAAGTCTTTATTTTTTTAACACATACCATATAATCTAAAATGTATGAAGAAGAGAATAGATTATATTAAAAACAATAAATTAAATTTAAAATAAATTATTAATAAAATAATTATAATAATAAAAAGTTGTTTTATATATATATATATATATATATATATATATATATATATATAATTTAATATTTTATAATTAAATATTCATTTAACCATAAATGATTCATTTTAATTGATATTTTCATATAAATCTATAATATATTATATTTTGTAAATTTTCTTTTACATTATATTTTGAATCATTTACTAAAAAAAATAATAATGATTATTATTGTTTTAGATTAATTGTATGTCTCTTATTATAAATACCTGATTTTTTAAACAACATTTGAACTTGAGTTGTTCTGCTACAATACATCTGCTTCATCTTTACATTACAACTTGGAAACCCTGAAAAATAATAATTATTCTTATAATGACAAATCATTAAAAAATAATTTATATATTTAATATATAAATTTTTAATCCATTATATATATTTTATCTTCTATCAATTAAACACACTCGCTTAATCATAGAAGACTAATTTTACTTCACTAATTCACCCAAAATTATATCAAACAAAATGTGATGGCCAGCCGCGAATGGTTTGTCAGCCATGTCCAAAAATATTGATTTATTTACAAGGCGGGCAAGCCATTCTTGGCTGTCTAACACAATCTGTCTTAGATTAAATATCTATACAAGAACAGTATAACGTATTCAGATTGAAGAACCAAACTATATATATAGTGTTAAATGGAATAAATTGTTGATAATGTTTGGAGAATTGGCACTCGGATGATTTAAATAAACAGTCAGTCCTAAGGGTAACGTGGCTCCATGAATATTGTCGTTTAGCCTTTTGTGGCCGACCCACAATGCCACACCTCAAATTTAGAGGTTCATTTCACCCTCTCGTTTAGAATTTTATTCCTTGATGTAGCACTGGTCATGCAAGGCATTTCCTTGAGTCCATGTATTGTTGAGAATAATTGCACGGTATGTTTTTCATCACATAAAAGTTGAATTTTTTTTAAAGGATTCTATTTGGAAACAATAAGAATGGCATGAAGCAAGATAAGAATTCCCAGATTATAATGAGAATAAGGATGAGGTAAGCATGGAGAGGAACAGCTTTACTGATTTTATTCGAAGACCTTAAAAATCATGTATATGAAATGAGGGGTCATTTTTATCCCAGTTAAAGGCATCTATTTGGAAAGAACAAAGAAGATTGCATAAATCAAAATAAGAATGCCCAAATGATAAAGGGAAAGAAATATGTATAAGGAAGGCATGGAGAGAACTATTCGACTGATTTTATTTAGAGATTTATATATTATAAATAATTAAGTAACAATTTATTAAGTGAGAATGTTTCAAATGTTATTATTATTTTATTTTATTTTTTTTAAAAAGGAAAAAAAAAGACATTTTTATATATATAAATGAATGTCAATAAAATATGAGATATAAATTAAGAATATGTTGTTATAATATCTGTCAACATGACTATAGTAATTGTTATACTATTTTGTTAAAAAAACATGAGATATGCATTAAGTAGATGAGACTTGCCCCGAATTAAATTGTATGCAAAGAACAAAAAAATCCATTATGTAGTTAGTATATCTTCACCAAAAATTTCATTCTCATGTTCATAGTAGTCCTCATATCCATCATTACAATGATAATTATCATATGCATAATTCACATTTTTTATGGTTTTATAGTCTTGTATAATTTCCACCCCTCACAGGTATGTTTAATAGTTGGTAAACTTTTCTCAATGGAAAAATAAGTCCAAATAGACATTTGAGTGTTTACATACACATTCAGTGGATTTTGACCCCTTCACAGACCCCTACATAGACATGAGCAGTTGTTCAGTTCCAACCCTTGCCTAAACACCCTTTGGACACTGCCCCTTGCTCAAGGAATCCATGGGTTTTGATATTTGCCCAGACATGCCCTGTGATCTAAGCCTTGAGTAAACATCTGTCAGGTTCTGCACCCTATTCAAACATGCCATGGATTCTTCCCCCTATATTAATAACTATGACCTTGGTAAAAATAAACTAAGGGTTCCACCCACTCTATTTGCATGTACAATGACATCCTAGTTCATTTGATAATCTTAGCCCTTGGTTACATGATAGTTAAGCCTCTAGTCACTTCCAACCCAAAAGTGCTTAACTTTTTCTCCAAGGGGAATAACGTTTTTGTGGGAAAGATTATTCCAAAAATTATTAACCCAAACTTTTGCAAATCCATTTTTTTTTTTTAATTTGCAAAGTAGAGATTACCCTTGCCATTCAAAATTTAAAATTGCATAACTTTCATCTTTCTACTCCTTTTGTGGTGCCATTTTTTGAAATTATGAGTTTTGTTTAGCTCTACACATTGGTACTATTTTTCATGCCTTTTAAATTTCAACCTATACAAACTCAAAGGGTTGTATATTCTTAGTCTTTTAGTACATGCAGTTTAACACATATTTCCTAGGTGAAATGGTTTAACAAAGTGATGAAGCCTACAATTTTTATACCTATCTCTATGTCCTGATTTCTCTTTCATAGTGAATCTATTACTACTCCTAATTAAGTGTGGACCATATTGAGAAAAACTATTTGGGAAGAAGGACATAATAATGAGTCATAGGTTAGGGAACAATATCATAAATTTGGGCACAAATAACTTTGATGCTATACAAGACTTTTTTACAAAGTTCAAATTACTCAGTTTATAGTTAAAACTATACCACATTAACAAAAAAGATGATAAATTGATTCTTTCTATCCTTACAAAATTGAGATCTGAGTATTATATCTTTGCTTTTACTTTCAATGTCACCAAGCATGTCCTTTCAGCTACATGGACTATGTCATCCTTGGTTGAATTTGTTATTGACTTAACTTTAGAGAAAGACAAGTTTATTCAAATGGGTAGATTAAAGTCATCTAAATCATGTGCCTTAATTACAAATCATTATAAACTGAAGGCTTCTGGAATCAAGAAGAAGAGATAGAACAAGGACCTAGAGTAAAGAAATTATCTAAAATCTAATGTTAACTCCAAAGCACCAAAAGTGTCCTCTTTTTCAAATGGGAAACTAAATAAATAGTGGCTCACATGTGGATACTAAAATAAATATGGGCATAATGAGTCCAACTTATGAAGAAATAGATTGACCGACTAACTAAAATGCTCAGGAAGCACAATAATAATGTCCTTGATTATTTCAATCAGAGTTCATCAAGACATGAGTCTTCAATGGCCAAAGACAATAAAAAGAGAAAAGCTAACTATAAATCACTTTTTACAATTATGACCTAGCCTTGCACTTGAGTAATTGATTTAAGTGCATCGCACCGCATGGATTCATCACAAGACATGTTATTATTATTAGAACCTTCCTCTATACCTTCCATATTTTTGGGTGATGATGTTTCTGTAGAAGTTAGTGGAAGAGGATATGTTGAAGTGAATAATGGGACATTTCATGATGTTCTATGTGTTCCTTATTTATCCACTAATCTCCTATATATTTATCAAATCACTAAAATTAGTTCAGGTAAGAAAGTTGAGTTCATAGCTAATTCAATGGTTATTAGAGAATCAAACATTGACTTCATTGTTGCATTTGGGAAAGAAGATCACTAATCGAGATCATATAATTTCTCACATTTTTCTCCTGATCAACCCTCTGTTTCATTACTCACTCATTTATATGGGGTGAGTAGATTATGGAATGAGTGATTAGGTGATCTCAAATATTATTACCAGGAATAACTCAGTCATTAATACATGGTTTCAGGTTTGTCATGATTCAATTTTTTTGACAAATTTTTTCAAGGTTACATACTTGATAAGCATCCTAAAGATAAATATGAAAAGGGAAAATCATAGAGAGATGAATAGATATTGTAGCTTATTCAGTTTGACTTTGTTGGTCTATTTAGAAAACCTTCACTCAATAGAACTAAATACATGTGTACTTTCATTGATGAACTTTTGACGTATCTCAGTAGAAATTAGAGGTCATTAACTATTTTTAGGACTTCAAGGTGCCTGTATAAAAATAGTTATGTGAAACCATCAAGAATTTACACATGGATAATGATGGTATGTAAGTAACCATTTTGAGTAATTATGTATATTAGATGGAATTAAATTACAAATTACATTTTCATATAGTCTTTATCATAATGGTGTTTTAAATCATAAGAATAAATCCTTAAATAACATGTACAATTATATGCTACACTCCAAGTCTCTTACACCTCAGTATTAGGTTGAGGCCATCAACTATGTGTGTTATATCCGTAATCAAGTTACTCATAAAATATTGAAGAGAATCACTAATTTTGAAGTTTGAAATTGTAAAATACCCATAGTAAATCACTTTCAAGTATTTGTATCTATTGTTATGGTCTACATTCTAAAGAATAAACATAAAGGAATAGAACCTTGGAGTCAGAATTGCATATTCATCAGATATCCTAAAGGTGTTAAGGGATACATGCTTCTCTATACCACCAGTCATGAGTTTTTTTGTTGCAAGAAGTGTTAATTTTCAAAAGAGTCCTTTATAATCCACACTTGACACCTCTCATTGAAAGAGTTATAAAAAATCTTTACTGAATATCTCCTCAATGGCTCATTACCAAAACCATTGATGCTTTAGTGCATATAATAAGAAGGAAAACACCAACCGTAAACAAATAATTGTTAACACAATGAGATATGCAATGTATTATAAAAGCATGTGAAAACTTAAAGAAACATGCATATTACAATGAATGCACTTGCTTATATAGGCAATGCAAAATAATATACAAGCTAGAATAGGAAATATGGGACAAAAGTATACATAAGACAAACCTAGCAAGTATGAGTAAAAGATACTTTAACTCCCCTCCCCTAAATTTAAACTAGAGGCTAATAATAGAGGATGCAATGTGAAGTCACGTGTCCCTATAGATGTCAATCCATAATTTTAGAGTACATGAATGTCAAGTCACTATAATTACTAAGTCAAAGTAAGAATGATGTTGAATATGAATATCACTGAATACAAATAATGCACTCCAAGGTACTAGGTAAAATGATGAATCCAATGAAACATTGCTTGAACACCCTCTAAGATGATGGTGAGAGGTGAGGACAAAGATTGTTGGGGCTGTCACATTGGTGTCATTGTAAGAATCACCAAGAAGGCCATGGAGCCAAGTAAAAATCTTCATATGGGTTCTGACAAATAAAGTTTATAAATAAGATACCCATGTACAATTTTTTTTTTATTATAAAATACTCAAAAAAGTGCAACAATACATATAACTCTCATAAAATGAAGTAAAATAGAGAAAACTCATAAGGAAAACTCTCCTCTTAAAAGAGAGAAAAGAAGAACAAAAAGCTTAAAGCCCCTCAAAGATGATGCTGAAGTACTCTGCACTCTATGTACTTGCAAGCCATAAAGGAACTACATCTGCATGAGTGGTATGAATCCACTACTCGATAACAAAAGCAACTGACATTAAGCTTCACTAGAATAACCTCAATCAAGAAGACTGTCAGTGGTAATGAAAGTACAAAAAAAAAATTAAATGTGCAAGGAATGCTCAACACCAAGAAATAGAATATACAACACACCCCCATACTATTAAATGGATGGAGTGGAGAAAAAAAGGTTTGCATGAGAGGTCTGAATCCACTACTCAAACACTGAACAAGTTGACACTATATACACTAGAATAACTTCATATCATGCTAAAATATACTATTGAACTATTGAAAAAAGATAAGTGACACTGGGATGCACCATAATAGCTACAATTCAAGCTATGGAAGATTGTCAACTGTCAAAATAAGGTGTCAAAAATACATATAAGTCTTTCAAAAATGATGGCCGATGGTGGTGATGGAAGAGAAAAGCAACTGATGAAGTGAAAAGGTACTCAAAATAGAACACACAAATGCATGAAGGTAAACAAGGTTGAAACAATAAAACCCCCCAAAGTAATTTATAAATCAGTGTGAATACAATATAACTCATACATAAAAAAAACCAAATAGAAACAAGGAAGACACTAAGTTTCACTAGAATAAATCTAAATGAGGAGACTTTCAACCTGTCAAATAACCCATTAACAGAGATGTTTCATAGGAGAAAGTGAGGCACTAAGAAACGGGCCTCGAGGTGACATGACATAACTACCAATGTGTCAATGTACTAATGCATGTCATGGGCTGATAGAAGAGTGTGGCAAATGGCAAAAAAACCATAATGTATGCAAACATATCAAAAAAAAATTAGTATTCAAAAAATAATAATATGCAAAGCATATGCAAAAAGACATTGGACTCAGCCGAAAATGCATCTGATATAGTGCAAAGTGAAATAGTGGCATAAATATTACAATATGAGCCAAATCTCACGTACATAGGACGTCAATCGCAACAAAAAATATGTCCAAAATTACAATAAAAATAAAAAATAAAGAAATAAAAAATTAAGTATGATTACTTGTAAAGAGATCTAGCCTCCTACCAAACCTCACCTCACCTTCCAATCATTAACAAATGAGATAAAAAAAAATAAAAATTGAGTAACCAAACAATCTTGAATATTATTTTTATGAAAAACAATAAAAAATGTCTCCACTATGTAACAAAATCCATCGCCACTTATAAAATGCCATAAAAGTTGACGAAGTGCCCTCATTTATAATATGCCTCCACTTATAATAAGATGTCTTAAAATAAAAATTATGTTGCCACTCATTAAGATTATTTTACTTTTAATAAAGATTTCTAAACAAAGGCAACTTAATTTTTCAAACTCAAAAAATTCCCTCAAAAGAAAAAACCAAAAAGCGTCTTAATCAATACCACGACATGGTATTTGAAAAACCACGTGTTTGGTGAAACCAACATGCAGCGGTCGTGGGAGTGCCAAAATGGCATCATGAAACTAAGAGCATGCTGGACAAAGACGAGGTTGTCAAGGTAGGTAAGTGAGTGGCAGACAATGAGCTTGAAGAATCACTAAGGGTGGCTGTGTTGAGAGAGCGCCATTCAAAAAAATCAACTCACCAATGCAAGATCTTGCCAAAAGGGCATGACCACGGCTATCAAAAACAAACAATCATTCAAAAAAAAACCCCTCTTGGATGGAGGCCGAGGGGGAGCAATCTTCGATCTTCCACGCTTATCGATGCTTCCATAAATATGCTAAGGCCTTTTGGTAGGATGCTAGTTGTATGCAATGAGAACTACGGAGCCAAGAACCAACAAAATAAAGCTATCAATGACAAATCAATTGTTCCTGGATGGGAAGCCTGCAGCTCAACCAAGAGGTCACGCGGTGGAACAACGTACACACCAGGAAAGCAAGCATCGATTAGAACTTCAAAATCCTTCCCGCTGAGGTTGCTCATGCGAAAATGAAAGAGGCTCTTGTAATGTTGATAAGACTCAAGCACCTTGCCAGAAGATTATCACCTAAATGCTTGGAAAGCCCATAATGCAGATCCGTAGAGAACCATAATAACCAGATCCAAATACAAGATCTAAACAAGTTGGTTCAGATGTATCAGTGACGGATCAAGCATACAATGCAGGTAACGACCAAAAAAACACCATGTGCGATTTGCATCCAGATCCACCACCAACACCACCTTCTCAGTGCCTTAGATCTATCAAATAGACACAAAACACGTAAATCCACAAAGAACCCATAGATTAATTTCAAAACCCAGAAAAAAACAATATTTTTTAATAAAAAAATGTCATCGTATGGATCAATCCCTGGGTCATCAAAAAAATCGCAAAACAGATTTTTTTGCAAAAATCTCCATTTTTGATGAATTGACCGACATTCTTAAGATTTTGAGGCTTTTTGAACTCAATGGCATAGGTTAGAAGCCCTGAAAATGCACCAAAAAATAGTTGACTTCATAAAGTGGCTCAAACGACTATGGTGGATTTGCAATAGGATAAATTTGAAATTGGGTATTAGTTTTTAGAGGATGTATCCAGTACTATGAAAGAGTTATCAAAACTCTTTGGCCAAGATCTCTACAATGGCTCATTACCACAACCATTAATGCTTCAATGCATATACTTAGAAGGAAAAAACTAATTATAAACAAACAATTGGTAACACACAATGAGATATGTAAAGTATTACAAAACAATGTAAAATCATAAAAAAGAATATATATTACAATGAGAGCACTTGCTTATATAGGCAAGACAAGATAATATACAAGCTAGAATAACTAATATGAGATTAAAGTCCACATAAGACAAACCTAGCAAGCATGAGTAAAAGATATTCTAACACTCACCCTTCCTTAGATGCACTTGGATTTGATGATAGTTCTGATGATTTATATCCATCTAAGTACCTTCCTAATGATTTGGATTCTTCTTCTAGTTTTGATGATGAGAGTAGTGATGAGGATTCACCTCCTCCTTCTCCCAGATTATCTTCAAGGGATGAGGAATCCCATCTTGACTCTCTAAGCATTGATCCTCTTTGAGCTAGATAGACACTACAAGGTGATGACCAATGGGTTAGATATTTATTAGACACAAAGCAGACCCAATCACAATTCAAAAATATCCCACATGCCTTCATTTCTTCTGCTTCTGATCCATAGTCATTTTGTGAGGCATCAATAAATCCTAAGTGGGATATTGCTATGGAAGAGGATAATGGTTCTTTGTTGAGAAACAAAACTTGGGATTTAGGGATTATTCCTAAGGGAAGAAAACTTGTTCGATGTACGTGGATTTATCAAACAAAATTTGTAGTAAATGGGTTTGTAGACAAGTTCAAAATATGATTTATAGCAAAGAGTTTGTCTCAGGTACCTGACATTGCCTATACTAAGACATTCACCCTAGTTGCCAAAATAAACTCAATCTGACTCACTCTCACTGTTGTCACAATACATCACTGGGATGTTTATCAAATGTATGTGAAGATTTTTTTTCACGATGACTTGAAAGAGGAAATAATCATAAATAAACCACAAGGATTTGGGGATGATTCCTCCTTAGTTTGGAGACTTCAAAAATTTATTTATGGATTCAAACAAGCTCCTCCAACTTGGTATGTCAATATTGACTCCTTTCTTCTTTCAGTTGGATTAGCACTATACCATTTTGATATGAATTCATACATTTTGTGGCAGGATGATTCACTGTTGATTCTACTTCTCTATTTGGAATTTGTGGCAAGAAGTAAAATGATATTACTTTATTTTTTGTTAAGATAAAATACATAAGAGGTGTTATTGCTGCCAATGAGGATCTTTGGATTCAGGGGATTCTCACTAAGTTTGGAATCCCATTCCAATGACCAAAATTCAACTTCTATAACAACCACAGCATAATCTAAATCTGTAGGAATTCAATCCTCTATGAATGGACTAAGCATATCAAGATTCACATATATTTCATTTGGAAGATCATCCATGATTAATTCATTAATCTCCACTACATATAAAATAATGATTCTTTTTTGATAAATTAACCAAAACCTTCACTAAGGGCAAGTATCTTCATTGCAGGCTCTTATTAGGGTTTGTGCAGCTCCATATTTTTCCTCTTCTAGGGATCATCTCTATGTACTTGAGAACGTCATTAGGCCTTTGTGTTGAGACCCAATTATTTTACCCATCTATGTTACTCTTAAGGGGTGTTAATGTAGTTTTTTTTTCTCACTATGTGGTTTTACCTGCATGGACTAATTAACTTGCAAAGATTAATAATATGTCAAAAGAATAATGTACTTTAAATCATTTTATAATTGTGAGTTGAATTAATTATCTTTTTCGAAGACCTAATTACTCACTATATAATGTATCTTTCCATGTACTTTTTCGCAAATGCTCATCAATGCAACTTTTATTTGTGAAGATAAGTTTCTCCGTCTTTTGAGTTATTATTCAAATTTCACTACTTCATATAGATTTAGCATCATGTATTCGAATCTATCTAGCAAATCTTCAATTGTGGTCCACTCTAACACCTCTGCCCTCCCTATCTATTTTTTAAATAATTCTTGACACACGCAGGACATACAACTTAGTTGGTTTTTTGGGAAGGGGAAAACTTTGGTGGCCTTATTGGGGTCATTGCAATGATGATCAAATCTTGGTAGGAACAACATGAAAATAGTTATTGAGGAAGCATGGGATCTTATGATCATTGGTGGCTATGATGGTGCTGAAGGGAGTGGACATGTAGGAGGAAAAAGGGATAAGACATCATATGGGAATCTTCATATGGGATTTGGAGGTGGTAGAGGTCCCTATAGGGATTAAACTGTTGGTAGCTTCATGGATTTTTTTTGGATGCTTGTTTAAGGAAGTTGTAGAAAAATCCTATTGTAAACAGTTGTCCTTCGACTCTTGGGACTACATGTACCATAGAGGAGTGGGTGGTGGTAGTTTTAAATGAAAGGTGAATGAAGTTTTGGTCAAGGCAAAGGAAATAACTAGGCCTTCACATGAGATGATTGAGATAATTGCTCTGGTGGATGATGAATTGGATAAATCTATGGCTATAAAGTCTAAAGTAGTAGTAAATTTAGAGACAAATATTGCAAAAATATTATGATCTGATGTTTCCTCCTAAATATAACTTATATTTTTTTGTCAATAAATTTAAATTTCTCTTAACTTAATATATTTAGTAATTTTTTACAACTAATTATTTTTGATGTATTATAATTTTGGTGGAGTAGAGATTCTTTAAAATTACCATAAATCATAATCTTATAATATAAACACATTAAAATACATTTTAATTAAAAATAAAAACCTCACATCCTTTAATTATCTATTAAAAAAATCAAATACTCATATAAATAGTAAAAACAATTTTAATTCACAAAATATGTTAGACAATCCCAAATTGCTTAACAACCTCATACTAAAACAATTAATATATTGTAAAAGCTAGGCGGGCCATTCTTGACTTCACACTCTACCTAAGTAGATAAAATACTCATTCAAAAACAGTCTCCTAGAATATATTCGGATGGAAGACCTAAACTATATAATGTTTGGGAAATTGACACTGGAAAAATTTGAGTGAGCAATCAATCATTAAGTTTGTGTGGCTGCATGCTTATTGCCCTTTAGCCATTAACTGGCCAACAACAACGCCACGTGTCAACATTGTAGGGACATTTCACCTTTATCTTTTAAGCACCGGTCACACAAGTCATTTATTATAAGTCCATGTCTTTGTTGAGAATAACAAAAGGGTTAGTTACTAAAAATTGCATGCTCCATTCCTATCTACAGTAATCTATTTGATGTAACTTAGTGGAATCTATTTGGAAAGAATAATAAAGATGACATAAACCAAAATAAGAGGAATCAGAGGATAGAGGGAATATGGATAAGGCAACCATGTCTTTAGGAACGGCTTGATAAGTTTTATCTGGAGACTTACATATCATAAATAAGTTAGTTATAATCCGAGAAAAACTCGCATTTTCTTTTTTGAAGTAATATATCACATCTATTTAAAATATGAATGGGAATATTAAAGTATATCTATGGTTTAAATGGTTGGATTTTTAAATATTTTTTTTTTTAGAGTTTATATTTTCATTTTAAGAATATGTTTATCCTACTTTTAAAAGTTATATTGGGTAATACTTATTTTGTATTAGGAGGTTCCATTAGTATAATTTAGAGTAGAAATAAATCATCAATTTTTTATATGCATTTTATTTGTTAGATTTGTTTAATGGACATTAAAACTGTATATCATTATGTAGTTAGATGGTCTTCTTATTATAAAACTTGGTGGTGGTTATTTTTTCTCAAAATTTTCATATTTTACTATAGTTAAAAGTGTTAACATTTTTACTTGAAGAGATGTTTGATCTTGGCCATCATCTTTTTAAAAAATTTACTTCCTCAATATCATATATTCAAAAAATTAATTTTTTCATTTACCTTATTCCCTTTTTTAAATTGATTAAAAAACAACCCCATAATAGAATTGTACACAAATATATATATATATATATATATATATATATATATATATACTTTCTTTAACATACTTCCTCTTCAATTCATATTCTTATTATTGTTTTTTCTCTTTCTAAATTTTTTGAAATTATTCTAACACTTCCTATACATTAATTAACATTATACATTAATTTGAATCCAATAAACCATTTTTAAATTTTAAAAAATATTAATAACATCCTATCTCATAATTAAATATGGTGCATTACAAATATAAAATAAAGATGCAAACATAAAATTACATCTAAATAATAAATACGATGAAAAATAAAATTCTATTTACATAAATTTAAAAAGAAAAAAATTGTTAAAATTATTTAAATAAAAATATTTTAATAATTGAAAAATCAATTATATATTATTAATAAAATACTAATAAATCAATTAATTATATTCAATTCCACTCAAATTCAAAATCTTATATACCATCAGATCAAATACGATTAACCAAATTAAAATTTCATTACAACTTTATAGCTCTGACATACTTTGATAAATTTGAAAGTTTTTAATACACTATCAAATTTGAGAACATATTTGTTCAGTGTAGATTCATAACTATCTTATACTACACCCTTATTTACTTCATCTACCTTATTACTGTTACTAGAATTGATTTAAAAGTGAATATTTCATTTTAAAAAATAGCTATTCCACTATCATCTCTAATTATTATTTAATTTTATATTTAAAAATTGTAACATTTCACTATTTTATTATTGCAAAAAATGCACCTTGTATTCTCATCCATTTAATTGAAAAAATTAATTATATATTATTAATAAAATACTAATAAATCAATTAATTATATATAACTCCATTCAAATTCAAAATCTTATATACCATCAGATCAAAACCAATTAACCAAATTAAAATTTCATTACAACTTCATAGCTCTGACATAATTTGATAAATTTGAAAGTATATAATACACTATCAAATTTAAGAACATATTTGTTCAGTGCAGATTCATGGCTATCTTATACTACACCCTTATTTACTTTATCTACCTTAATACTGTTACTAAAAATGATTTAAAAGTGAATATTTGGCTAAAAAAAATAGCTATTCCACTATCATTTCTAATTATTATTTCATTTTTAATTAAAAAATTGTAACCTTTTCACTATTTTATTATCCCAAAAACTGCACCTTGTATTCTCATCCATCTAATTATATCATTAAAAATTATTATTTTGAAAAAAAAGGAAAGAAGTATTTTTTTTAAAAACAAATATTATGTATATAAATAAATTAGGGAGAAGAAGAGAATATATTATATTAAAAAATATAAATTATATTTTTTTATTTTGAATTATTTTTAAAATAAATTATTAGAAAAATAATAATTATTGTAAAGATAATAAATTATTTAACATAATTTAAGATATTGATTTTGAGAATAGTATACAATTTCTATCTTATATAAATAATTATTTAGATTATTATATATAATTTAACATTTTATAATCAAATATCCTAAATTTATAATATATTATACCCTATAAATTTTATTTTAAATTATTTATTAGGAAAATAATGATTATTATTTTTTGATATGGACTGTATGTCTCTTATTATAAGTCCCTGATTTTTAATGGCATATGAACCTGAGTCATTATGTTATAAATGCATTTACTTCACCTTTACACAACCTCCTAAAGAACCTGAAAAACAATAATTATTATTATAATAATAAATCATTGAATAATAATTTATATCTTTAATATATAAATACATAAACTATTATATATATTTTATCTTCTAACAATTAAACACACTGGCTTAATCATAAAAGACTAATTTTAATTCACAACTTCACTCAAAATTCTATCAAACAAAATGTTATGGGCAGCCGCGAATGGCTTGTCAGCCATGTAGTAAAACAATTGATTTATTTACAAGGCGGGCAAGCCATCCTTGGCTGTCTAACACACACTGTCTTAGATGAAATATCTATATAAGAACAGTCTGTAATGTATTCAGATTGAAGAACTAAACTGTCTTAGATGAAATATCTATATAAGAACAGTCTGTAATGTATTCAGATTGAAGAATTAAACGATATATATATAGTGTTAAATGGAATAAATTGTTGATACTGTTTGAAGAATTGACACTGGAATAATTTTACTGAACAATCAGTCCTGAGGGTAATCTGGCTCCATGATTATTGTCGTCTAGCCTTTTGTGGCCGACCTACAAGGCCACACCTCAAATTTATAGGGACATTTCACACTTTGGCGTTTCTTTGGGACCATGTATTGTTGAGAATAATTGCACGATGTGCCTTTCATCACATAAAAGGTTACAAAATTTGGGTCAGAAATCTATTTAAAAAGAATACAAAATTTAGAGGAATCTATTTGGAAAGAATAAGAATGGCATGAAGCAACATAAGAATGCCCAGATTATAATGAGAATAAGGATGAGGTAAGAATGCCCAGATTATAATGAGAATAAGGATTAGAGGCAAGCATGGAAAGGAACGGCACTGATTTTCTCCGGAGATATTAAATATCGTATATAGAATAAGAGGGCCGATTTTAGGGACATATTAAATACCAGAATAAGAAAAAGCTTGCATTGTCTTTCATTACATTAAATTTTACATAGCTTAAAGATATCTATTTGGACAGAACAAAAAGGATAGCATAAATTAGAATAAGAGTGACCGGATGATAAAAGGAACGAGGATAAGGAAAAGGAAAGCGTTAGAGGAATTGTTTGACTGATTTTATTGGCAGACTTACGTATTATAAATAGTTAAGTCACAATATGAGGTAAGCATGGAGAGGAGCAGCTTCACTGGATTTTTTGGGAGACCTTAAATATCATATATATAAAACAAAAGAACCCTTTTTAAAAACATAATAAATATTAAAAAAATATAAAAAAACATGCATTGAGAAGAAGCATGGAAAGGAATTGCTTGGCTGATTTTATTTGGACTTAGCTATCACAAATAATTAAGTCGCAGTTTATGAAGTAAATTTTTTTAAAAGATTATTTTTTAACAGAAAATAATAAAGGAAAATGGGTTTATATCTTCAAAGGATTCACCTCCTCCTTATCATAGAATATATTCAAAGGATGAGGATTCCCCTCGCAACTCTTTAAGCATTGATTTTTTTGGGGATAGATAGAGACTACAAGGGGCTGGCCAATCGGTTGAAAATTTATCAGACACCATGTGAACCCTATCATAATTCCAAAATGCCGCACATGCTTTCATTACATATGTGTTTCATTCACTGTGATTTCATGAGGCTTCAGGGATTCCTATGTGGGATCTTGCTATGGAAGAGGAGTATGGTTCCCTGCTAAAGAACAACACACAGGATTTAGGTACTCTTCCTAAGGGAAGAAAACTTGTTTGATTTAGGTACTCTTCCTATGGGAAGAAAACTTGTTTGTTGTGTCTTTGTGTGAAATATGCCTTAAGGGACAAGGCATGCCTAATGACTAACTAATGTGTTGATTATCAAGATTTCTCTATAAATGGTGGAATCAAAGATGATGGGTTCTAGATTTTTGTGTGAGAGAGTAAGAAGTGATTTGAGAGAGTCTTGTGTGTGTGTTTTGTGGAGTAAAGGAGTGGTAGAGTTCCTTGAGGATGAGTTGAAGAGAAGAATAGATTGATGACTCTTTGTATGACCTATTGGTCATAATTCTATTAGCAAATTAATGCACTTATTGTTTGAGTGTGAGTGAAGGTGAAGTGTGATAAGCACAGATCCATCATCAGGTATTGACATCAGTTAAGAGGTGTATGTGTTCATAGGTGTTGTTGTGGTAGCTTAACATCTAAGGTGGTTGTATCCTTCATGTAAAATTTAACTTGATAAAAGGTCTGGTTTTTGTTGCATCTCAGCTAGTAGGTATGACAACACTTTGTAGGATTGTAGTATCACTAAATAGGGATTGTAGTTACTTGATCATTTGAAGATGGTCTAAATTGGATCTTGTTATTAGAAGATAGTAGTCCAATTGTAGGCTCCAATGGGTTTTCTCCCCAAAGAGGGTTTCTCACATATGTCATGTGTAATGTGAATATTGTGTATACTTCATGAGTGATTATGGTAACTGATTAAGTGTTTGAAAAGATCATAATTTAAGTTGGATTATTTTCGCTCACTGATTCACCTCCCCAAGTGATTTTCTCTCTAAAAATTGGTACTAGAGCAAGTCCTTTGGTAAAGGCTCAACATCTTGAAGGTGATCTAAGGTATAATATAGGTAGTGATCAAGGAGGTTTCTCTACTAAGAAAACACCAATGTTCAATGGATCTAATTATGTTTTTTGTAGTGCAAGGATGGGGACATATATTATTTCCCTAGGTTTTGATGTATGGAAATCCATTTTGGATGGTTATGTTGATCCTATTACTCCTTCATCTAGTGTTGCAGACAAGAAGTTACTTGAGAATAATTCCAAGGCAATGAATTTTATCACTTATGGTCTTTCAAAGATTGAATACACCAAGATAATCCATTGTACATCTGCTAAAGAGTTATGGGACAAAATGAAGATCATTTTGAAGGAGATTCAAAGGTCAATCTTGCTAAGTTACATACTCATAGAAGTTAATTTGAAAGTCTCAAGATGAAGGAAGAAGATTCTATGGCATCATTTCTGCAAAGAGTTGATGAGACTGTGAACATCATTAGAGGTCTTGGAGAGAATCTTGAAGAGGAAAATATATTCTAAAAGGTATTAAGGTCTATTTCTCTCAATTTTGATCCAAAATTATTTGCTATAGAAGAGAGTCATTATATTACTCAGTTGAAGATGGATCAATTGCATGGCACCTCTATTGCATATGAGATGAGAATAGATGATGATATACCACCAAAAAGGAAGTTGCATTCAAGATAGAGATGAATCTTAAGAAGAAGTTCCAACGTAATAAATTCAAAGAGGATAACATTTTTTATATTGATGAGGATAAACTAATTGCTTTGATTACTAGGAAATTGAACATGGGCTCAGGAAAGTATAAGGGTAAATTGATCTTCAAATGTTTCAACTATGGAAAAATATGAAATTTTGTTTAGAATTGACCTCATATGCATGAGACAAAAGATGATGAAGAACATGGTGAAGGCCAAGATGATGATAAGAAGACATACATGAAGAAATGTTTCATAAAGTATAACAACGAGAGTAGGTCCTTCAAGAACAAGAAGAGTCTTTACACCAAATAAGATTGAATCTCATCAAATGAGAGTGAAGACATTGATTCAGAATATGATCATGAAGATGATGGTCCTAGTAAATATGAAGTTATGTTCATGGCCAAGGAAGGAAGTTGATCACATCATAAGGAGTACTTGAAGTGATTCAGATGATGATAAAGATGAGGTGAACTATGAGACTTTTTTTATGAATGCTCTTGAAGAACTGAAGATTGAGAATAAGATCAATAAGAAGATGAAATCTAAGCCTGAGGACTATGAGGAACAATTGAGTGTGTATGAGGTAAGATTGAAAGAAGACACCAAGGAGCATGAAGATATGATCAAGCATTTCAGTTGTCAATTAAAACTTATGTCTACAAGCCTAAAATATAAAGAAGATGAATGTTCAAGGTATGTTTTTAAAAATGAATCTTTGAAATCTGAGCTAGAAAAGACAACTAGTAAGGTGAAGACATCTATGAGATTTGAAAAGAGCTCATGTGATCTTGACAACATTTTGAGTGGTCAAAAGCATGCTAGTGATAGAACTAGTCTTGGATATGAAAAATAAAATAATGTTACTCAAGACAAGATGAAGACTAAAGTGAACTAGGACAATCTTAATTTGAAGACAAATCCTTAGATGAGGAAGGAAGGTTTTGGTAGAATAAAAACAAATCAGATGAAATAGCCAATTTCCATGAGGTATGCAAGATTCAATGATTATTGTTATACATATAATCAATTTGGTCATAGGGATAGAGTGAAAGAGACTTGTTAGAAGTTAATTTGCATGGAACAATGATGGGGGTCATCAATTAAAAGGTGTGAAAAAAAATCAAGTGCTTTAACTATCTTGATATGGACACAATTTTATAAATTTTGTGTATTTTATTTATTATATTTGTTTATTGGAGATTAAAGCTACATATCATTATTTAATTAGATGTTCTTCCTACCATGAGATTAAGTGGGGATTATTTTTTAAGATTATCATAACTTACAAGGATAAAATATATTAACACTTTTAGTTTGAGACATGTTTGATCTTGGCCAACAGTTTTTTAGAGATTTTACTGCCTTAATATTATATATGTGACAATTAATTCTTTCATTTATTTTATTCCTTTTTCAAAATTGATTAAGAAACAATCTCATAATAAATTTGTACACAAAAAAATATCTTACATAAAAAAATATTTTTTTTTAATATGTTTTCTTCAATTCATATCCTTATTAGATTTTTATTCTCTTTCTAAATTTGTTTAGTTTTTTCAAACACTTATTATACATTAATTGACATTATATATTAATTTAAATCCAACAAATCATTTAAATTTTTTTAACAAAGATTAA
This sequence comes from Torreya grandis, assembly GCA_037957365.1. Taxonomy (NCBI): domain Eukaryota; kingdom Viridiplantae; phylum Streptophyta; class Pinopsida; order Cupressales; family Taxaceae; genus Torreya; species Torreya grandis. The sequence goes on from JARHVA010000135.1 coordinate 6,761,135, forward strand.
TATCATCTTATCTTATAATTAAATATGGTGCACTACAAATATATAATAAATACAAACACAAAATCGCATCCACATAATAAATACGGGAAATAGGATTCTATCCCCATAATGTTGTATACTAATTTATTTTTGTTAATATGCCATTATATTGGATGGATTTTAAAAATTAGAAAACATTTCAGAGAAATAACATATAAGATACATTTTAAATAATATTATTTATATTTTAATTTAAAATATAATTTATTTTTATTTTTTATATTTTCTCATTGTTGAAAATAAAATTAAAATATTTCATTTTAAAATAAAATAAATAATAATTATTTTTCTAAAAATAAATATTTTTAATTTTATTTTTTATTTTATAAATTTATAATTTAATGAATTTTATAATAATTATAATATATCATAATTTTTATCTAAATTTTTATTAATATAAAATTAACAAAGTAAACAATTAGTATTAACAACAACAATAACAACAAGGTTTTGATAATGATAAGTATAATTTTAATTCATTAGATTAAATTAATTTACAACAAGATTTTTATAATGATAAGTATATTTTTATATTCATTAGATTAAATTAATTTATAAAGTTAAAATTAAAATCTTATCTTTTAATTTTTAGTACAAAATATATTATAAATATTATATTATCGATTATTAATGTTTTTATTGTTGAAAATATTAAAAAATTTAAAATATTATAACATAAAATTTTAATCTTTTTAAAAATTAAGAATGAATTTTTAAAAAAACATAATATTATAATTTTTTTGAAGTTTTAAATATTTTGTTGTTATTGTAATTTTAATTCTTTCATGATTTTAATAATAATAATAATAATAATAATAATAATAATAATAATAATAATAATAATAATAATAATAATAATAATAATAATAATAATAATAATAATGTTTAAATTATAATTTTTTATAACTTTGAATTGAAAATATGTAACACTTAAAAATTGTTATTCATATGTACATATTATTTAGTGTAAATAAATAATTAAAAAATTAAAATTATTTCAAGCAAAAAAATATTTTAATAATTAAAAAATTAATTATATATTATTGATAAGATATTGGTAAATCAAGTTATATCCAATTCCATTCAAATGCAACTCTTATATATCATCACATCAAAAATATTTAAGCTAAATAAAAATACATTACAACTTTATAATTATAACATATTACAATAAATTAAATTAAAAAAATTTAACCGAAATAAAAAATCATTACAACTTTATACTTATGACATTCTCAGATAAATTACATAATATACTAAGAAATTTAATAATATAATTGTTTAGTGTTTAATAAAAAATTACATGTTCCATTCCAATATAAACACTTACTTATTTTTTACTCACTTTATGGATCTATCTATCTTATCACTATTTTTAATTTGATAGTTAAACCAGGCTTTTGAAAGGTTATGAAGTTCATTTTACCCTCTCGTTTAGAATTTTATTCCTTGATGTAGCACTGGTCATGCAAGGCATTTCCTTGAGTCTATTTATTGTTGAGAATAATTGCACGGTATGTTTTTCATCACATAAAAGTTGAAATTTTTTTAAAGGATTCTATTTGGAAAGAATAAGAATGGCATGAAGCAAGATAAGAATGCCCAGATTATAATGAGAATAAGGATGAGGTAAGCATGGAGAGGAACAGCTTTACTGATTTTATTCGAAGACCTTAAAAATCATGTGTATGAAATGAGGGGTCATTTTTATCCCAGTTGAAGGCATCTATTTGGAAAGAACAAAAAATGTGGCATAAACCAAAATAAAAATGCCCAAATGATAAAGGGAAAGAAATATGGATAAGGGAGGCAAGGAGAGAACTATTCGACTGATTTTATTTAGAGATTTATATATTATAAATAATCAAGTCACAATTTATTGAGCGAGAATGTTTCAAAGGTTATCATTTATAAGGAATAATAAAAGAAAAATGATTTTTATATGTAAAAATGAATCTCAAAAAATATGAAGTGGTCCTAAATTCAAAACAAAAGCCATACACATTATTTAGAAGTTTAAGAACATGTATAATTATGTTTTGAATATGTTTGAAGTATGATCCATTCTCATTTTTAGTATAAAATGGTAAGATAATCATTCTAGGTTATTATTAACAAAATACGAGATATGTATTAACAAGATGTTATGATGATTTATGTTAGGATATTTGCGATAAACATTTTATTTTTTTTGAATAAAATATGAGATATAAATTAAGAATATGTTGTTATAATTTCTGTCAAGATAATTGCAGTAATTGTTATATTATTTTGTTAAAAAAATATGAGATATGTATCAAGTAGATGAGACTTGTCCCGAATTAAATTGTATGCAAAAAATTTAAAAAAAATAAAAAATCCATCATGCATTTAGTATATCCTCACCAAAAATTTCATTGTCATGCTAATAGTAATCCTCATATCCATCATTACAATAATAATTATCATCACCATTATAAATGAAACTAGTATTATGTGCTAATGGGCAATCTTGAAGATTTTTCCATTCATTATTATAATTGTGAGAAAAATTTAGAAATTCATCAAGTGGGTGAGGGGTAAGAGGCTTCTTGGATATCATTTTAAACTTGACAAAGAAGATAATATAAATGATTAATAACAAACACACAATAGGTATAATTTAATCTAACATAGGTATATGTGCAACTATGAAAAAATTCATCCCTATGTATATAATGAATTAGGATTGCACTTAGAAACCTTAAATGCTAGTATTTAGATGTATAGGGACCTAGTATATGGATCTAGGGTTTGATGAGGGTTGTTTGTTAAAATTAAATTATAGTAAATCAATGAAACCCTAATATAGGATTAATTTGAATGACTTAGGTTTTATCAAAAACAAAAAGATAAAATAAAACAGAAGTTTGTAATCCCAATTTAGTGCATGAAAATTGAAGAAAGCAAACCCAAGGCTAAACTAGGTTTTTAAGCAATATTCAAAGTAAGTTGGGTTCACCAAATATTTTAACTATTTAGTACTTAGTCGATTTAAATATTAGGTTGTTAAAGGGTTTAGTATAGTAATAACTTGAAATAAATACATGAAGTAGTTAATTTGACAAGTTCTTCTCAAAATAATAAAGTTGTTAAGAAAGAGTACTTATTTAGAGTAAAACAATTGTTCCTATGAATTAGGAGGCTGGAACAATCTTGTAGATCAGCCAAACATCTTTCATTTTATGACTATAGTTGAAAATAGGCTTTAAACAGTAGCACCTTTATGATGACAGTAGCACCTTTATGAGGATAATAGTGCTAATGGTGCTAGTATCCATTTATGGTGCTAATGTCCTTAAAAGATCTGCCTAAAACTATCAGAGATGCTATGAAAGAGTTTAAGGGACCTGTAGATGACTCTATAACTTATGAAAATTTATTTGTGTCACTATTTTGCATCAATATTTTTCAAAACCTTAATGAATACCTACACACATGAAACAAAAATCAGATCAAATTCAATATAAATGAAAAAACTAGTCTTTTAGGATATTGTGATCCTGAATGATAAAACCCCTATTATCCTAGCCACTACCTACATAAACCCAATGCTATGGGTTTTATACCACATGTAGTTCTCCCTTAAGAAATGTGCATAATCAATATACATAGCATGCTAGAATGACATTTGCTTAGGCCCTTTTCTATCAATCAAGTAATATAAATGTGATAACTGAGTAATATGCAATGTGTTTAGATGTATTATTGATTGATTTTATGTAATTATGTGTCAAAATAATAATTGCTAAATGTAAATTGCCTTGTAAGTCTTTTTAGATATAAATAACTTTGATTTGAATGTAAGACCTTGTTCGTTGGCATATAATACTCAAAAGAGGGGTAAAAATGTAAGATAAGGATCAAAGGAGGGATAGGACACAAAAAATGAAATAAAATGATTGTTGGACACTAGCGCTAAAATGTGGACACTAACACCAATGGCATTACTAGCCACATAAGGGCACTAGTGTTATAGAATCCAAAAATATAACAAAGACTAGATAGAATATGCTAGGAACCCATGTGACTAAGAAAGGATGACTTAGGACCATTGGCAGGAGAAAGAAATAGGGAAAATAAGATATAAAAAATACCAAAAGACCCAAAATGACCATGCAAACAAGATTTATATTCATCACTAAGACCATCCTATGAAAAAGCAACAAAAGACATAATAATTATGGTTGTTTAACCAAATTAGGGTGTATACATTATGTCTATGACTACATGTTGTTGCACGAGGTCAAGATGTTTATCTAGCTAATTGACATCCTTGTTGATTTTTAAAGAATATGCATTGAAATTTTATGGACTAATCACAAAGGGAGCATGATCTAAGATGAACATAATCAAATTAGTTTTGGGAAATGGAGAACTAAAATCTTGAATCAATTATTCCACCATTTTTATCATTCATGCTAGCCTTGGGATCATTGCAAAATGATGTGGTTTTTCCACTTTAGACTATTGATCATCTTGTGGATGAAATTAAATATCAGTAATTGTTTGGTTACTAAATCTTGAAATACATTGAATATTTGATCCCTTTAATTTAAAATTATTGAAAGCTATTATGGTATGGGATATTATGCCAAAGCTAAATCTTTATCCTTTTTATAATTGATTTGTTATATCAATAATTTGAGTTGTAATCAATTATTATATTTAATTTTGGCAGTAAGACCATTAAATATTAGTTCTGCATGAACGTAATGGGTTGGATTTCCTTGTCTATTTAAGTAGCATTGCTTTCCATGGTTATGGGGGACACATTTGAGTACCAAAAACCTATAGAGATTGATCTAAGAGTGCACCTACCCTTCCTCATTGTTTTGTCTTGATGGTTTTCCATAGATCTTGATTTTAGAAGTAATCTATGTAAACATTTTTTTATGTTGTTGTGGGTGTGTGAGTGGATACATAATTAGATTGTGCAACAACTATTTTAATTGGATTTATGAGCTCATCATGATTACTTTGAAGCTTAGATTGGTCATGGTGTGAAAATAACTGTAGGATTGTAGAACTGCATTCTTTTAATAAAGTTCTAAATTTCATATTCATGTATTTTCCCTTTAAATCTTCCTCATTGTGTTATTTTAGTTTGTGTAGTATCTATAATTTATACCTAATGATCTATTTCAAATCACAATTATTTAATTTATTTTTGTTGGAAGACTTATCTTAAATCAAGGAATTTATCTCTTTTATGCCTTACCTTGTCCTTGTCTTTTACAATTTTTTTACGAGTGATAATCTACCCATTACATTGTAAATAGTCTATAATTAATTGGAGTTTATTGGCCCTTGGATCATTATTAGGTCCTTAGAATAAGGGGAATTTTATCCCATGGGCTAATGGTTGCCATTATCCACTCGTATTTGTTAATCTAACAAATTGTCTTGGAGTGGGTCACAATTTTATCCAAACAGTATGATCTAAGCACAACCTAAATAAGTTTTAAAGTTTTAAAGTCTATCTAGGCATGCATCAAGAGTGATGTAGACTACCAATGTGAGAACTAGATACAAGATCTATTCCATATCAGTTAAACATGACACCATCTATAGCATGTAGTTTGATAACAAGAAGAAATCTTAAATTATGGTTTGCATCTTGAGATAATGAGTCATTTGTGTTTTACCTTTAGTCTAGTTAATGGTTGAATAATACATCAAAGTATGCTTTCATTTTATAGATTAGTAAAATATATAAACATATGGTTTTTATAGTTTTTAGTTTATTGTAAGTATTTTGACATTAAGTTTATGTTGTTGAATAAATTTATTTATTAAACTCAACATTAGATTTTTAAATTAATTTACTCAAATCTATTTGGTCAATGTCAATTATAATATGTTTGTATATCTCAAGTTATTATCAAAGTTAGTTTTCTTTGTCTTTATAGTTGTTTCACTATTTAGTTTATTAATGAGTTTAGTCTAATACATTATTTTTATATGTCAAAAGTGTCGAAGTCAAATCTATCAAATTTAAGGGATGCATTTTTTAGCACAAGTTTGAAATGGTACATTAGTCTTGAGAGGTATTATTGGTTAAATACAACATACAACTGAGCTTCATTTTCTAAATTTTATAAGTAGTAATATGCAAGAGGAAGGAGGAAATGGAAGTTGGAGGTTAAATAGAGACCTTTCATCAGTCACTAGTGATGGGACCACACACTTAGAATAGTGGCCAATAAATTTCATAGAAGCAATGATGCCAATGATGATTCTTAGTGGTAGGGAAGATTATTTATGTTGTGTGCAGTCAAGTGGCAATGATTGTGTGTAATGGGTACATCATAGATGAAGAGGATTTAGTTCTTAATTTTTCATTTTTTTTAGCATTTTGTAAGTATTTTGAAATTAGAACATAAGTATATTTATGTTTAGATATGTAATAAGTGAGAAAAATCCCTACGTAATCTCTTGATGTAAAAACATTTTAGCAAGAAAAACACTAGTGTAATGTAGTTCATGGATCTTGAAAAGGTTAGTGGTAATCTAGAAAACATTATGAGGTTAATGGTATTATATCGATTGTTGATAAACCCAACTAATCTTACTTTAAATCATGTAGCAATCTAAAAATAATAATGTTATCCTTCATATTTTTGGTCATATTATAAATTATGAGTGCTTCATTTCACATTAGTAATACCATAAACCTTCAAAACATGTATAAATGAAGATGTAACCCGAAATAGAAATCAGACATCTCTTCTCAGAGATAGGCATATGTTTGGGTCTGCAAATTTAATGAATAAAACATCTCTTTTTAGAGATAACTTTATTGTTATTATGTTGTTTTTGTTTCTTGAATTATGTTTCAACCAAAGCTTTTGAGTTTTAGATTAGTAGTATCAGAGTGGTTTATCTTTAGAGTGTATGATCCTGAGGATGAGGTCAGATTATAGGAAGCTTGGGTGAAAAATAAAACTAGCAGACTACCCACCTATTCACTCCAAAAAAATTCAATTGGTGGACAACACAGAGACATCTGATCCTTTCAAGGAAATGGTGAATGAAGCCCTCCAACAACTATAAGTGAAGATGCTACCATAATTCACCCAAACTCTCCAATAACTTCTGATGAGAAATTCTGGCTCCTCATCTATAACCCCACATCCTTTCAGTGCCTCAACACCCTTTAAAGTTTAGGTGAATTTTGATATCCCTACATTTGAAGGCAAGGTAAATGCTAATGCAATAGAAAATTAGTTAGAAAGATTGTCATCTTATTTTTTTGTAAATAAATTCACCGATAAAGAGATCACTTTTGCTATTTTGAAAGCATCATTGCTTGTCAAAAATTGGTGGGATGTGTAAAAAAAGAGATTCATTACAGATGATATTGGCCTTGAGGTAGAACCTACCTGGGATGATTTCATAGAAGTTGTAAAGGAATAATACCACCCCATTGGAGCATATGATGATCTATATATAGAGTGGCAACAATTTCACCAAGGTAAGGAACAATCTATTGAAGATTACAGTGATATTTTTCATTCTCTATCTATGAGATTGGGCATCCAAGAAAGTGAGAAATATAAGGTTCTCAAATATTGTGGCAAACTACAATGGTACATATGGGGAGAAATAGAACTCTTCAATTTGGAAACCCTTAGTGAGGTATACAAGTTCATAGTGAAGATTGAACAAAAGCATGGAAGAATGAATATGAAGAGTCAGCCTTCAAAATAGAAAAGTGACAAAGAAGGTCAAATACGAGGCCAAAATTGGAAGCAAAAGGAAGGAAAGATAGGGAAGTGGTGTGATTATCACAAATCTAGAACTCACTCCAAAGAGGAATGTCGAGCCATCAAGTCCTTGCTTTTTGAGTCACAATCCTCAACATCTAGTGCTCTACCGCATACAAAACCTATAGTTGAAGAGGATGAAGAAAAGATTGTAGATGCTAATCTTGATGCCATCGTTGCTTCATCATAGACCTAAGAGGAGAGGCCAAATGACAAAGAAATGTTGTTTCATTCTAAGTTATGGGTGAAAGGTAAGCCTTTGCATTTCATTCTTGATAGTGAGAGTCAAAAGAATTTAATCTCTGGTAATATTGTGAAAAACTTAAATTTATCCATGAATCCTCACCCATATCCATACAATATTGGATGGTTGAGTCTAGGGAGAAACCTCCATGTCACCAACCAATGTCTTCTCTTATATGCAATAAAACCTTTCCAAGATGAGGTCTTATGTGATGTGGTCAATCTAGATGTTTGTGATATACTCTTTGATTAGCCATTCATGGATGATTGACATGACATATATGAATTAATAACTTGGAGGATAACTCTCACTCTTGAAACATGACACTACAGGGTACTAGAGGTACCACCTTCTACATCTATCTCCCTGATTAGTGCCAAGAAATTTGTTGTCATGGTGGTCAAACCATAAATATCCATAAATGATGATGTTGCAGCCTTGACTACACAAAAAACACAACAAAAAAATTCAATAGATAAAAATATAAATAAGTTCACAGCTTTCCATCCACAGATTAATGGTCAAACAGAAATGGTGAAAAATTAGGGCCTACACAGTGCCATAAAGCACAGTCGATTCCAAGTATCCATTAGGAATCAAATTAAGATAAAAATACCACACCTAATGAGGAATATTGATGCAATGAGTACCATTTATTATCAATGAGGGAGGAATGATCTGGACAACAATTCAGGTGACAATTTGGGTGACGGCTCTACCCTAATTAATGATGCAACTTTTGAGAGCTATAAATTTTACACTGTAGCTCAAATTGACTTGATATTTGAACCGTTAGAAAGATAAGAATGAGAAGAACATGGTGAGATGGAATTAATATTTATCACAAAATTTTGACCTTTGAAAACCTAATGAGAGTGCCCCAAATTTTAATTTTGCTAGTGTATTCTAAAAATAGTAAGTTTCTAAAATAGTAATTCCTCAAATTCTATATTATTATAAATCATGGAAGTCAAACCACTTAATCTCCCTTGAGATTGGTGACCTTCCACATCCTCCTCCTACCTTCAAAATATGTATAAATGAATAAGTAACCTAGAATGGAAATCAGACATCTCTTCTCAGAGATAGGCATATGTTTGGGTCTACAAATTTAATGAATAAAACATCTCTTTTTAGAGATAACATTATTGTTATTGTGTTTTTCTTATTTATTGAATTATCTTACAACTAAAGCTTTTGATTTTTGGATCACATGACCTGTGATCTAACCCTTGATTAAACATCTGTTAGGTTTGGATCCTTATTCAAACATGCCATGGATTCTTCCCCCTAATTTAACAAGCCATAAACTCCCCCACCTACTCTAAGAGTCCATAGACTCAGACACCAACAACCTTTACTCTTATAAGTCATAGACTATGACCTTGGTAAAGATAAAATATTAGTTTCACCCACTCTATTAGCATGCACAATGACATCCTAGTTCATTTGATAATCTTAGCCCCTGTTCAAATGAGAGTTGAGCCTCTAGTCACTTCCAACCCAAAAGTGATTAACTTTTTCTTCAAGGGGAATAAGGCTTTTTTGGGAAAGTTGATTCCAAAAATTATTAACCCAAACTTTTGCACATCAATTTTTTTAAAAAAAAATTGCAAGGTAAAGATTACCCTTGTCATTCAAAATTTAAAATTGCATAACTTTCATCTTTCCACTCCTTTTGATGTGCCATTTTTTGAAATTATACATTTTGTTTAGATATACACATTTGTACTATTTTCATGCCTTTTAAATTTCAACCTATATAAACTTAAAGGGTTGTATATTCTTAGTCTTTTAGCACATGTAGATTAACACATATTTCCTAGGTGAAATGGTTTAACATAAGTGATGAAGCCTACAATTCTTATGCATGTATCTTTGTTCTGATCTAATCTTTCATATTTAATCTATTAATACTCCTAATGAAGTGTGGACCATATTAAAAAAGCTCTTTGGGAAGAAGGACATAATGATGGGTCATAGGTAAGGGAACGATATCATAAATTTGGGCACAAATAACTTTGGTACCATACAAGAATTCTTCACAAATTTTAAATTACTCAGTTTGTAGTTAAAACTATATGACATTAACAAAAAATATGATAAATTGATTCTTTCCATCCTTTAAAAATTGAGATCTGAGTATTCTATCTTTATTTCTACCTTTGATGTCACCTAGCATGTCCTTTGAACTACATGGAGTATGTCATCCTTAGTTGAATTTGTTACATTGATGAAACTCCACCCCTAAATAATATTTCATGAGACCTAAATCTTTCATTTCAAATTCATTCATCATAGAAATTTTAAATTCATCCTTCATCTTAGAAATTCTACTCATCTAAAATATGATAAATAAAATAAATATAATACTAAATTAGCATATACTAAAAATAATAAACATAGTTTTATTTAAGTTTGGACCTTCTTCCTATCTAGCTACATCACCCTTTCATTCAAGGGCTCATACTTCAATTGCAGTGGATCAACTATCTCTTTGGTCATGACTATTATGCTTTTGTGCAAATCTATCATGAAAATTTTCAATAATTTCTTTCCCATAATCAACATTAAATAGAATGGGATAGGTTATATTTTTCTTACCACTTTTTTGGTATTAATAAATATGGAGGATATCTCAGTTTGTGCATTCATGCTATCTTCTTTCTTTTTTGCCTTCATAGGCTCTACAACCAACTTTATTTGTGTGGCCTCCCCCTTCTCCTCTAAGGCCTCCTTCAATAGAGTCTTCTATTTTGGGATAGAGAAGACATCCTAGAGGGAAATGTAGGTAATAACCTTCTTTAGTTGCTCTACAAAATTATATGAGGTCAGAGGTAGGACTTCAGGATCTTTTGCCTTCCTCTGTATTGCCTCATTTTACTTAGGGTAGACTGTAGGTGGAGGTTGATGTGCCATAGGCCTTTCAAAAGTTACTTTGGGCCTTGAAGAAGCTTTGGGGATCTCAACCAACCTTTTCTTCAAGCATGTTTAGTAGTTTGATTATACTTAGGAGGTTCTATATACAGGGACCTCATTTGCATAGACCATGTCTTTGTCCTCTACCCATGCAAACAACACTTGTTCTAGGGTTATTTACTCTTCTTGTTCTAGGGACATCCCTTGCATTTTTTCCATCAATATTGCATCCTCAATCCCCAAGGATTGGTATGCATAGGTCAAGTCAAGTGTATTCCTTGGCCATTTATTCTTAGTAACATTTTTTTGTAGGTTTCCCTTACAAAATTTTAAGGTCCATAAGCATCGTTGTAAGGAAATCACCATGAGTTAGAATCATCAACCAAGCTATTCTAGCCAACCAATAGCTTTGTGCTTGTACTCGGTGATACTATGTGTAAAGGATCTGGAACTTCAACCATTTGATTCATTGGTTATACCTGATGACTCAGTTCTTGATGATTTAGAGATTGGTGATTTGGCACTTAGTATTTTGGCCTTTGTCTCTCCTTATATTGATTATATTGGTAAGGTGATCTCCTTACTTGGTAGTTATTGAAAGAAGACTTTTGAGGCATAGCTTGTTTCATTTTGAGATAGATTATCTCATTAGAGAAATTTTATAGAATACTTTTTATATCATTCATCTTGGTAGCAATCAAAGATGTGTTGGATGTACTTTCCTGATTTGGAAGTTACACATACAAAAAAGGAGGTGGGGTTCTTGAATTGCTCAAGACCTCTTCATTTAGAGGTATGGACATCTCAGGGAACATCAACATCGATCATCAAGAGGGAAGCCTTCCTGCATTGATTAGGTTGTTCTCAACCCTTACCATGATGTCATATGCATCTAATAATGTCTGTCCTAAAAGTGATTGAATCATGATCACAATGTCCAAATTTAGGGCTTTGAGGTAAAAAATAATGGCCATTCCCATGGATGGTTGAGAGACCAATAGGATCATTTACTAGGTTTTTTTAAACCTGGTATTAAAATCAACCATGGCCCCCTGTAGGACCTTTTTGATGTTTATTATCTGGTGCAAAAGAGATGATTGATCTTCCTTCTTCTTGAATTTCTCAAATAATTTGATTCCTAGGTCATCCCAAGTTCTAATTGAGTTGGTTGACAAAGATCGATTCTAGTCAAGAGCCCATCCCTTGAAAGAGGCTATTAGTAGACTTGAGGCTATGTTCTATGTGTAGAAGTAGTAAATAGTACACACATTTACCAAAAAATTGAGGATGTTTGGCTGTTATCTTGAAATATTTTCTTAAAAACTTGGGGAATGCATTCAAAGCATTTTCCAAGATACGGTGCCATATAGTCAGTGGTGTCAGAGGAATAAGCAGCCTACTACTATCCCATGACACAAAGTTCCTTGGTAGACCAAGGTGTCCCATTTAATGTTGTTGTTGTTGTACAATGTTAGACCTTGAGGTTTTTTAGTTAGTATGGGCTCCCAAAGGTGGTGTTAGCAAATTTGGATTATTCATAGTTTGTAACCTTGTTACGAGTCTGTGGCTCGTAAACTCCTATTCTTAGTTAGTGAGACTAATAGACATCCCACCAGGTGTGCCAAAAATTATTAAACTGTTGACACCTAAAACTTTCACTTTAGGTTAAATAACCATTTATGGGAAGATTTATAGATGTGGGACCAAAAGCGGTTTGTAAGGCAGTCTCTAGGATTATAGAAACCAACTAATCATTTATGTTTGGGGTGAAAAGGGATAAAAAAAAGGAAAACAAGTAACATGAAAGTAGATGTAGTCTAAGATGATTCATTGATAGATTTTAAAAATTAACCTGTGATTGAATAAAATAGATGAGATCTTCAAGCATCATAGACCATAAGGGAGCATAAACCATGAACTACAACCTTATTATACAAACAAAGATCAAAACTATATAAGCATAAGAAGGGAAATAATAGACAGAGATAATATTTCACTCCAAATAACACATAACATCACATCCTCTTCATTGTAGATGGAAAATGGAGTATAGAAGGCCTCAAGGGGCACATACATAGCATCCAATCACATCCATGAGGTGCACCTACTAAGGTTGTAGAATAGAAAAATGCTAACTGATACTATTCTTAGTCTAATACAATGGTTGCTCATAAAAAATAGAGAGATAAAAATCGTAACTAACCCCTTTCAAAATGGATGAGCCTAGAATTAATAGGTGAGTATGTTGTTCGATGGGAGTGACACCTAGAGATTCTAACACTCACACCCATGATGGCATCGTTATAACTAAAAAGAGGATCTCAAGCTCATGAGTGCAGTTAGCCCCTGAATACTAGATATGGTGCAACTACATTATTTTATTAAAGCCACTTTGCTTAGCAAAAGTGAGGTGGTGCCATGTGTATATTTCCATATCTCTCTTACCTATGCTATGTTTCACGACCTTGGTTCCCCCTCAAAATCAATGGATTAAACTTTAAGCTAAGCTTAAAGTCTTTTCAAAATATTTACTTGAAAGGAAGGTCCAACACCCTCATCCAATTATGCTACTTTATGTTTTGGTAAACTAGTATTACTCCTGGGTAAGTGTAAGAATGAAATGCATCGAGCCAGTGCTTCTCAGAAAGCACTGATGACTTCAATGGTGAAATTAAGAGTAGGACCACCACATGTTGAGCTAGCCCTTCTTAGGAGTGAGACAAAAGTCTCTTCGAGATGATTAAACATCAGGCTACCATGTGGAAGAAGTGGATGGAAGCTCGTGCATAGACAAAAATTGAAAAAGGGAGATCTAAAGAAAGAATGGGTGAAAAGTGAAGCCACCAAAAGGTGTCAAGGAACTACTAACTACCAAACAACCTTGAATCTAAGGATGAACTGCTCCAAAAATAACAATCATGGAGTTTTGATCCACACTAACCATACCCTCTATCTTTTTCTTCTAGTCATTGTCTTCATTCAGTCCACCCTGATGCTAAACTCTTCCCCTACTATAATGGCATATTTATGGGTTTACCATCCACATTTGCCATACTACCTAAGTGTGTAAGGTTGAGTGCAAGAGGTGTACAATTGGGAACAAACAAAGCCCACATATAGATAAAAATCAAGAAGAATGTCGAATAAGAGTCATATGTTTGAGTGTAGGTCAATTGGTTTAACATATGTCAAGAATGCACATTACCAAATACTTGTGATAATATTTAGGTATCTACAACTTGAGATCATACTTTAATTTGAATCTAATAAACTATTTTTGACATTTTTTAGACATTAATATCATTATATTATCTTATAAATGAAAATTTTAATCAAAATTAAACTAAATTTATTTCCATCACACTAATTTTTTCAAATTTTAAAAATTATGTTGTAAGAAAAGTAGACACATTATTCATTATCATAAAATTAAAAAGATGTGATACTTTACAAATAAAAAGCAAGTACATGAATTTTTTTTTAGTATCCACATAATAAATATAGGAACTAACGTTCCATCTACACAATATTTTCAAAATAATTTTTTATTTCTAAAGTTTGAATATCCTTACAATATATAATATAATGCATACTATTAAAAATTTTCACCTTTAAAAATAACACAAAAGAAATCATTATGATTTATTTCATAATATAATTTGGACATAAAAATATAAAAATTAGATTTATTTTAATATTTAATAATTTTTTTAATAATTTTTAAGATTACATATGTTTACATTTAAAAAAAAAAAACTTACTAAAGTAATAACTACTACAAATAACAACTCAAATTTTTATAAGGCTACCTATCATATACTTATCCCTCCGTCTGGAGGAACCACAATTCTAAGTGAAAAAGTCCACAATCCACCATAGAAACCTCCAGGTTGCAGTTTACCATCATCTCAAGCAACCCAAATTGTTAGAAACTCAAGGTGAATAAGAGTTAATTTCTCCACTCCTCATGCATGCAAAAGTGAACAATCAATTATCAAACAGTTAGTTAAATTGTTAAAGAAGTAGTTCACATTCAGTTAGTTAACTAAAAGTTAGATATCAGTTAGTTTAAGCACTTAACAATCAATTAGTTAAGAAGTTAGATGATTAGTGAATCAATCAATTATTTTTAGATTCAAATATATTTAAAGACGCCTTGGGCGCAGCATTGTAAGTAAGGAAAATTGAAGATCAATAAAATCTTTTTGTTTCAAGAGATTGTTGTAGCAATTGGGTTCAGTTCTTGTTTATTTGTTTAAGTTCTTGTTTTGCATGCTCTCTTGATTCTAAAAAATTGGTATCAGAGCTAGGTTAGGATTTGTGTAGCAGAAGCACAAGGAGAACCACACAACACAAGTCAGGAAAAGTGTAGGAGTGAAGCGCAACAGTCATGAAGGAAGAGCCAGCAGGGAGCGCAGAGACTGACATTGGCAACCTAGACGACATTGGCTGACTCTTAGATCGACATCGGCAGAGTAAATCAACATCGGCAATATACCTGATTGACCTCGGTAGTATAACTGACATCAGTGACTGTGTTTCAGAAACAACTAGAAAACCATTCCAGCATGAGAAATGGCAGTGAATAACAGTATTTCACAGCCTCAAATTCCCATTTTCAATGGTAAGAATTATGATTTTTGGGAAATTAAGATGAGAACTTTATTTTGCTCACAAGAAGTTTGAGATTTGGTAGAGAGTGGTTTTTTAGAACCATAGGACGAGGCAGCGCATCTGGCATTAAATCGAGCACAAAAGGATGAGCTTAAAGAGAACAAGAAAAAAGATGCAAAAGCTTTATTTCTCATCCAACAGGGATTGGATAAATCTATTTTTTCTAGTGTTCCAGCAGCAACAAGATCCAGAGAGGCATGGAAAATCTTGGAGACTACCTATAGAGGTAATACAAAGGTAAAAATTGCTAAATTGCAATCTCTTAGGAGAAGTTTTAAAATTTTGGAAATGAATGATTTAGATTCAATAGACTAGTTTATGGGTCAAGTTTTGAATATAGTGAATAAATTTAGATCTAATGGAGAATCTATCACGGATCAGAAGATCATAGAAAAGATACTTAGATGTTTACCTATTAAATTTGATGCAATAGTTGTAGCTATTAAGGAAACCAAGGATTTGGAACAGTTATCTGCAGATGAATTAATGGGTTCTTTGTTAACACATGAATCCATAATGAATAGGAATAATAATACTTCGCTTGAGAATGCTTTCAAGTCACATGTATCATTTGGAAGAGGAAGAGAAAGAGCCAGGTCAAACTTCAGAGGAAGAGGCAGAGGCAGATATGGAAGGAACAATCCAGATGAAGGTGAGAACAATAATCAAAACTACAGCAGTAGAGGATGTGGCAACAACCACTTCCAACAAGGTTCACAGAGGTTTGATAAATCTAATGTTCAATGTTATTACTGCAAGAAATATGGTCATTATGCAAGTGACTACAGAAATAAACAAGGATATGTGTACAAGCAGAATGCTAATTACACAGGTGAATCTAGCTCTAATTCAAGTGAATCTAGTTCTAATCCTGGAAGCTTATCTCTTACTTGTAATGTTACTCAAGAAAAAGCTAGAGATATTTGGTTCTTAGATAGTGGATGCAGTAATCATATGACAGGGAATAAAGAATTTTTTGCTAGTCTTGATGATTCTATAAAATTAAAAGTGAAATTAGGAAATCATATCACAGTAGATGTCATGGGTAAAGGTGTCATAAATGTTTTGGCCAAAAATGGTGAAAGAAGGTTTATACCTGATGTTTATTTTTTACCTGGACTAAAACATAATCTTTTGAGTGTTGGTCAGTTAGTACAGAAAGGTTACAAAATATCCTTTATGGATAATGTTTGCACAATATTGGACAAGTTTCCAAGTGACAGGTTGCTAGGAAAAGTGGAGATGACCAAGAATCAGATGTTCCCTCTTCATATTCAGTGCATCCAAGGAGAAGAGGAATCCCACTTCAAAAACATGCATCTAGATCAATCATGGCTATGGCACTTAAGGTATGGACATTTACATTTTTGAGGTTTAAATTTGTTACAGAAGAAAAATATGGTGAAGGGTTTACCACCAATAGAACAGTCAAGAAGGTCATGTGACAGTTGTATTCTAGCAAAACAGCATAGAGAGAGCTTTCTAGTAGGAGCCTCATATAGAGCTAAGGTAATATTGGAGCTAGTCCATAGTGATTTATGTGGACCAATGCAAATTAAATCACTTGGAGGTAGTACTTAGTTTCTAACCTTCATTGATGACTTTAGCAGAAAGACTTGGATATACTTTCTCAAGAATAAGTCTGAAGCCTTTGGAAAGTTTCAAGAATTCAAGGCAATGGTTGAAAAGTAGAGTGGTTGTTATATCAAGGTCCTCAGATCAAATAAAGGAGGTGAATATATATCTAATGAATTTCAAAAATTTTGTAGATATCATGGAATCAAAAAACAATTGACTACAAGGTACACACCACAACAGAATGGTGTAGTAGAAAGAAAGAATAGAACAATCATGGAAATGGCAAGAAGCATGTTGAAGGCCAAACACTTGTCAAATGAATATTGGGTAGAAGCAGTAACAAGTGCAGTGTATATTCTAAATAGAAGCCCAACAAAGAGTGTCAGAGATTGAATTCCAAAGAAGCGTGGTGTGGTAAGAAATATTGTGTACATCATTTCAAATTTTTTGGTTGTATAGCATATTCTCTTATACCATCTAAATTGAGAAGAAAACTTGATGATAGAGGTGAGAAATGCATTTTTATTGGCTATAGTGAAGAGTCAAAAGCTTATAAGTTGTATAACCCTATTTCAAAGCAAGTGATTATTAGCAGAGATGTTGAATTTAAAGAAGACGAAGCATGGGATGGTAGCACCATCACAATTAGAGCACCAATTCCATAGAATGAAGAAGAATCTGAAGAAAAAAAATTGCAAGGAGAACAATCCTCTCCACAAGTAGGCACAAGCACTCCAATAAGAACACCTAGGAGGTTTGAACAAGGTGAATCATCTAGTCATGCATGCCACCCTACTCCAAATTCACAAGTAAGTGATGAATCAGATCCAACTCTTGCTACTTTAAGATCAAGATTTAAAGGTAAGAAAATGAGAAATTTGAATGAGATTTATAATCAAGAAAAAGAGAAATTAGATTTGGTTTCAAATTTAGCTCTTTTCACTCATGATCCTATGTATTATGAAGAAGCAGTTAATGAGGAACATTGGCTAAAAGCAATGGATGAAGAGTTGAATGCTATTGAAAGAAATCAAACATGGGATCTAACTATTTTACCTGAAGATAAGGATTGTATAGGAGTCAAATGGGTTTATAAGACTAAATTTGATGCAGATGGAAATGTTGAAAAGAACAAGGCAAGGTTAGTAGCAAAAGGTTTTGCACAAGAACATGGAGTTGATTATAATGAAACATTTACAACAGTTGCTAGACTAGATACTGTTAGAATGGTTTTAGCAATAGCTGGTAAAAATAATTGGTATGTATATCAAATGGATGTAAAATCAGCTTTCTTGAATGGTTTTCTTGATAAAGAAGTATATGTGAAACAACCCATAGGTTATGAAGTGGAAGAACATGAAGAAAAAGTTTACAAATTGAAGAAGGCTCTTTATGGTCTCAAGCAAGCACCAAGAGCATGGTATATTAGGATTGATTCTTATATGATAAACAATGGATTCAACAAAAGCAATAGTGAGCCTACTTTGTACACAAAAATCAACAAAGAAGGTCAGATTTTGATTGTGTGTTTATATGTTGATGATTTAATTTTTACTAGAAATTTGTCTATAGACACTTTTAAATCAGCAATGAAGAAAGAATTTAAAATGACAAATTTGGGATTAATGAAGTATTTTTTGGGAATAGAAGTTGTACAATCAGAGAAAGGAATTTTTATCTGTCAAACTAAATATGCAAAGGATGTGTTAAGGAGATTTAAGATGCTAAATTGTAAACCAACACCTACACCAGTTGCTATAGGGACTAAACTTAGCAAAGAAGACCAAGGGTCTAATGTTGATTCTACAACATTCAAAGACTAGTTGGTAGTTTGATGTATCTTATAGCTACTAGACTAGATATCAGTTATGGGGTTAGTTTAATCTCAAGATTCATGGAGTCACCAAAAGACTCACATTGGCATGTTGGAAAAAGGATATTGAGATATGTGGCAGGAACTACTGAATATGGAATTTTATATTCCACAACTAACGAGTTTAGTTTGATTGGTTTTACAGATAGTGATTTTGCAGGTAACGTTGATGATAGGAAGAGTACTTTTGGACATGCCTTTATTTTAGGAATAGGTGTGGTCACATGGGCATCCAAAAAGCAACCTATAGTGACACTTTCATCAGCTGAAGTAGAGTATGTAGCATCCACATCAGCAGCATGTCAAGCAACTTGGATGAGAAGAATATTGAAAGATTTATAACAAGCACAGAAGGAGTCAACACCAATCTTCTATGATAACAAATCATCAATTGCATTATCAAAAAATCATGTGTTTCACAAGAGGAGCAAGCACATTGATACAAGATTTCACTTTATCAGAGAGTTAGTGAACAATGGAGAAATCCATTTGGACTTTTGCAGATCTAAAGATCAATTGGCAGATATATTTACAAAGGCATTAGCGAAAGAGACCTTTGATTATTTGAGACAAAATTTAGGCATTGTAAATGCTAAAATTGTAAGTGGTAGAAATTAAGGGGGAGTGTTAGAAACTCAAGATGAATAAGAGTTAAGTTCTCCACTCCTCATGCATGCAAAAGTGAACAATTAGTTAGTGAACAATCAGTTATCAAATAGTTAGTTAAATTGTTAAATAAGTAGTTCACATTCAGTTAGTTAACTGAAAGTTAGATATCAGTTAGTTTAAGCACTTAACAATCAGTTAGTTAAGCAGTTAGATGATTAGTTAATCAATCAGTTATTTTTAGATTCAAATCTATTTAAAGACGCCTTGGGCGTAGCATTGTAAGCAAATAAAATTGAAGATCAATAAAATCTTTTTCTTTCAAGAGATTGCTCTAGCAATTGGGTTCAATGCTTGTTTATTTTTTTAAGTTCTTGTTTTGCATGCTCTCTTGATTCTAACACAAATGACCTATAACGTATACAATACATAACGAATAAAATAAACTATTCATAAATAAGATTGGATATGGTGTTATATTATGATCATGCATTAATATATATATATATATATATATATATATATATCGATATCGTATGGCATGGTATGTATGCCATCACTGCAGTATCATAGAAAGTAATCAAGATGCATAATGTAATATATGAAAAATAGAATTCAAAAACAATCATATTGCTGATTAATACTATCTATTTTAGTATACCATAAAAAATAAAGAAGCCAAATAATTCTATAGGCAATGTTGTGTGTACACGCAAAAATAATTATAGAGACAGTAATATATTACATTAAAAATTGTAATTTTTTTGTTTTAAATTATATTTAAAAATAAATTAGTATCAAAAGTATGATATTTTTATAATAATAAATTATTTAGTATAATTTAACATATTAATTTAAAATTTATTTTTTAAATTTTATTTTATTTTATGTATACATATTCAAAATAAGATATGTACTTTAACTTTTTATAATCAAATTATTTTTTAAATTTTATTTTTGTAAGCAAATAAAATTGAAGATCAATAAAATCTTTTTCTTTCAAGAGATTGCTCTAGCAATTGGGTTCAATGCTTGTTTATTTTTTTAAGTTCTTGTTTTGCATGCTCTCTTGATTCTAACACAAATGACCTATAACGTATACAATACATAACGAATAAAATAAACGGTTCATAAATAAGATTGGATATGGTGTTATATTATGATATACATGCATTAAAATATATGTTATAATATATATATATATATATATATATATGCCATGTATATCGTATGGCATGGTATGTATGCCATCACTGCAGTATCATAGAAAGTAATCAAGATGCATAATGTAATATATGAAAAATAGAATTCAAAAACAATCATATTACTGATTAATACTATCTATTTTAGTATACCATAAAAACTAAAGAAGCCGAATAATTCTATAGGCAATGTTGTGTGTACACGCAAAAATAATTATAGAGACAGTAATATATTACATTAAAAATTGTAATTTTTTTGTTTTAAATTATATTTAAAAATAAATTAGTATCAAAAGTATGATATTTTTATAATAATAAATTATTTAGTATAATTTAACATATTAATTTAAAAATTATTTTTTAATTTTTATTTTATTTTATGTATACATATTCAAAATAAGATATGTACTTTAACTTTTTATAATCAAATTATCTTTTAAATTTTATTTTAAATTGTAGTGGAAATCAATTAATATAAAAATCAAAATTATTATTACAATAATAAATTATTAAATATAATTTTAAAAATATAATATAATTTATATCTTTAATATTTAACTTATTTAATATATAATTAATCATACACTTAATCATAAACGATTAATTTTTAATCACTACACCGAAAATTATAACAAACAAAATGTGATAGAGAACCGGGAATGGCTTGCCAGGCACATTCTTGGCTGTCTAATACACTGTCTTAGATGAAATATCCATATAAGAATAGTTCGCAGCATATTCAGATTGAAGAACTAAACCATATATAGTGTTAAAAGGAATAAATTTTTGATAATGTTTGGAGAATTGACACTGGAATAATTTAAGTGGACAATCAGTCGTGAGAGTAATGTGGCTCCATGATTGTTTAGCCTTTTGTGGCCGACCTTCAAAGCCACACGTCAAATTTAGAGGAACATTTCACCCTATCTTTTATAATTTTATTGTCGAGAATAATTGCACAGGTGTGCCTTTCATCACATGACAGATTATGAAATTTGGAGGAATTTATTTGGAAAGAATACAAAATTAGAATGTGCGGATGATAATGAGAGTAAGGATGAGGCAAGAATGGAAAGGAACTGCTTGACTGATTTTCTCCGGAGACATTAAATATTATATACAGAATAAGAAGGTCGATTTTAAGACAATTAATACCCAAAAAAAAATAAGAAAAAGATTGTATTGTTTATCATTACATTGAATTTTACATAATTTACAATAATCTATTTGCAAAGAACCAAAAGGATGACATAAAGTAGAATAAGAGTGACCAGGTGAAAAAGGAACAAGTATAAGGAAAAGGAAAGCATGGAGAGGAATCTATTTGGAGACAGACGTATCATAAAACTTTAAGTCACAATTTGACAAGCTAGAATGTTTGAAGGGCATGGTCCGGAGAGAATCTGATGGGGATCAAGATTAAAACAATTACAATCTGCCAAATGCAAATATATTCTTTTCGTTGGCTGCTAACAGAGAAAATTTAAGCTATGATCAGTTGGTAAAATGAAGATTTGTTGGCCCCTCAATATATTTTTTATGCCATGAGAATAAGGAACCAGCAGTTCATCACCTGTTGCATGGTAGGTATGCTTAGAAGGTTTGGGGATTTTTCTTTGAAAAGTACAGATGTCCGAGTGTTTCATCAGTCAGTGACAGAATCTCTAAAATGTTGGAGGACCTCTTGGCACTGGAAAGGGTTGCTTCTCCTATGGGTTATTGGCTTTTCTATCATCTACTGAAACCTTGGGTTAGAAATATGTAGATGGATTTTCAGTGGTTAGAATTACTTGGAGGTTTGGGTTTGGGGGAAGATTACTAAATCCTTTTCAGATTTGCTTTCGGCTGAGTCTTCTTCAGATGCGGAGTGGAGTGATGAGAAAGCTTCATTGAATCAAAACTGGTTTGATTTACACTTCCTCGATAAATGCTCTAGTTTAGCTTTTAAACATTTGATCCTTCTCTTTTGGTCTCCTTGATATTTTGGATGAATTAAGTTTAATTTTGATGGTATTGGCTTTTAGGGATGATAACAGTCAATCTTTTTTTCTAGACATCAGTAGAGAAATGAATAATATGGCAGAATCTAAAGCTATTTTGAAAAGTGCTTAGATCTCTATCCTCAAATGTTGGTCCTCTTTGATGGTTGAAACTGGTTCTAAATATAAAGAGATGAAAGCTTGGTGAGCGGGCATAATGATTGATGAAATTAATTGTTTCGGCTACAAACTCATTTAACAATAGAACCACATTGTGGAAATTAAGTGATTGATTGGGTAGCTAATAAATGTGTTGGGGTCTGAGGCTTAACCTCCCAACTAGATAAAATATGGTCCTCTCCCCTCCCTAATGCTCTCCATGAGGATCTAACTCAGATCCTAGCTAGATGGGCTAATTCTAATACCTAATGAGGTGAGTATCATTAACCGCCTCAATTATTTTATCTCATCCGCCACAATTATTTTATCTAATTTTATTTTTATTTTTATTTTTTGTTCGTCGGATGGTTTAGGACGTTATTCCCCTAAAATACTTTGGTGGCATTGGTCTGATTATTGTTTTCATTTTATTTTAGCCAGCTCTGAATAGTTTCGCAAGGTGGCCTGCTCTAAGCTTTCATTTGAAATATTTGAAGTACCTAAACATAAACGGCTCCCTCCCGTATTCGCCAGGGCCGGTAGGTATTCGTTCCAATCACTTCCTCATTCTCACTCCAATGCGATTCATTTGCAACTGGGGAAGAGACACGATAGGTTGTGATTGCTTGCTGCTGGTATTGTATGGCGTTTGTGTGAATTGCATTTGGCCGCCTCCTGGTAATCTTTCTGCCTTTCTTTGGATCCTGAGTATGCATTTTACATTTGCTCTTGTAGTTTTGCAATGCTCTGTGCATTCTAGGAGTCTTTGAATCTCTGTTGAGGGTGGGGTTTCCTTTTGGGTTCATTTGGTCTTTAAAGTGAGTTCTCCTTTGTTTTCCTCTTCTGGCCCATCTCAAGGAGATGGCCGCAGATTGAATCAGGGCTAGCCTGTTTAAATTACTGGTATATGTTATTGGACTGACAAAACATTTTATTGGCGATGTGGGGGGAATGCTCCTCACTATTGTAATAGGGGGTTCAAGGGTCATAGATATTTTATGTTAAATAACAATCTTTTTTATTATAAGTTAGATCAGTCTTACCCAACACTTTAGTTCAACTAAGGTGAATCCATGACTTAATGATCACTGTTATAACAACATACTATTAAATATAATCTTAAAAATAATATAATATTAATTAGATATTAATTTTTTTTTTTATTAAGGTTAAAAGAGAGTTTTTTTGAACTAAGGACCCCATACTTTAGAAGACAATCTCAACAAAATAGGGCAACAAAGCTCAGAAACCAAGAACAACAGAAAAAATAGTAAGGCAAAAACTAAGGCCTACAACTAGTAGAAAAACAGCCCAAGAACAACCAACAGTGCGATCTTAGGAAATACCCTCAAACCTGAAAATGTCACAAAACAGTAGTGACCAACAAGCTAGATCAAACAGTACCTACTGTAACAACAATAATATGAAGAACGTTTCTCTTTCTCAGTTTTCTAAATGATCTCTAAGAGACTCAATAGATGACTCTAATTCCTTTTTACCTCTTCCTTTCTTCCCTTCTAAGATCTTCTACCCAATCCCCTCTTCTAAATTTAGAAATATGGTGATGGATAACTCCAAAGTGATCTCTAGACTTCGGTTTGAAATGACTTCTATTAGTCTGTCCCCTGAAGACATGCTAAAGCCTTTTGAGGATTTGACACTTTTCTCTATATGAGTTCAAGAAATCAACGCTAAAATCTACTCATTCTTTTATAATTCTACATTTGGTGACACTTTTTCATCAAGTTCCACCAAAAGTTCAACCAATGTTTTTGGAATAATTTCCGGTTCATCTTCCCTTAAATCTATACTTCCTTAAACTATCATATGTTCCAACTTTACATCTACCCACCAGTTATTACCTCTTTTATGTTTCAAACCAGGGCAATCATTTATGAGAGGTCTTATGAAGAAACATCTGTGAATCTAAAAGGGAGGCCCTCATACTCTATCGCTTATACCCATGTTTTGTTCCTCACAACCAACTCCACTTGAGCTGAAAATTCTTCAAAAAAATCAACAAAGACAAACAATCTGGGATAGGTGGAGTACTCTGAAATCCAGATACCAAATATTACCAACAATAGTATTACCAATAGCACTAAAAACCCTCATTCCAAAATTGTAGAGAAAGGTTTGGCAAACAGACCCCGACATGTTTTGTATTAAAAATTTCATTATAGGGATTAAAACCGGCATACCACAATTTGAACACCATCCAGTGGTTCTTCCATTCACATGAAACCTTGAAAATAGAATCTTTTTCAATTACAAAATCAAAAATAATAATGAAAATACTAATTGCACAGGGGCGAATGATAATTTTGCCTTTTATATACGGTTGCCAGTTGTCTATAATCCATATATGGAGATCCCGAAGAGATGGCCATAAACCCTTAAATTTGAAAATAATTCCAAATTTAGATAAATGTTCCTGCATGTCCTAATCACTTCCAAAGCCCTGTTAATAGTGATGCTAAATATTTATCCCTTACTTTTCTTGCAGCTGAATCCACATATGAGACATGTAGATAATGACCTGCCTCCACTACCATAGGATCTCTGCTGATACGATCCTTACGGACTCCCTGGATTTGCCCTTATTGGATAATCCTTAGATGTAGCCACAGATCTGAAGTTTCTTGACAGTAGAGTTTAGCTCCCCCTGAACCAATACCCTCTTTTCCTGTGTTCATTGTAATGAGTCTCCATATCAGATCTAGGGGTCAGATCGGCCGCTGCAGAGCCATGATATGCTATTGTTACCACATCCAAAGTAAAACATGAATCTAACCTGGTCTCCTTTTCCCCGTACACTGTCTCAGCCTGGCGCCCACCTCTCTTTTGATTGATCTATTACAGGGTCCCTCTATTGTTGTAAGGGCATTGCTACCGAAACCCTCTCTATGAATCCCTAACTCCATTGCTCCCTAGTCTATTATTAAATATTTAATTATTAATATATTGTAAAACAAAAGGTTTTATATATAAATTAAATGACATTAAAATCATTCATATATTAATTTATAAATTAAAATATTATAAGAGATGCCATTCTTCAACATGAACCAGATATGTATATACAAAATATAACAGAAATTAACTTTTAAATGTTATTAAGGCATGCTTTATTTTCGAGCACTTGCTTAAAATTGTATGCATCAGCTTCATTGATTAAATCTTAAATTTTTAATTCAACATGGTCTTCATTATATGGTTCTAATCATAGAATTATATTTCCGTTAATTACATATAACTAAACACACGACTATTTTTTTTTATGGTTCTAATAAATGGGATTGTATATTCTTTAACCTCTGTCAACTAAATATATTTTTATTCTTTGATATATATGTAATATAAAATTTTATTTTTTCAGTCACAGTTTAATTATTTATTTAGTTGACTTGATTAATTATATTGTATTATATGGCTTTGTTCTATTTTAAAATTTTTAGATCATCTACTCCATATAAAAAATTATAAATTAAAATGATTTAAAAAATTATCACATCATCAAAGTTGACCTTATGCATGAAACAATTCCTGATACTATTTTAAACATCTATATTTCTAGATGGATAGAAACAAATATGTTTGGAGCTAAGGGGAAACCAAAGTTCAGGGGGAATCATCACACCAACGATCATAATTTCAACTTGCCCACTATAAGTGAAGAAGCTAAGGAAAAAATTGGCCAAATTTCATTATTATTTAGTAGACTTTTATTTAGTAGACTTTTAAGAAACAATAGACACTATTCCTTGACATTTGATAAAGGTTTGGGGTCTTGCATATTTAGTGATATCACTTCTTGTATTACTATATGATGGAAGGCATTAATCCCTTAATTTAATCAACTTGATTTGTCAATGTCATTTAATCTAGAGGTGTGTCAAAAACTATTTGCAACAAGACTTATGGTTTTAGGTCTTAAAAATACAATTGGGGAGTTATTATATTTTTAAAGGTCTAATTTAATCTATCTTAAAAAGGATTTTCCTATGAAATAAAGAAACACACTTAAGAATTAGGCCACTTTGTAATCCAATTTGTTGAAAATAAACAAAGTTGATGTAAACAAACAATCTTATAAAAATAAACATACTTGTTGGAAAGAAAAAAATCTGCTGAAAGTAAATACACTCATTTGTAATTTTGAATTAACTCTTAGAATTGAATGATAACTTTCTACAAGTTTTAAATTCTATTTATAATTACTGTTGTGAGGAGAAAATAGATTTATAATTACTACAAACTGTTAATACATAAAACACCATATAGAAATACGTTTTTGGTTCTTGAGGAGAATGGTCCCTTTCTCAGAATATAAATGAAATAAGACTCAGTAATTGAAAGTTGAATCTTTCTTCATTAATCCAAATAAATTATAGAAAAGTAATAGTGACTGCGATGGAATATTAACTGAACAACAATATATTATTTATTTCTCAATCTATATATTTTATCAATACATGAAGATATACTTATATAATGTTGTAGCAAAATGTCTCTAGATCTTTATATTCAATATTCTCTTCTCAAGACAACTATCCTAATTTTAGTGGTTCTTCAAAATAGGTAATTGATAGTTTGGATTAAGGATATCTATTTGTTTTAAAATCTAATCTATCTATCATAAAATCCACTCCATATCCATTAAGAATGACTTTCTAGATCCATTGGATCAATTTGCCTTGAAAAGACTATAAACATATTTACATTATCACTCTCACACACGCACACGCACACACGCTCGCACATGCATGCACGCACACACACACACACACACTAGTATGTTTATAGTAAGTGGCACGCACGCACGCACACACACACACACAAAGTTTATTTATAAATCTAGAATTTATAGTAAACCTATTAATAGTAAGTGACCAAAACATTCTTCAAGTATAAATATTTTAATTTTGTAAGCTAAAAAATTGGACTAGAAGAGTCTAGATCAATTCTAGTAGAGTCCAAAGTAGCTTCGTATCAATTTTGGTGGAGTCCAAAACAACTCTGTAACAACTCTAACGAAGTTTGAAGCAACTTCGTAGCAACTATGATAGAGTTCAAAGAAATTTCATAGCAACTTGTTGTAATAAACTTGGATATTTGAAGAAGCCCATAATGAGGTTGTTAGGCTAGGTGGAATTTTTTGGTGAATAAAATTGGATCTTGAATGAGTCTGTAACTACAGACTAGGTGAATTTGTATCTACTAGGTGAGTTTGAAGCATTAGACTATGAGTGTCTGTAGCTTCTTGACATGCTGGTATCTTAGTCCGAAGAAGACTTGAATGAACCAAAAGAGAGTTCAATGAGTTCATAGATTTATAAAATGTCAGAATATTTTTTATATGTTACCTTAAAAGATCATCAAGAAGGGTCCTTATTCCTTATACAGTAAACATAGAAAGAGTTAGAATTAAATATTAGAGATAGTATTTTATGCTTTAGTTATATTATGTAAGATAAAACATTTATTTGCTACTGTAAGATTAGATATAAGCCTAAGATCCTTGCATTGTTTAGTCCAGACGAGAGGTAATAAAATAAAAATGAAGAAAACTAATAGTAATAATGAGCCAGATGTTTGATTAATTACTATACAAGTCCATTATTTTGAGAGTGAAAATAAGTATTGATGAGGAACAAAGGAGAATTGAAGAAAACTAATAGTAATAATGAGCCAGATTTTTGACAAATCACTATACAAGTCCATTCTTTTGAGAGTGAAAATAAGTATTGATGAGGAATAAGGGTAATAAATATTGTTTGAACTAATGAACTTTTTTGGCTCTACAATACATTTTTTGGTCTATACATGTATATGAGCTTGAGTATATCATATTAATTTTTTGAGTCACAATTGGTTTCTTATTGTTAAAAGATAGTGTTGTTAGTATTATATTTTTATATGGTGTCATTTTTTAATT
Source organism: Torreya grandis (assembly GCA_037957365.1). Taxonomy (NCBI): domain Eukaryota; kingdom Viridiplantae; phylum Streptophyta; class Pinopsida; order Cupressales; family Taxaceae; genus Torreya; species Torreya grandis. Next base: position 6,790,133 of record JARHVA010000135.1, read on the forward strand.
TCTAACTCCAATTAATGTATCTAAAGTCAAAGTTACATATCATTACATCATTTTGTGATACACATGGTCTTCAAGTAAATATTGAGAATATAAAAGCAATGTGTTTTTAACACTTAGTCATGAATGCCAAACATGATTTCATATCATATGAATGCCATGTGTTTGATATTTTATATTCATACATGTCCTTTTTCTAGGCTACACATCAATTTGGAACCAATTTTTAATTCTTAGACTAATCAAAAGGTCTATTTCCCACATCATTATTGAGAAATGGTAATTATACAATTATTTTCAAGATATTTAAACAAATATCAGACTATTTCAGTTAAATTTTACCTCTACTCTTTGATATGAGGTAGAAACATGGGGACCTTTCCTTACATGATTTGATTGAATCCAACTATAATGATTGTTTTCCTACATACTATGCAAGCATCTTCTTACCAAAATATGGTCTCTTGAAGGCATCATTCTCATTCAATTTTATATAACACAACTCATTATTATTATGATATTTCAAGTGGTAACTATTCTAAATAGACTTACATGAATGGTCAACTCTTCAACATTCATTTTTTCAAAGAACCATATCAAATATTCAAATTATCTGTATTTTGAATGGAAAAATGTCAGATATACTTAGCTAGTACGAAATGCTTTATTTTTGCGAGGCTTCGTAGATATTAATATAGAAAAATTTCCTTCATGTAATATTTTCATTATCTAATGAAATATATATAAAATAGTGGTATCAAATATGGGATGTATAGAACATACCTATGGTCCAAATGGTTATATCCATAGGAACTTAGTTCATTCAATTTCAAATACTAATACAATTCATATCTTCACTTATAAATAGGATCACCTAACTTATAGGTTAAAATAGGTAGATACTACCCTAGAATTTGATGGTTCTATTTGAATAATTCAATGTTTGTTGACACCACTTCAACAGAGTTAAAAGTTTACATATTATTGATGTATATAGTATTTGTTTTAATTGTTGGATGGAAATTAAAATGATAAGCATTTTTTATTTTAATGCTCTCCTTACTATGAAATTATGGGGGTGGTATATTTCCTCTTCAATGACCCGTATAACTCTATCAATCCTTTCATGGCTTACAGGATCAAATATGCTAATCTATCTTTTTTATAGAGATATTTTGTCTTCACCAATTCATTTCCATAGAGTTTACTTTTACAAGACTTTATACTTAGAGAATTTATTCTTCCATTCACCTCGTTTCTTCTTGAAGATTGACTTGGAAGAAACCACATGAAAGGCTTGTAGATATGAACATATCTATGAAGCATTAGAGGATATGATTTTTTGACATATCTCTTCTTTAATTAATGTCATTATTAATTTTTGTTTCTCTTTTAGGTTCACTGTATTTTTTATTTCCCACCCTGTACTGCATTTATGTTTAACCCTTTTTTTAATTTAACAATATTTAATAGGAACAAAAAATTAAAAGACTATTCAAACTATAATATTTGGAAATCAAACATAAATGTGAATATGAAGTATAATTAATTTAAATTCATTGACAAGTGGCATATGAGCTTAATGAAGTAAGTACAACTAAGAGTAAGTTACATAATATTTTATGGTTTCTAGTTGACTATATTAGGTATCTGAAAGTGGAAAATATGATAAAATAAGCCCATGACAACATAGGTCATAGACTCGGGTTTGTTTATATATTTGAACAAGTACTTTCTCCCTATACAATTATGAAGTATGGTCTTATCTGTTGATCACATATTTTTACACTATCAAAGTGATAAAATTATGATTTTCCTTTCATCTACACTAGTGTCTATTGATGGGGTTGATATATGTTGATCCTATAAATAACATACATAAACCTATGTTTTTAATATTTTTGCCTTGTAAACTATAGGTGTATCTATGAGAGCTACAAACCTTGTGAAAAATAAAGGGAGTGCAAATTGATAAGTTCATCTCAGTCACGCCAATTGATGCTTGACCGTTGTCTACATGTCTAAATACTCTGAAAGGGGATTTATGTCACATGAAATTATCAAGTGCCTAATGTAAATGTTTTATTAAGATCCTTCATTATATGCATTTAGTTATTAAATTAGCTTATAATTATCAAGTACCTAGCATAATTGTGTTATTTTGCTCCTTCATTATATGCATTTAATTATTAATTTGGTTTTGATACTTGACAATGTTTTCTTTTAGCTTGATTTTGAATTCTTAAAAATTATCTTACGACTCTTAGTGATTGATATTTAATTTGAGAAGACTATTACAAACTTACTCAATGTGAAATAGTGGATATATAGTGCCAAGCTCTAAGGAGATCTAATGTATTAATGAATGACCTCTAATTTTTATTTATAAGATTCCAATTGAATTTTTTTTATCCAACTTGTGAAATATGTGGGATGACCCATATAGTAATTTCAAATTTAATAAACTAGTCATTAAATGGTGTAGGGACAATGTCATAGTAAATAAATAGGTTCATAATAGAAGACATGTCCTATAAAGTTAGAAACAACTACCCTAAGATTAGGAGTAATCTAAGAGTGATATAAAATGGTTTTAACAATGAATTTATAAATCATATGTAATGGTGATATCAAACAAAGGGATGAAGCTCACTTATAGATAAAAAAAGAAAAGTAATATCAAATAAGAGTTATATGCTTGAGTGTAAGTCAAATGGTTTAATATATGTCAAGATTTGATATTTTCAAACACTTGTGATAATATATAAATATCTACAACTTAAAATCATACATTAATTTAAGTCTAATGAGCTTATTTTGTTATTTTGTAGATATTAATATCATTATTTTATTTTATAAATGAAAATTTTACTCACAATTAAACATAGTTTTTTAACATCATAATAAAATTAAATAGATATAATAATTTATAAATATAAATTAAAGACTTGAAAACACTTGTTTATGTCAACATATTAAATATAGGAAATAAGATTCCATGTACACAATATTTTCAAATTCAATTTTTATTACACAATATTCTTAAATTCAGTTTTTTTTTAAAAGTTGAATGTCCTTAAAATATAATACATATCATTAAAATTATTTATTTTATTTAAGGAAAAAAAAAAAAAAACTAATAAGATTTATTTCATAAAGACCTTAGACATAAAAATATAATTTTTATAAAGATTGAAATTTTAAAATTATTTGTAAAATTATATTAAAAATATGTTCTTGAAATTTTATTTATATAATTATTAATAAAAATTAATAAATAAGATAATTAATTTTTTTTTAAAAATGCTTTATGCATAGCCCATCAAACAACACATTTATTCATAACCAAAAAATCAAACATAAAAACTTTATACAATTTATTGTTTCAACGATATAAATTTGTTATAAAGCTTTCATTGTGTGAGATGTAGAAACCTTTATAAAATTTATATTGCAATAAATATAAACTCATTATAAAGCTTCCATTGTGTGAGAGATTTTTTTATTGATAAATAAAATGAAATCCCTCATTGCTATTCCTGTGTAATGTCAAGGAGTGATTCTATGATGGTATTGTCAGAATATATATTTAGTAAGTAGAGGTCTTCAATTCTTTTTCGAGTTGTTAAATATAAATGGAAAACAAATTTAATAATGCATTTTTTCAACGGTATCAATTTAATTTATCTATTTTTAAAATAATATAAATTTAATTTAATGTAAAAGATATCTATTATTATATAAGATTTATTTTGTTACAATTAAAATTACAGTTACAATTCATTTTTGGAAGTGCCTATTTATATTATCTCTATTTATCAACATTTTTATTTTATATAAACATATTCTAAACATATTTTTAATTATATGTATAATATTTTATATATTGATCAAATCACACATACATTATTTAAAGGGATTTATAATTTTATCAACCTCAACTGATAAAAACTGTATTTAATAGGAAAATCTGAATTAATAATTAAAATACAAATGAAACAAATGTTATTGAAGTTAAAAATGATTGTAGTTATTTTTTTAAATTAATTTATTTTATTTTAAATGAAAAATCTATACAGGTGATTTTAATTATTTTCTTTCCTCTTTATTTGTGACCTGGATTAAATTAAAAGTTAGTTTAAGATTAAAACTAATCAAATTAATGAAGAGAGGTCAGTTTAGTAAATAAAATAAAATTTATATAATTATATTTAAATTTATTTCAAATTTACATTTTAAGAGTGTTGAAAATTTCAAATTTAATATATAATTATAAACACACACACACACATATATTTCATTTTTTTATATTTATATATAATTGAATATTAAAAAATAACTTTTCAAATTAAAAAGAAGTGCCAATTAACTTTTAATAAATCCTTCTTTTATCAACAAAACATTTTGGTACCTTCCTCTTATAAAATCTATCAAGCCAAGCAAAACCAATCTCTATGTCAAGGTGATCCCCCCATACACAATTTATTTCTTCTGCGTATGGGGGCAAATCATTCTTGGCCTGGTAAGAGGCTCTACCACATAAATGTTTTTTAAATTGACACCTATAAAAAATCTGCAAGAAAGTAAATGAACTTGAAAATTTGGAGGAGGGTGAGTTGAAGTGAATGGCAGTTTATAATGGCTATGATATAAGAAGAGACAAAGGATTAACTTTAAGGTAAACGACATTAATGGTTCCTTAGAAAGCATATTCCTACTTCAATTATGTGACTGAGATCAATCACGTGTTTTCTCAATCATGCTAATCTGAATCCCTATCGAATTTATAAGTATAAGCATTGACAATAGATTCCGAAGAATAAGTATAAATCGATAATTTTATAGCCAAAGGCCGTTGGAACCATTTGGAATAACTCGATACGAATATTCAAATTGATAAGTTTCTATTGAATAGTCTCTTTTCATTAAGCTTAGGAGTCAACATCCTTCAAAAAGGATGTTGGAAACATTTAGAATAATTTCATAAGAATATGTAAATTATTGAGTTTCGAATTTTCTTTATTTATTACATATCTTTTACGTACATGTATGGATAATCTACTTAATCATTCAAAAAAAATTTAGAAAAGAGTTTTCATAATTTTGTAGATAAGAAAAATGTATATTTGTGAGAAGCGAGTTTATAAGTATTATAGATATTCTTAAAAAATATAAGAATTATTATATTATTATTATTTTTAAAAGTTAAAATATCAAAATTATCAAAATATAATCTAGTATAATCTAGTATTTTATTAATATATCAGAAAAATATTATCAATAATATTTTTTCCGAACAATCACAATTCATTGAATTGTAAATTATAAGAATAAGAATAACTTTTAATTTACCCTTCAATATTTTAAGAAGCTTGTAAAGTGAAAACAAAAGGAAAAAATCATTTCAACCGCTAATAGTAAATGCTTCTAAGATAAACTTTTAGTGTTTAATAACAACAACAACAACAACAACAACAACAACAACAACAACAACAACAACAACAACAACACACAATTTATAAGAAAAAAATAATATTTTAATTAGAAATTATGTTGTATAGTCTAAATGCTAATATAAAAGTATTAAATAACTTATATATTCTATATAAAATTATTTAATAATTATATATTTTTTATTTTTTATAAATGAATGTTTACTTTTTCTTTTAATATCAATTTTTTACTAAAGCGTTCATCAGTTTGGGATACAATCAGTGGCCTAGATCCCTTTGAAGAATATAACCAATAGCTGCAATCAGCATTAAGTATCTTTCTATATATTTGAATTTGGGTAGGGCTTAAAACAACTAAGTCACTTAACCAACTCACTCACATCTCATTGGATATAGATGAATGTTTAATTAATTAAGAAAAAAATAATTCACAAATTATATTGGACAACCATAGATAACTTTTGAACTGTATATAAACAATTGATTTATTTTACAAGGCCGAAAGCCATTTTTATTTGCTTAATACATTTTATTCTGAATGAAATACCTCTAAGTAAATAATCTAGTATATTTAAAAAAATAACTAAACTATACAATCAATTCACTACCTCACTCAAAACCATGACATAAAAATGTGATAAACAACCCTAAATGACATATTAAAATAATTACTTTTATTTTACAAAGTGAACAATCCATTCTTGATTGTTTAACATATATTAGATATGTGACAACAAATTTAAATGTTGGATTCTTTTGTGGTGTGATTTATAGGCCAATCCTTGATAGGGTGTGTGTGGGGGATAATGCCCCTTCTCACTATTGTAGTACTGGGACAGTGCCCCTAAAGCAAAAATTTAAAGAGTCAAGCCCATGTTTCTACGAAGACAAATTCTACTAGAGTCTATTTTTAGAAGGAAAGTCTAATGGTATTTCTACACTCTATTTTTAGGAGGAGGAATCATAATGATAATTTAGCAATTAGACACATTTATGTTTGTGGATTTCACATTTAATCTACATAATAAGTTCACATGTAATTTGTTCATCTTGAATTAATAAAGTCTTAATATCTTACATTATGGATGTTTTCTTTACTTGTTATTGTTTTACCACATAAATCTAGTGTTTTGCCTCTTACATGTTTATTTTTATGTCAATTTGATTTATTTATGTTTCTTAAAAATATTGATTATTTATTGTTGTAAAGGTCATAGATTCCTAACAAGTGTTATTAGAACAAGGTTACTCTTATTTTTCAATAATTGTGTTATAGATTTGGTGTTGTTTTTCTATAGCATAAATGGCAAAAGTTAAAAATGCAAAATTTGAGGTGGAGAATTTTAATGGTAAGAACAACTTTGAATTGTGGAAAGTCAAAACACATGATGTGCTATTGCAATAGGGATTGTACAAAGCCCTAGATGGAAAGGAAAAGAAACATGTGCTGATGAGTAATGATGACTAAGAAGAGATTGATATAAAAAATCATAGTATAGTATGATTGTGTTTAGAAGATGAGGTTCTTTCCAACAAAGATGAAGAAAATACTATGGTAGGCTTATGGATGAAATTAGATGGTAAGTGCATAGATTTGAGGGATAATTTCATGGACATTTACCAAAACATGATCATGTAAATTAATAGTGTGATCACATTATTTAATTAACATGATCATGATAGTTAAGGCTAGGCTCAAAATTGTAGAGCCATAATGTGATCGAGTTATTTGATAACATGATCACATTAATATTAATACTGTGATCACATTATATTAAATAGTAACATGATCATGTTATTAACACTAACATGATCATGTCAATAATGCAATTGTGTTCCTTATGTTTTTTTTTATAAAAAAAAGAAACTCAAATGCAAAATGTATTCATTTTGCATTCACATTTCCTCCTCAGAGTGTGCTCCACAGTCATGGTTTTTCTAAATCAATGCCAAGAAGTATGAAAAAGTGCCAAAATTCACCCAACAAGTCTACTAATTGATAATACCACCATGTAGGAGAGAGTCATCAAAATATCTTTTATTTAACCCTAATTTTTCCTAATTTTCATTGTTTCTAACCCATGTTTTTAAGTATAATTTGTTTTTTCTAACATCCTACCTTGCTAACCCTCCACAAAACCCTTTGGTTGCTCTTTCTCTTAACCCTCCACAAAACCATGCAATTGCTCCTATTCTTCCGCCGAATCCTCCTATAGTTCTCCAAAACACCCATAGCAGTCAAGAGATATTGTTTGATAATATTGTCAAGAAAAACATGAAATTGATGACCTAATTGATAGAATGAGAGATCCCAATTCAACCAACTCCCACTACACATAACTAGTTGATTCCCTATAGACCCTATTAGGTCAAAATGAGTTGATAATGAGTCAAAATAATCGATGGACCTCACATGGAGTTAATTCTAGGGCCTATTATGATCAAAACTTGTCAGCCCTTCAGGTCAAGAATTTATAAATTTCAAAAACTGGCATTTGTGCCCTATTCATAAACCTAACCACCAATCCTCCATTTTCTTTGACAGTCAAATATTTTCCTATCCATCATTGTGTACATAAATTAATCATGACTATTTTTTTTGGATCGATGGTGGATGGTAGTTGACTATGCACCATGTAACAACCATCAGGTCCCTTTATATTTTTTTGAAGAAACTCTACTGTGAGTTTGTCTTCAATCATATTCTTAATTATTTTGATTTTAGTGAGTGTCATGATAAAAAAAGGCTATGTACAGGATCAACCTAGGCTATGTCATGTGCCTAATTGGCCTACACAGATTCAAATCCAAAAGTCTCTTGAGCCTAAGATCCCCTCCATGGTTCATCAAGGCATAAAGGTAGACACTCTCCATGCTATTATCTCACTCATCCATACACTCATTTAGCATAAAAATAGGCTTTCACAAAGTGATGCTATAGATATCCCTTAGGGTACCTAACCTCGACCCCAGCATTGTAGTTCATGTAAACCTATGTGCATGGGACTTTATAATGATGATGGTGTTGGTGGTTCAGATGGCTTAGATCATATTCTTATGATTGACGAGTTTTTGGCATGCATATTAGGCATGCAATCATTAGTCAACATAAAGGTGTAGGTACATTTTATATAAATATCATGTTAAATTTAACTTATATTCACAAATTAAATTTTTAAACTAAAAATTAATTTATATATATATATATATATATATATATATATATATATATATATATATATATATATATATATATATAATTTTTATGTAAATTAATTTTTAGCTTAAAATTTTAATTTGTAAATATAAGTTAAATTTAACATGATATTTATATAAAATATACCTACATCTTTATGGTGACTATATAAATAAATGTGTCATAGGATGTGATGGTTCCTTCATCATCATAGCCAATATTTATAGCATTTGATTTATCACAACCATTGTTCATGCAATTGGATCTAACAGTTGAGCCATCCATGATTGTATCTACCTCTGTTAAGATGAAACCATTAACATATATAGAGGTAAAAATTGTTTACATATATTTTTTGCTCTTTGCAATTTTTATAATTGTAGCTATTTATATATACATCACTAGTGGAATTTGGCAAATAAATGATTATGTGATTGAAAAATTTAGTCACAACAACTAAAAATAATTAAATTTTATTAATATTTTTCAACACAACTATACATATAAGTGATTAATTTGATATTCGTGTAAAAAGCACAACTAAATAATTAGTCACACAAATAAAATTTAGAAAATATGATATTAAAATGGTTAATTAAAATAGTGTTTAGAGATGTAGCTCACGGATATAGATACCTGATTATTTCTACTACTAAAACAACATTATATACACAACTAAACTAAGTCCATATGCCACTACGTCAAATTGGTTATGCTTTACTACTAAAATTTTGCTAACTAAATAAATTAATTAATTGGACATTGAAAATCCAATTTCATAAATGATAAGTTAACTATTAATAATAATTACATTGCGGTATAAATTTAACTATTACGATTTTGTTAAGTTAATTGTGTTAAAATATTTAATTAATCTTTAATAATTGTTATTTCCAACCAAATAATTAAAATAAACCTTACAAAATTCAACGAAGATGGTTAATTATTTTAACTTATAAAAATTTATCCATTCAAATAAAATAAATATTTTCCAAATAACTAAATCCCAAAATAACTTTAATAAATTAATTGATAATAATTAATTTTAAATTTAGCATCAAAATCAAAATATATTTACCATTAATAATTAAATATTATTTACCACTAAAAATTAAATAAAACAATGTTATTTAATTAATAGTGTATAAAAAATAACTAATTTATAAAGATAAATTAAAATAATTCATTAATTTCATGTAAGTCACTAAGAATAAATTTAATTAACTGTAAATTTAAATTTTAAAATCAAAAGTTTTTTCCCTCCCATTTGCAAGTAGTCTCACTTGCAAGTGGAGGAATAAGTGAGAGCCATAAGATTGAACTAATCTGAATCTTAGGTTCTAGGTATTTTAAAAAAACCCTAACTTTCTTTATGACACAAATAAAAATTATTTTTTTCAAACTCATTTCTTATTTTTTACTTTGCTTTTTTCACAAATTTGCAAGATCAAACTATGAAAAGTTTTCTAGTCCAAGATTACTAAAAAAAAAAAAAAAAAAAAAAAAAAATCTATATTATTTATATATGTGTGATTATCAAAATAAAATATTTATATATATAAAATCCTATATACTCTACATATACCTATACATACACACATACGCACATATAATCTAAAATAAAAATACTTGAGTTCACAATTTAAAAAAATACATTTGAAGATTTTATTTTATATTTTTTGAAATTTATTATTTTATACTATTTTTGTTTAATAAAAAAATACATGTGAGGATTTTATTTTATATTTGTTTCTTTTAATCTGCTAGGGTGGGGCGGCCGAGTGGATGAGCTCTCCTTCCCCAATCTTATTTTTTTATTGTCGTTTTTAATTTTTAATTTTTAATATATATTTTGAATTAATGTGTTATTAATTATTATTATAAATAATCAATCAATTAATTATTATTATATGTATGTATTTATTTATTTATTATTATTTTTAATTATTTTTAATAATTAAATTATATATTATTAAAAGTTATATATTTATTAATTATATGTATTATGTTTCAAATGGTTATATATATATATATATATATAATATAATTATTTTTTTTATTATGATGATGGTGTATTTATTTATTAATTATTATTAATTATTATTCTTAATAATTAATATATATATATATATTACCATTTAAAATTATAATTTTATAATTTCAATAATTTTAAATGGTTATATTTATATTTATATATTTATATTTATATTTATATTTATATATATATATATATATATATATATATATATATATAAAATAATAATAATAATAATTTTGGATGAAATATAGATAAAGATGGTAATGAACTTTATTTTATAGGGCAAGTTATTATGGGTTGCAGCATCATTGTACATTAGATGGGACAACCAACATGCACGAGTGAACGGAAAAACAATGATTAAAATGACTAAATATATTAGCAATGAATGGAAATGAGTTAATACAAACTAAATATACTACTAACGGATATAAATCAGTAAATATAAATGATTAAATACACTACCAATTGATGATAATTCATGATTACAATAACTAAACAAATGACCACCATGACTAAATTAACGACTAAATACACTACCAAATTGATCAATTAAAATAACTAATAAATGACTAAAAATAGTTTAGTCATCAATTTGGTCACGTTATAAATAACTGGCAATAAACTACTAAACGTCATGTGATCATGTTTGGCCATTTATGTGTAGTTTTTTGTAGTTTTATAATCATATATTGATGGTTATGTACTAATGCATTTTGATGAGTGATGTGGGATATGATTTCTCTACTTTTGTGTCTCTTGCTTATACTTTATTTGGGTAACTTCATGTTAGTCTAGGTATAATTCCTAATTGGACCTCATCTTAGCATTCTCCTCCTATCATGTTGGTTTCTCTCTAAAAAGTGTATTCTCTCTCTTGTTTCCCCCTAAACTTCATCTCCTCGCCTTTTATCCTATGTTTGTTTTTACATCTATGTATCTAAATATTATGGTGGTGGTTGTAGTTAGTGTTTGTATCCTACCATAATTGTAACCTAGATATAGGATATTTTAAAAAATGTACTCCTCTAATTAGTACTCTCCCAATTTTGATCATGATGGTATTAGAGTGTCTACCTCATTCAAAAAGTATCTTAAAATACCCCAATATAGTAGCATTATCAAATATATCATTATCAATGTGTCCACCACTAATGAAAAGCCTCTCAATGGTGGCATACCTATCCAACTAGAAGCCCGGATGGTCCCCACTATCCCAATCTTTAACCGCCACTAGTAAGGGGTCATATGCTCTTACACCTAGCCCATGATGAGTGTAGAGGTCATGTGATCATACACCAAAGTATTACACCCAATTAATAACCTTACCTCTATCATAATCCTCTATCAAGGAAAAAACCCTACCTTTAGCTGATAATCGTAGGATTCAAATCTTAACCTTAAACTATTTTACATGACACATCGTAGTTGGTGAATCTAGGTCACTAGCAAAAGAATCTACTCAATGGGATAACAATCACTAGTAACATAATCGAGAGTATCCCTATTATATATAGTGTGGCCAAATCATTGGTTATTAATTTCTCTATAATCTTAGGAAGCCAATCATTCTTATCACTCTACTCTATCAAATGTAGGTCCACATTTTTAAAACACAATTTAAAATTTCCTAAATAATCTAAGCTAATCTTGAAAACTCATCCAAAAATAATTAGTTATGAGGGTCTAGACCTACGTCAAACCCCTATTTTTAGACAAGTAATAAATCAACAACCAATATAGTCCAACATGTAATATAACATAAATTGAAGATCTTGACCCAAGTATATTTATACTTATCAATTTGAAAAAAATAAACTACTATATTATATATTCCTTTTCATAATTTTAATATTCTAATTTTGGTTTTGGTTCAATGATATTGCTCAAACACATCAATATATGTCTTATAATTTCAGATCTAAGTATATTTTCACATGCATGTTTGTCTTCTTCTTTCCTATAATGTGTCATTTCATTCATATACCTATATAGACAAATATTTTATATGTACAAGCTCTTCTATTGATCATTTTGGATTCCATATATAATATTTGATGTAATTTATATAAAATGAAGTGCTCGACCTTATTTACATAAATATTTGATGGCTAGTAGTAAATCTCCTCCCTCTTTACCAGTTGAGATAGACGTAGGTATTTTTGTTGTCATGTCATTTTCACATGCACTAATAGAGGTATATATTATTTCTAATTTTGAATCATAAAAGTAGAATTATTTTAATAATTTTAGTAAATTTGTACTTGGGGCAAATGTAACTTATGTTAATGTATTATCTATGCAAGGTTGTCTTATGACAATTGATAGTTCTAGTCAGATGGTGATTATGGCAACTTATCATATTCCTCCTATATTTGAGATGCTTATTCAGATAGTTAAGTCTATCATTGACTTGATTGAGAGTGAAAATTAGATTGAGAAATATTGTGATTTTGTAATAAGTGCACATGTTTAAATGATTTTTTTATTGTAGTTTAAAAGTAATTTCTTAGTAATTATTTTAAAGTGTATTTTATGTTAATTTTTTAATAATTATTATACTTGAATGGGCTCAAATCCAAGCTATCTAAGAGCGTAGGACCCAAAGTCATACTTTAGATCAATCCAATGTATTAGAGGGGTTTCCATCTACTGGTAGGGCATCCCATAGAGAGTCTTCTTTGAGGAAGGTAAAGAGAGGGAGGCTATTTAATGAATATGATGTCTTACACACATGAGATGCACTTTTTTGTATGCCTATATGATAATTGATACATTTTTTGCATTGTATATGTGCATGTGATATTAAGCTAACATTAGATAGTATGTTAGTATATGTAATTTTTTGTATGGCTATCACAACTCAATCTATGTATTATTGACATTGAACATGTATGTACCTATATTATATGCCTATCATGGCTTGATCTATATAATTTATATTCAATTTTTATTTCATTGTGTGTTATTGTAAAGTGTTGTTTTGATCTTCCAAATTATTATCTATATTGGATCTCGTATTTAATGTTGTAGGCATGCAAAAATAAGGATTAAAAAATTATTCTTTTTAATGCTATAAATCTCAGTTCAAGTACATATTTTTTTAAATTTGAGTTTTTAAATATCATTTTATGTAGTGGAAATGACTAATGACACTCTTATCACTTAAGCTTAATGGCCTTCTTCTCTTTGTACTTACTTATTGTATGTGCTTTTCATGCATAACTTTTTCAACAACTTGCAAGTGTTCAAGATCTTCATCAAAGTTCTTTTTATCTAATCTTTTGTATTCACTTATATTATACCTCAAGACTCCTTATCCATATCATAAAACACAATGCTAAATTTTGAACCCCTCTCTTTTATCTTTTCTCAAATTTCTGTCTTTAGACTTTGTCTTGGCTTGTAGCAGTATTTTAGGGAAACTCTCATGTTTTTTTTAGTAAACAAACTCGTCAAGGAAAACTAATTATGTTTTTGACCACCCTTTTCCATGCCATTACCCTACATTAAATATTGGGTTAGGTTTGTTTACAAAATATTGTACCTTTAAGCTTACTTGACATTTCAATTATCCCTTGAAATGCACCAATATCCATGGTTTGACCATTATGGAGACACTTTGACCAAAAAAAACTATATTTGACCACAATTTTGGTCAATCCTATTTTTAAATCAATTTTAGTCCTCAACTCTCTACTTAAATTCAATTTCATTCTTTATCCTCTTTCTCACTATGTCACTTAGGCTAGTTGACTAGGTCTATAAGTAGTAAAGTATAAAATATATAAGGTAAAAGTATGAAATCACTTTATTCATTTGATAAAACCTAATATATACTATATTACAAAGTTACATCAATTTTGAAGGGTTGAATATCTTGTTATGGTCAAAACCCTAAAAGTCAAGGTTTATTGCAACTATATAGGCCGAGATAAAAATTACAAAAGTTTTCAAATTTGGAAAAGTTTTAAATATTTCAATAAGTCAATATGTTAATAAATCAATTACTCATTAATTTTCTAGGTCTCTAGTTAAAGTTGTTAAAGTTGTCAGAGTTCAAGTTATGGTTGCATAACATTGGTTTTGATCATTCATGGGTGAAAAATGATACCACCAACACATTTATGGGGCTAGATAACGTGTACTAGTAGGTTCTTGGCCTCCTTTTAGTCTTGATAGACAAATTCACCACCCATTCTAGCCTAAAGAATAACCTTCCCAATATGAGAAAAATGTAATTTTTAACCTAAATTCAAACATGCATAGAATAAAAAATGTAAGTCATTTGCATCAACTATTAGATAAATCACATAGTAAATTCATCCCTCTGATTACACTCTATATATCTTAGGTATAATCTTAGAGATCAATCTCTTAGACAAGTTGCAGTGATGGGTCCAAAAATGCAAGTTTTTGTCAGTGAACAAGCAACTTCTTGAGATATAATTGGCATTTCTACCTCTAACACCACCACTTAAAAATATATTTCTTTAATCATGTCCATATAGATAAATTACATGTTATTATTCCACCATTATGTTTGTATCTACTTGAAAGTACTTTTTCACTACCATTTTAGAGAGCAGAAACATAGACAACAAATATTATCAAAGTTCAAGTTGTGGTTGTAGAACTCTAGTTTTGATGATTCATGGGTGAAAAATGACACTTATAATATGTCCAAAGTGGTGGATAACATCTAGGACTAGGTTTTTGGCCTCTTTTTAGGCCTGATAAAAAAACCCACCGCCCATTCCAACTTCAAGAATACCCTTTCAAATATAAGAAAAATGTAATTTTTTATCATAAGTTAAAACATACATAGAATGAAACCTTTACGTCATTAGTGAAAAATTTTAGTTCTCTTATATACCACCTTAATCCCTATATTTCACCCTATATCTCTTAGTTGGAACCTTAGATATCAATCACTTAGACAAGTTGCAGTGGCAGGCCCAAAAATGTAAGTTTTGATTAGTGCACAAACAACTTCTTGAGCTCCAACTAGCATTTCTACCTCCAAGACCTCCACCTATGAATATATCACTCTAATCACATATAGATAGACAAATTACATGTTATTGTGCCACCAAAATGTTTTAATCGATGTGTAAATACATTTTCTCTACCAATTTAGAGAGTGGAAACAACAACAATAAATGTTGTCAAGGTTCAAGTTGTAGTTGCAAAACTATGGTTTTGATGCTTCATGGGTGAAACATGACACTATAAACACATTTTACAAGGTAAAAAACCTCTATAACTAATTTTTTTGTCTCCCATTAGGCTCGATCGATAAACTCACCACCCATTTCATCCTCAAGAACACCCTTCCTAATACAAGAATAATGTAATTTCTTAGCCTTAGTTCAAACATTCATAGAAAAAAAATTGTATGTTATTTCCATAAACCGTAAAATCCATCACACACTAAATTAATCCCTCTAATCATATCTTATATCAATAATGTGGAATCTTAGATTTCAATCTGTTATACAAGTTGTAGTAATGGGTCTATAAATGCAAGTTTTTGTCAGTGAACAAGCAACTTTTGAAGCTACAAATGGCATTTTTACCTTTAAGACCTCCACATATGAATTTACTACTTTTATAATGTCTATATATATAAATTACATGTTATTATGCCACCATAATGTTTTCATTCACCCAGAGGTGCATTTCCACTATAATTTTGAAGAGCAAAATCATTGACAATAAAGGTTGTTAGAGTTCAAGTTATGGTTGCATAGCTATAGTTATGATGTTTTTGGGGTCCAAATTGACACATAAAACATATTTTATGGGGTAGATAACATCTAGGAATAGGTTCTTGGCCTCCTATCAGGCCCAATTGATAAAACCACCACCCATTTGGAGCTCAAGAACACCCTTCCTAATACAAAACAAATACAATTTTTTAGTTTAAGTTCAAATATGCATAGAATGAAACTTGTACGTCATTTCTATGAACCTTCAAATCTCTCACATACCACTCTAAGCTCTATAATTTTACCCTATAGCACTCATGTGGAATCTTAGAGATCAATTCACTCGACAAGTCATAGTGATGGGTCCAAAAATGCATGTTTATGTCAATGAACAAGCAAGTTCTCAAACTCCAATTGGCATTTATACCTTTGGGACATCCACCTATAAATATATTACTTTGATCACATGTATATATATAAATTACATGTTATTATATTACCATAATTTTTTAATTCATTTAAAAGTGCATTTTCACTACCATTCAAGAGATCAAAAACACTGACAACAAATGTTGTCAGAGTTCAAGTTGTGGTTATAGAACTCTGGTTCCAATGATTCATAGGTGTAAAATGAAACCATCATCACATCTAGGGGTTAGATAACCTCTAGGACAAGGTTCTTGGCCTCTCATTAGGACTGATCGGTAAACCCTCCACCCATTCTTGCCTCAAGAACACCCTTCATAATACAATAAAAATGTATTTGTTTAGCCTATGTTCAACACCCATAAAACAAAAATTATAAAACATTTTTATGAACCATGAAATCCTTAACGTACCAAATTAATCCCTATAATCACACCCTAAATCAAACATGCATAAAAGCTAAACTTCTCTTTACTTGAAGAGTATAGAATTCTTTACTCACTGTGCCAACTGTGTGAAGGTGGAAGCTTATATGGCTCCACTAACCTACAAAAAAATATTAGTGCGCAATTAAAAAATAAATTTATATATGAACTACCTAGAAAATAATTTTTTTTGGTAAAATTAATTACATATACATTTAAAAAGTCAACATGCCCTCGTATTTCAATGTAAATAATTGCTAAGATCTACTCTAACCTTGATCATATAAAGAATAGTTTCATGATCTGATGCCTAAGCTTTTCATAATTTCTTATTTATTGGCCTCCCATGATATTTTTATAATTAAATATTCATTTCAATAATTAAATTTGAATAGTGAAGTGTCTTCTTATGCATTTTAAACTCTTAAAATACCCATTGATCTAATTTTTTTAGGATATCATCGAAACTAAGTTCCAATAACTACCACTGACCCAATAGTATAATCTATAACTAGAGAAGTCAATATTTATTTCTCTCTACAAATATACACATGTAGTAATCATTTACTTAATTATCCTCATCTAAAATAACTATAAAATCATTCTTTGTATATCACAAAGATTCATTTTTAGCAACAATATGAAGACATAAATAATGAGAATAAATTGTACATAATGAAAAATATTCTACTTGGCTACACTAGATCAAATACATGGCCAAAGTCATCTAATGATTTCATATCTATAAGTTGTAATGTTTTTGGAACATGTTATGTGTTGATTAGAATTAGAGGTTTGTAACTTCAATCATCTACCCACTTTTGTGAATCACACTCGTTTCATACAGAGTCCACACATGAATAATAGAAACATACCAAGTGTCTCGTATGAGCAGTCCAAGAACTTGAATTTGAGCTATGAAATTAGTAAAGGTCACTTGAACATGTTAGAGTCATACAATCCTTATGCTTTTCCATGTATTTTTCCTCCATTAACCAAAAATGTCTATGAGCATTATAATTTAGTTGAGAACCACGACACATATTCTCATTACACCATTAAACCATAGTTTTTGAATATTTTGAATGAACACCATCTTAAAATTTCAACTCCTCCATTTCAATAACTCTTTTCACACATGGTCTAACCTTGTCATGCTCTATTTTTTCATGGCCAACCTTAGTGAAACTTTAAATATGTTATATACATATGCTAACGTGCATCCTGATCAACCAATAAAATATCTACATATTTTTGAATTGTGATGTATCATTGTTTGATCTAATGTAATGTTTATTGAAAGTAATGTTCTTTTGACTCAATTATTCATGAAGCTTCTAAAAAAACCTTGCACATACTCTGAACAATGTGATATATCATTGTTGATATATAAATGGTACTCCCTTAATATTTTTCATTATTTCTCTAGACTATCAAGTACATGCATGAATTTCATATTCACGAATATCATAACTTGTGATGAGTTATAATACTATGATTAAACTTTCATTCGGGGTTCAAATGTGTAATTCCTTGAAAAATCAACTACTAAAATAATGAATCCAAGTGGAAATATATCATTGCATATCTTGAAATTTTTATCTAAACATCTAGCCTTGTGTGTGTGTCTGGCATAGTCATAAACACTCTTCTCCTTAAATTTGATAAAAAAATTCAAAACATGTATCCTTTTTGTAACAAGCTCATACCTTTCATATTTTTTTCCATATTTTAATTGATAAGTCACAGATTTATGTTTGATTAAACCAACTAATTCCTATCTAATTTCACTTGTAATCTCCTCAAAAATACATTTTTCTTAAATTTGGCAATCTACCACAAATTTTACAATTTCTATTTAAACATGATTTATTGTAAAATAATTGCCCATATAGTCTTTTAAGGAATATAGTTGGAATAAATTTCCTCATTAATTTTGGTGTCAATTCAATGCCACACTCCTACAAAATGTTAGTATGCAAAGTACAATGAATATATCAAAAATCATCAAAGTGCATTGAAAATTCAACATGTTGCCTACAAAAATAAGTGGTGCATGTGTGATTTATTTTAACATAAAAAGGTTTTACCATCTCAAAATATCTTTAAAAATAGAAATCTATAGATATTTTCCCAAAAATTTAGAATAAAATTATGTTTGAGTCATATCTAATAAATGTTCCGGATGTGGTTCAGAGTTATGAGAACCAACTCTTCTTTCCATAACATTTCTTGCACTGGGAGAAACCCTTTCATTTTATTTCCAAAATTGAGCAAGTAACTCTTTTAGAGTATGGAATAGAGCCTTTTCCATCATGGAAGTCTACAAAAAGAATTCCCAAAGCTTATTAGTATTAGGTTCATTAAGTCTTTAGCATATTTCAAATGCTTTCATTATTATTTTTATATTTATATTAATTGTTTGGCTTGTTTTTAAAACAATTAATTTTTCATTGTTATCTTCCCTACTTCACAAGTTGTAAGTATATGTCATGAAGTGTTACAATCTTTGGTTCATGATTTTGGTCCTACAATATGATATGAATCATGTAGATTTTAAATAATTTCATAATTTTTATCATCCATGTTAGATGTTCTTAGTCCTAATGTGTACATTATTAGTCTCATCATAATCAATTTTATTAATGAAATAAATAATTTACATCTTTGATTATTATATTGCAAATTATGAAATAAAATATCAAAAATTTATTGAGCTAGTCTTCTTGAATGGAGATTACACATTTTGTTATGCATTGGTTCTAAACTATTTTCATAAACTTCAATTAAGTACTTAGGTTCAATATGATATACAATTAGGGCCACTTAATCCCCAGGCAAGGAATTGCATCCATCTAATGTCATTTGGGGCTTTAATCACACCATGCTAAATCAATAGATATTTTTTTCAATACTATACATAATTGAGGACAACTAAGTCCTATGTAATTTATTGCTTCCACCTAGAATATCAAATGAGGCATTTTTCACCCCATGCAATCAATTTTGTTCATCTAATTTGTCCATTGTGAATATTGTTCCCTAATTGCACATCATATTTAACAAATCTATTATTTTCTTTAGTATAATCTTTATAATTAAAAGTGATTAGTTCTAGTGTAGAGAATTAATTCAATATAATGTCAATTTGGGATTTGATATCACATGTCATATTAGAAAACAATCTTAATACTAGTAGGCCTAATAGATCCTATTCAAGTTTTAGGATGTTTACAATATATAATGTGATTGTATTATTATCATGTGACGTTATATAATAGTATGATACTATTAATAACATAGTTAAGATAATTATCACATTATTAATGTGATCATGGTATTTATATTAAAATTTAATTTCCATGCCTTTTGGCTCAGGAATGGTTTGGATTCCCAAAACAAATGCTTGTACTATCAATGTGTAGGCGAGTACTGAAAGGTATGAAAATAAACAACAAATATGAAATTTAGTTACTAAATAGAGTAACAATTTTAACTCAAAAATTCAAAAACTTGATACCATCGTGACAAGAACACTCTCCTCTTTCCAAAAATATGAATCTTATATTTTTTGGACTAATTTATTGTTTCAAACTATATTTATTTCTAAATTTGCCTTTTTAGGCCACTACATGCCGCAAACATACATGTCTATACATGTTCATGTAATTTGTGTTTCATTGATCCAAGTCAAAAATAATATATATGGTGATGTATTATACTTAATTATACACATATTTAAAAATAACTATTTTCATTTTTCTTAGGTAGTTAGGCCTGACTCACGGATGACTATCCATTTCTTTGTTAATTTTTAGGATCTAGTTACTTGACAAATTCATAAAAAAAATATTCATTGAAAAAATATTAAAAAATATAGGTGATGTGATTCAATATTTTATCTAAATTTTCCTAAAATGGTTTCAAATAATATTAAATGTTGTGAAAAAAATGGTGCACATCATGATCATGTTCTACTATGTTTTTTGGAAAAAACTCAAGTTCTTATTCAGATTATATATGTTTGACCAAGTTATACTTAACCATTTAAAAAATGATAATAATGTTTTAGAAACTAGACTCAAAATTATACATTTCATGTTTATACACCATCTTCAAATTTGGACTATAGATATCTCAAATTATCTACAGAAGTTCAAGTTTCTAAGATTTTAGAAAAGTCATGTCCACGGGTAGGTCACCTTTTGACCTCCAATTTTGTGCACTTACCCCAAAAATCTTGTACATGAGGAAATATATAAAAAATTATCTATTTGAGGAAGCAATTGTATGCATTATGAAGGAAGCTATAAAAATTGTTGTTTATTTAAATATGTTTAGTACTCTGTTATGCTAATTGATTGATATTGAAGTGAAAGTGGATGATTAAAACAAGGTAGTCACATTTTTATATAATTTTATAGATTATTTGTATCATATAATAACTTTAATTATCATCATTATTACTAATGAGATTGAATATGATTCTTTTGTTGGAGTATTTTTGGTTGAGAAGACGAGGAAAAAATCTAGTCTAGAGACTTCTACGCATGAAGCTATGGTTGCTAGGGAAAGATCTAGAGAATGAGGGAAAATATATAGAGGAAAATATATATCTGATTTATAATCTAGGAAGATTAAGGGAAAGTGCTATAACTATTATAAATTAGTGCATCTTATGAAAAATTGTTAGAAGAGTAAAGAAAGTGAAAATAAGGAAGATTTCACTAAGGAAGGAAATCAAGTAGAAATAAGCAAATCTATGAATGATGAAGTTTTATCTATTCATAATATTTAATCTTAACATCATGACTCATTATTGTATTTTGGTGCTACACGTCACATGTGTTCGCATATGAGCTGGTTTTCTACATATGAAACCCTTGATGAAAGCTTTACTCTTATGATTAATAATGTTTCTAATAAGACTGAATGGATTGGTAACATTAAGATAAAAACGCTTGATGGTATGGTCAGGAGTCTAAAAAATTTTAGATATATAATAGAACTTAAACACAATTTGATTTCTTTGAGTGAATTAGATTCTTGTGGTTATATGTTCATAGGTCAAAGTGGAGATATAAATTTGTGTAAACATGCCTTAGTTGTAATGAAGGATCTAAAATTTGGTAACATTTACATATTATAAGGATGTGTAGATATCAATCAAGAAGATGTGGTATATAAATTATATAATATCCTAAACATCTATAGAATCTACATTTGGGCCACATGAGAAATAAAGGGTTAAAGGTGATGGAATTTTTTGAGTTAATTAATGGTCTAGAATCACTAGATTTGAATTTCTTCAAGCACTATGCTTTTGGTGAAAAAATTAGATGTAAGTTTAATGTATTCTTGAATATATTCATTCTTATCTTTATGGACCATCCATGGTAATTTCATATGGATAAATTTTGTATTTTTTTGCGTTTATAGATTATTTATCCATAAAATTAATGGATTATTGTCTTAAAATAAAATATAATGTTTTAAGTGTATTTAGTAATTTATAGTGTTGGTTGAGAATAAAATTGACAAATCAATCAAATATTTAATAATGGATAATGGATCTAAGTTTACAACCTTTAAATTTCATAACTATTATAAATAATTTGATACCAAAAGGCATAAAACCATTAGCTACACACTACAATAAAATGGGATTATTGAACATGTGAATATGACTCTAATTGAGAAAGAACAAGGAGCATGCTCAACAATGCAAATTTGGATAAATGTGTATGGGGAGAAGTGGTTTTTCTAACATTATATCTAATAAAATTTTCATCATTAGTTGTAATATATTTTACTATTCTTGAAAAGGTATGGATAGATCATCCATGTGATTATTTAGATTTGAATTTTTTTGGTTACAATGCTTGTGCTCTTACTAGTAAAAATCAGTGTTGGAAGTTAGAGCCAAGATCTAGAAAATACATCTTCAATGGGTATGGTGAATGGGATGGTATTAAGGGATTCAAAGTGTGTGATCCTAATGACTATAAAATCATCATTAGCATCTTTGTAGAGTTTGATCAAACACTTTTCCTAAAATAAGATGCTAAAATGAGGGAAAAATAGGAACTAAAACATCAACATATCAAGGTTTAAATAGATACATGTTTAGATTCCTAAACTGAGGAAATTTAACCAAATTTTTATGGTGAAAATCTTGAATATTTAAAATAATTTAAAGAAACACCTCTATAACCAATATTGAGATATACATGGGTCAAGCATCCTCGTAGTCGGTACAGTCCCAATATTTTAATTGCTTTGATTTCTAATGATGGGGAACCTAGTTGCTATCAAGAAATAAATTGAAAAATACAGATAGTGCCAAATAGAAAATCAAAATGTAGGAGGAAATAAATGTCTTGGATAATAACCAATTATTACACCTAATAGAACTTCTAAAAGGTGGAAAACCTTTTGGTTTCAAATGGATTTACTGATGAAAGATAGGTGTTGATGAAAAGGTTAAAAGTTATATGGATAGATTGGTGGAAAAATGATTTACATAAAAATAAGGTATTGATTACTATGAAATATTTAACTATTTATTAAACTTGTTTCAATTCAAGTTGTCTTAGAATTAGTGGCTTTATTTGATTTGGAATTGGTATAGTTAGATGTTAAGACAATAGGCTTTCATGAATATTTGTAAGAGTATATATATGGATCAACCCGAGGGTTTTATACAAGATAACAAAAAAGAATTTATTTATAAGCTTAGGAAATAATCATATGGCTTGAAATAGTCACCCATGCAATGGTACAATAAATTCAATTCCATCATTATGAGCCATAATTTATGAAGGGTGAGTATGACCATTATGTTTAACTCAATTTTTTAGACAAGGATTTATTCCTTATATTGGCATTGTATGTTAATGATATGATTGTAGTGATATCCAAAGCATAGTATAAATCAATAGTTTAAAGGCGCATCTAGCTAAGATAATTGATATGAAGTATTTAGGAGAAATAAAATAAATCTTAGGCGTGGAGATAAATAGAGACACGAAGAAATGGTAAGCTTTGTTTATCATAATAAATGTATTTGGAAAAGATACTAACCAGATTTAGTATGAAGTATGTGAAACCAATTAGTATCCCTTTTGCCTCTCGTTTCAATATATTTTCATGTTTATTTCCTAGTAGTGATGAATAAAATATGTATATGTCTCAAGTACCATATGTCAGTGCAATACAAAGTTTAATATATTATATGGTATATATAAGGCTAGGCATTTCACATAAACTTGGAATTGTCATTAGATATATTGTCATTAGATATATGGAAAACCCAAGTAGAAAACATTAGGTAGTAGTGAAGTGGGTGTTTCATTACTTACAAGGCATAAGTGACTATTGCATCACTTATAATAAAGCAAGTGAATCTATTTGTCGATATGTTAATTATATTTTTATAATAGATTTGGATAAAAGAAGATCAACATATGGTTACGTTTTTACATTGGTAGGTGGACCTATTAGTTAGATGTCAAATATTTAAAACACCATTGCCACATTAACTATTGAATCATACTATATGGTTGTCTATCATGTTTATCAAGATGTAATTTGGATAAAGTGCTAATTGGATGATTTTGGAAGAGATAAATATAAAATAAAGGTATTATGTGATGGTCATAGTGTAATTATTTTGGCCAAGAATCCAACTTATAATAGAATAAAGCATATTATGGTAAATTGCCAATGTGTTAGAAAGGTGATTGATGACGAAAAAGTAGCATAACTAGTATCGAGATCTACATGGGTCAGGCTTCCTCCTAGTAGGTACAGCCCCAATATTTTAATTGCTTTGATTTCTAATGATGGGGAACCTAGTTGCTATCAGGAAATAAATTGAAAAATGCAAATAGTTGCTATCTTCAAGTTTATGTCCTAGTAGTGATGAATAAAATAAGTATATGTCTAAAGTACCATATGTCAGTTCAATACAAATTTTAATATATTCTATGGTATATATAAGGCTAGGCATTTCACATGAAGTTGGAGTTATCATTAGATATATGGAAAACCCAGGTTAAAAACATTAGGCAATAGTGAAGTGGGTGTTTCATTAATTGCAAGACATAAGTGACCATTGCATCACTTATAATAAAGTTGGTGATTCTATTTGTCAATATGTTAATTATAATTTTATAATATATTTGGATAAAAGAATATAAAAATATGGTTACATTCTTACATTGGTGGGTGGACCTATTAGTTAGATGTTGAATCTTGATAATACTATTACCATATCAACTATTGAGGGATACTATATGGTTTTCTATCATGTTTATCAGGAGGTAATTTGGCTAAAGTGCCGATTGGATGAGTTTGGAAGAGATAAATATAAAATAAAGGTATTATGTGATGGTCATAGTGTAATTGTTTTGACCAAGAGTCCAACTTATCACAATAGAATAAAGCATATTGTGGTAATTTACCATCTTGTTAGATAGGTGATTGTTGAAGGAAAAGTAGCACATTAAAAGGCTCACATAGAGGAAAATAGTGTTTATATGTTCATAAAACTAGTTTTCTTAGAGAAGATAAAATGGTTTTTGGATTCTCTTATCTTACAAAAAAGGTGATGAGTTGGTAAACAAGATATCAGCAAAAATTGTTGTCAAGGTGGATATTTTTATATATGTAACAATAAAGTTAAATATTGGATCCTTTTTAGTGATGTTTATAGCCCGATCTTTGATAGGAGGGTGTGGGCAAGAAACACCCCCTCTATTCTACCAATTTTTTGATAGATCTATTTCTTAGGTCAAAATAATATTAAAATAAATGAGTAATTGATTATTCAAAGAATAATATCACCTTGATAAAACCAAGTCTCAAATATTGAGATAAATATTTTAAATTAGGAAACCAAATGTATTAGATAAAAATCATTGTGATTTTATTATAACGATTACAACTAAAATCCTTCACAAGTACAAGATTTGATCAAGAGCACAAGAGAAAAAAAGAGAGAGCTTCATGTTTTTAGTGAGGAAAAGAGGAGAGGAAGGGCTATTTTATATAAATAGATGAGAAAACATATAGTTACGTAGAATCCCATTATAACCTTACAAGCCTCATAAGTATGTGTCACTTGTGGCTTGGTTCCTTTAAAAGAGAGGAAAGTGTGTGTCATGTGGGGAAGGAAGAGCTACATGCAATTAGCTTTAAATCTAACAAGTGGATTAACAAGGTGAGTGACACCTCATAAAAGTAGAAATAAAATATATTTATAAATATAATAAATGTAAAAATAAATAATACTTAGGATAATCCTATAAACTTAGTAAGAACCCAAATTAAGGTTAATTATCTAACATTCCTTAAACTTAATTTGAGATTAGAAACACAGAGAGAACATTTTTTAAATAAAGAAAAAAGTTGAAATTACACAATACTCCCATTAATAGAAACTTCCTTGAAGAGGAATTATAAAAGATATTGACAAAAGAAAGAAGAAAATGTGCCATTGAAAATTTCAAGGAAGAAAGAGTGATCACAGATAATCTCTAAGAATCCTTCTCGAATAAGGTGGTCAATCTGCCATGGAATAGAGACCAACCAAAAAGAATAATGATCCATAAACCTACAAAACAAGTAAGCTAATATCAATATTTCATGTTAAGTCATCAATATATCATCAAAATAAAATATATACACATACAATAATTAAAGTAGATGTAAAACTAGGTAAATTTGATCAAATATAACTTCCATCATAAAATACGTAAACCTGCATGAAAATAAGCTAGTCAAAATCTCTAAATAAAGTATATACCCTTTGTAACACAAAGAAATGAATGTATAAGAGATTTGAATTAATTAAAATGAAGACAAAGAAGATGTGTTACTTGTAAAATATATTTTGTATTATTCATTAAAAGAATTATCACAAGAATACATATCAAGGTATCTAGAAGATTCAATAGTTTTTAGAATACAAATTGTTTTATCCTTAGAAGTATCAAATTTAATTATTTTATAAAAATATGATGTATCATACATGGATTTACCACAAGATTTTTATGGATGCAACATCCAATATTTACATATACAATGACCGTATTATTCATATTACATGCAAGGTTTAAATATTGTAACCAAATCATGAGCATTATAATTAGTATAATAAAATAAATTGCATTATAAGTCCTTCTAAGAGAAAGATAGAAAGATACTAAATTTGTCGTAGAAGCATGCAAATCATTAAAACCAAGACCTACAAAATTTGCATTAGAAGTAAGTGAAAGAAGTTCAATAATTTCATCTTCACACTTACCAAGTGCACCCTCAGTGGCCCATATTGTGCATAATTTTTAAGTCTAGATTGGTAAAAAAAGAAAATTAAAATATGTTTTAGGTGTTTTAGAAGCACAAAAAAATTCACTATGATTAGAACTAGTGTCATGTTTAAAAGATGTAAATGTAGGCATTGAAAGCGTCAAGAGAAGATTGTGTTTCATCAATTTTGTTTTGAAAATCATTTTGAAATGCATTAATAGAATGATACAAAGAAGTAATAGTATCACTTTAACATGTTATTTATTCTTGAAGAGCAATTATTTCCTCATTACGAATAGTTTGTATAGTGTCCTTAAAAACTAAATAAATGGTCAATTTTAGTGCTACAAAAGCACAACAGACAAAGTTTGCTAGCATTGAAAATAATCAATAATAAATAACATTAGTTTGTTGATAAAACATTTTAAAATATTCATTTTTCACAAACTTCTAAAAAATATCCATGATAAAAAAAATATGAGTAACAAAAATTTGAGTTAAATTATTTTCTTTCAAAAAAATATTTTAGATTATATAAATTAACTTACAAATGTAAGTTCACACTAAAACATTAAATTTATGTATGTAAAAAATTATTTAAGTTCTCCTAAATTTAAAACAATATTATTTCGATAATATGATATAAAATGTTATACTAATTAGCAGATATTAAATAATTTGTCAAAAAAAGTCAAACAAGACTTTCTTTCAACCCTAACATAGCTAATAAGAAAAAAAGGTTTTTTTGGTTTTAAATATAATTCATAAACAAGGCTAGAATAGATATTTAATTAGAAAAATATTTTTATGAAAGATAAAAGTTTTTTTTTTTTTTTTTTTTTAAATTTATTTATTATAAATATATAAGCTTAAAAACTGAAAAGATGTATTTGTCCAAAATGATGCTTCTAAATTTAAAACCTTAGAAAAAGCGACATAGCTTCACACAGAACCCCCCAAGAAAAATAAAACGCAAAAGATTTTATTTATTTATTTAAGTGAACATAGGTGGCGTGAAATTTTTTTCAGTTTGAAAGATGCAAACAAACATATGTTCTTTGAAATATGAATTTGAAATAAGAATGAAGTCTTATGACCAAAAAAACACAAATGAGATTTTAATGTAAGGAAATTAAAACGTCTGAAAGCGTATCGATGTAAAAGATACGTGTAAAGTTTATATATTTTGGAAAATATACATGTAAAGCTTACAATGTTTTGGAAAAGATATCTTACAATAAACTACAATTAGAATTATTATTTTTTTTTTTTTTTTTAATTTTTCCCTATTGGGGTATCATGTTGAACACATTTTTATTAGTAAAAAAATCGATCACAAGAAATAACGCATTATAATAAAAGGTGTAGAAAAAATAGTGGTGATGAGACCAAGATAACTTTCAAAGTAACACCAAGGTAAACGGACAAAATGCATAGAAAAAAGTCTTCGTGTGAAAAAATGAAAGAGTAGAATTAACATGTTTATTTATCAAAATAGATTTAAAGTTTGATATAGATGAAGCAAGCATAAATAAAAGTTGTAGTGAAGTGTACAACCAAAAAAATTAGAATTCAACTATATAAATATATTTATTTAAATTAGCGTCAGAAGAACAAGAGAAGCATACTGCCTTAGCAAAGAGTAAAAAAGAGGTACGATTACTTTAAGTTGAAATTCATTCCAAAAGAATGCTCCACACAAAAAAATGCTAATTACACAGGTAACACGCAGACCCAAAAAAACTAAGAATGGAAAGTTAAATTTTCTATATAAAAATGTGCTAAAACAAGAGAGGCTTAATATTGGCATAACAAATGCATAGCGCAACAGAAAGACAGTGAAAGCTCTTGATCACCGAAAAAGTAACTAAATACAATGAACCATAACTAAATATACTAATAGAATAGTAAACACCACACCGCGATAAAACAGGATGAAGCAAGACGTTGTCTCCTAAGGCAAAGCCCAAGCAAAGAAGAAAGCTTGGAAAGAAACCCAAAGGAAAGGCACATAGGTCAGAAATAAAGGCACAAGAAATGCATTACAAACAAACCAAAAAGGAGATGTGGAAAGGAAAGAAAAACTACGCTTGCAAGAATTTAGCGCTTCTAAGAGGGTAAAAAAACACATTTTAGAGTGAAATAAAGAGAGAATATTGGAATACTTGAAAGATATAAATTAAATTTTCTAAGTATCTCACTCATTGGGTTAAAAAAGAATACCACGACCAGCTACACAAAAACAACAGAAGCCTACACAAAGAAGTTAGAAGGCATAGTTATATGCAACAAGTTGAAAAAACCCTTCTTAAAAGTAATTAACTAGAAAGTTAGAAGATAAAAAATCTTCTTTTCACTTCTAAATTTGTAAAATAAATTTAAAAAATAATGTTAGAAACCATAGGGCATAGGGCTCTGATACCATGACAGATTTATTTTTAACTCGAAATAACGTTGAAATGAATGATTAATTGATGACCCAAATAATAATATCTCCTTGATAAAATAATATCACAAATGTTGAAACAAATATTTTAAAGTGAGAAACTGAACATATCAAATAAAAATCCACGTGATTTTATTAGAAGGTTTGCAATAAAAAATCTCCGCAAATACAAGATTTGATCAAGAGCACAGGGGAAGAAAAGAGTGAGCTTCAAGTTTCTAGTGAATGTAAGACGAGAGGAAGGGATTTTTTAATAGAGCTAAATGACAAAAAAAAGAGTTACATAGAATATCATTATAACCTTGCAATTCTCCTAACTATATGTCACATTTGACTTAGTCTTTTAAAAAGAGAGGGAGCTATGTGCCATGTGGGGAAAGGAGATTTATATGCAAGTAACTCTAAATCCAACAAGTAGATTAGAGAGGTAAGTGATACCTCATAAAAATAAAAGTAAAATAAATTTATAAATATAATAAATGCATACATAAATAAGATTTAGGATGAACCTATACATTTAAGAAGGACCCAAATTAAAGTTGATTCTCCAACACAAACATATTCCCATTATCTATATGCAAACGATACATCAAGTTGTTCAAAAAGATTTATAATTTAAAAAATTTCTTAATTCAAAAAAATTGTATTTATTAAGAAAATCTAAATACGATAATTATAATAGTAATGAAACAAATGTTATTAAAGTTAAAAATGAATATTATTATTTCAAAAATGAAAAATCTATAGCAGTGATTTTAATTATCTGCTTTCTTCTTTATTTGTGAGCTAGATTAAATGGAAAGTTAGCTTGAGATTAAAACTAATCAAGTTAATGAACGGAAGTTAGTCTAATAAATAAAATAAAATTTATATAATTATACTTAAATTTTTTTTTTAAAGTATTTTTGAAGGTTATTGAAAATTTCAAATTTGATGTAGAATTGTATATATTTTTATAATAATTTTTTGTTTTATATCCTATCAATATTATTAAACATATATTTTTTCAATACATATTTTAATTTTACGTAATCGATTATTTTGTTATTTATATATGTAACTGATTATTTAAAAGAACTTTCAAACTAAAAAGAACTGCCAATTAATCTTTAATAAATTTATCTTGTACCAGAATAATAAAATTTTGATACCTTCTTCAAGCAAGATCTATCACGACAAGCAAAGCCAGTTTCTCTGCCAAGGTGATCCCCCCATAAACTAATATCGGAATTGTTAATGACATTTTCTTACTTCTGCGTATGGGGGCAAATCATTCTTGGCCTAGTAACAGGCTCTACCACAATAAAATTTATCAAATTGATACGTACAAAAATCTGCAAGAAAGTAAATGAACTTGATAATTTTAATGATGGATGAGTTGAAATGAATGGCAGTTTGTAATGGCTATGATATAAGAAGAGACGCAAGGAATAACTTTTAAGGCAAACGACATTAATGGTTCCTTAGAAAGCATATTCTTATTTCAATTATATGACTGATAGCAATCACATGTTTATTCATTCATGCTTATCTGAATCGATGACTTTCCCTATCGAATATAGGAATAACTTGATAATAATATTGAAATTGATAGCTCTTTATTGATTATTCTATCTTTTCATTTAGCTTAGAAGTCAAAAGGATGTTGGAAACATTTAGAATATTTCGATCAGAAATTATAAATTATTAAGTTTTGTATTTTCTCAATTTATATATGTATGAATAGATAATTTACTTAATCATTATTTTGAAAAAAGTTTAGTAGGGAGGCTCTACAAAGTTAGTCTTACAATGAAATTTTGTAGATTAAAAAAAGTTATATTGTTTAGAAATGAGTTCATCAATATTGTTGGTTTTATATATGTGTATGAAATTAGGATATTAAAATTGTTTGAATATAATATATTGTTTTATTAATATATGGAAAAAATATTTTTAATAATACAAATTTGAACAATCATAATCTATTGAATTGTAATTTATAAGAATAACCAACATCTTATAACTCACCAATTAATATTTTTAGAAACTTACAAAGAACCTTTCCAACGGTTAATATAAAAAAATAATTTATTAGAAAAATAATAATTATTGTTTAACTTTAAAATTATATTGTATAATCTAAAATGTTAATATAAAAAATATTATGCAGTTTATATATTCAATATATAATTATTTAATTTATATATATATATTAAACGTTTATAAATCAATGTTGAATTATAGAAAAACCATTTTAATTCACAAAATATATTAGACAATTGCAAATAGCTTTCAAACTGTATGTAAATAATTAATTTATTTTACGAATAATTTAAAATGAAATATCTCTAAATAAACAATCTAATATATTCAGATAAAAGAATTAAATCATACAATCAATTTATACTTCACTCAAAAATATAATAAAATTTTCATAATATATATATATATATATATATATATATATATATATATATATAATAAAATAAAACTTATAATTTAATGATAAATAAAACAAATACAAAGCCATTAAAAAAGACAAGACAAAGAAGACACACCAACATCATCACACCAGGAATTTGTTTTAAAAAGTGAACAATCCATTTTTAACTGTGTAACATACTCTACCGTAGATGAAATAAGCAGGGACGATATTTGACACTCGACCTTGTTAGCCGTGAAATTTAAATTTAATGATGATGGTTATTTAGTAGAGAAAAAATATATTAAAGATGATTTTTAATGTTTTTAATGGGTTTAAAATTTTATTTTCAATTTGATAATATTTATTAAAAAGGTAATTATATTTTATAAATAAAAAATGTAATTATAATTATATAATTTTTAAATTTAATTTTTAATTATAAATGATATAAATAAAAATAAAAATACTTATATATTAATGAGAATAAGAATGAGACAAGCACGGAAAGGATCTCTTACTGATTTTTTTATGGAGGCTTGAATATCATAAATAGTCAAGTTACAATCTAAGAACCCAGGATCGAAATTCTTTATATGTATTAAAAAAATAAAAAAATAAATAAAAATTGACATGATTAATTTTAAGGGAATTTCGTGTTAATTTTTTTAAAAAAAAAAAAATAAATTTTGAAACAAATTTATTAATAAAAATAGGGATATTAATGCAAAAGGGAGTTTTAAGAATAAGAAGAGGTGGTAAATTTTAAAATAAAAAGTAAATTTTAAAAATCTAAGAACTTAGACATTCGGATCATATATTACAATAAACTAATCATTTTAAATTGTTGTCAACGACAATGTTTCTTCTTGAGAATCTTGTTTTATAAGAGTTTTGTATTTTGACCTTAGGTTTTATTGTCTTATCAAGAATCTTTTGTATACTTTGATTGGAGTGTTATTTAGATCTATTGATATTAATTTTGGCATTAACATTGCCTTTTAGGAGTTAAACCCAATTCATTTTTTTAAAGAAATTATACAAGGAGGTAATGATTTCATTAATACTTTTAAGTTATCTGATATTTTATAAAAAGTTTATATTTAGATTAAGGTAACTAGAGATTATTCAAATTTTTTGTTTCAATTAATTAGTTTCTTTTCGATATTAATAAGAGATTTTTCTCATTCATGAAGTCAGTTTTCTCTCACTATGATATAAAAATTGAACTATATTTAATATCAAAAAGGAATGATCCTATTTTTATACAAATACGTTCTTGTATATATGATGAACAATCAAGTCAACATTATCTTTTTATTAAATATAACATTATAAATTTTAATAGACTAAAAAGATATGGAAAATATATCGTTTTGTTTTCATTTGAAATGTCTCATGCTAAAAATAAATAAATAAAGATATAGAATAAAGTAATATATCTATCCTCGTCTTATATTGCAATGACATACAATTTTAAATTCTCTTTCAAATTTCTATGCTCTTTGATACAATTCAATGCAATCTATGTGCATGTATGGACATATGCAGAGCACAAAGTAGTGAGTTTTTATAACATAATTATATAAAAAAAAAAAAAATCATTAAATAAAATTATTGTTCATATAAATAAACACTTTTTAAAAACAATATGTAAAATATATTTTACAATGAATAGAAATCTTGTAAAATTACTTTGACATTAGTTTCAAGTATTATGTTTGCACTTGCTATGCTTTCTGTTGGACCATTTTTACATTACAGTAGTCCTTTTCATGTGTTTTCTTGGCCATCCGTTCAATGTTTCATACCAATATAGAATTGAGTTAATCGTTCAAATTAAATTAATTCGGGTAGATGCTTTGAAGGGTGTAATTATTTCTTCTTTCTTGGTATATATATTTTCGATTACATTAAATATTATCATGGCTTGATTATATGTTCTCTTAAGTTGAAATATAATATACTGGGTTTAGATTCAATATAGATAGATTTTACTTTTTTTAATTTTGAAATAAAAATTATTAGAATTAGTATTTAAAATGTAAAAATTTATGTTTTGAAGGCTATAATTTTTCATTTGTTAATTTAATTAAATTATCTTTTGTAGCAATATGAAAATAAAAGAAAATTCTATACATCCATAATTTATTTAGCCGATTATGAAGAATTTAAATGTGTTTTGAGAGTTATAAGATATTATCTAACGGTTAAAAATTGTATTTTAATATTTTTAATCATGATAAAATTAGTAAAAATTATATAATTTTATAATTAAATGTGAATTTGGCTTGAAACTTGTTTAATATCATGAATTTATTATTTATACGATATGTTTAAAATTTTAGGCCCATACAAATTTGATTGCAAAATTTATTATGAAAAAAGAGTTTCTATTTATATTAGGGATAGTTAATTTTAAGTAGTTTTTTTTTTTTTTTTTTTTTCTCCTTTTTTAGAT